>CM054145.1:63319190-63321690 GCA_028751875.1 Rapana venosa
TGGAAAATGCCTCTTCGAAGGTGAAAACTGTTCATAATACAACATGGCGTCAGCTGCTAGTGTTTTGTTCATGTTTTGATAGTGTAGCGGCGTATCGTGAGCATGCCAAAAACTATTCTTTTTCAACTGTTCAGAATAAGTCACGCTCAATCTGTCGTATGATTAACAGAAAAATATGAGAAAAAGAATCACGTCAGCTAGCTCTCTCTCTCTCTCTCTCTCTCTCTCTCTCTCTCTCTCTCTCTCTCTCTCTCTCTCATTGTAGAAATCAAAGCAGTGCCAACAGAATATAACATAATGATAGGACAGCCTTTCATTTGCATTTATTATCAAAATCTCGGCTCATTACAAGTACATAAAACGCTCAGACAGCAACTATTGTTGTCTGTCATATGAGTAAAAATGTGCTGCATTGCCGTTTAAGCGCCTGACAAGTCAGGCCTAGCAGTGAGGATGCTATCTATGCTGACAGGTCACCGGCATTCACAAGGGGTGGGGATGGGGGTGTTTAGGGGGGGGGGGGTAATCATTCTATTTCCAAATCTTTGATATACGCAAATGCAACACTAGAACAGAAACAGACTGTGAAAAACTGGCACTACCTTCCAGTCTAGAACACAGAGAAAGCCAACATTTGCCTATGTTTTTCAGTTGCACTGTCCTCTTGGAATGTTTTGGGACGTTATACTGAACACACACATACACACACACGCGCGCGCGCGTGCGCGCGCAAACACACGTGCACACACAGACACAGACACATACACACACACACACACACACACCACAAAACACACACCACGCACACCCCACACACACACACACACACACACACACACACACACACACACACACAACACACACACACACACACACACACTCACCAATACACACAAAACACACACAAACTCGTCTAATATCACTTTGAGTGAACAGACGTAAAATCGAAGCAACAACAACACACACACACACACAAACACAAACACACACGCAACTGTTTTGAAGGCATGATACTATCTCACAGGATTTTACAAGACAGTGTTGGTGTCTGCAATAAGGTCACCATGCTAGAATAGCTGTTTACAGCGTACGGAAAATGTCATCAAAATAGTGCACGAAATGTCACGCATCATGTCAGTCATGTCTGTAGTGTCATGGATACGGCTGACCACATGACTGCAATAATCACCGTCTGGGTTTCTTTCAGAAGATCTAAAAGTAGACTTGATTTTTTTATCTGGGTTTATCTTGACCGAATGTCAGCGTCTAGGCGTACGGCTTTAATACAGCTGCTCAATGCACGTGATCTTTCCAGCCTTCAGGTAAAACTGCTCGTGTCCTGCAAGGTGAAAGCACTGTAGGTTTAATGCTGGGAGCGTATTTGATAATCGCAAGAAGTAGAATTTTTAGTTCTCCAAAACAAGACCTACACAACAATAACCTCCACCAATCCGTAACGAGTTTGCGCCATGTGAAATGTAGACTATGAAAAATCCAAACCTCAAAAGTCGATACTCTAACATTGACAATGACAGCAGTGAGAGGCGCACTGAAAGATGTAATGGTTCGTTATTTCGTTGATGGATGCTATGTCCAAGACATTTCCAGAGAAAAGTAGACAGGGCGGAAGAAAAAAAGTTTTGTGTTGTGTGAAGTTTTATGTGGCTGTTGTTTCCTGGATGCTGGGGACAGTTTATGGCTGGAGGTCTGAGCTGTCTTTATGGTGTTGTCTGCGTAGAATGAGGAACATATACCTACATTCCCACCTACCTTTCCAAGTCATTTTCTCTCTGTCTTTTGGTAGGTCGACCAGTTTGTCAGTCTGTCTGTCAGTTTGCCTCTTCTTCTTCCATTTGTTGCAGGCCTGCTGTTGTTACTGGGAGAAATACACTCACAGAAGAAAAAGAGAGGTCATTTCAGAACATTTTCGCTGGTTTTGAGTCTCTGTTTCCGTGTGGAGTGTGTTTTGTTAAACTGAGATTAATTGGTGATCAGGCAATGTTCTGAACTCTATAGGGAAAAATAACCAAGTCTTCTGTTTCTGGACAATAATGGCATTCATTTTCCTATCAAAGTAGATGCACAGTATATTGTGTACAGCAAGCTTCCTGCAAACATATTTCAATCTTTTACTTTTCAGCAACGGTCATGTGTATTATAATTTATCACGTCTTTTTCTTTTATTTCGAAGATTTAGAACATGCTCTCAGGTGCCCTTTTATATCCAATTCCCGTAAACAGCATCATCGCATCCGTGTTAGTGTGTATTACACTGTAACATATGAATATGTGTACACATAATTAAAAGGTAAAGCTGTCCCATAACCTATGTGGTCGTAGGGGAGCGAGGTGTCAGAGACCTCAGCTTCTCAAGGGCCAGCATATTGAGGGCGGCGCCCATCTCCTCTCCCTCGCTGCTTTACCTTCCCTGACCCTAAAGAGGCAGTTACCCATTTATAGCTGAGTGAACTGGGGGACTGTACTGAAGCCAAGGCGCGCA
>CM054145.1:63329190-63376690 GCA_028751875.1 Rapana venosa
CGTGTGGTCCAGTCTGTGACGTTAGTTCTGCATCATGCAGTTCTTCCTCTGTCTGTCTGTCTTCCCCTTCCCTGTCTTCCTCCCTCAAGTGTCCCCCTTGCAGGGCAGTCTTGGCAAGAGAGCTGTGACGCGTGATGTAACCAAACCATGCCAGCTTCCTCCACTTTACAACAACAGCCAGAAGGGGTCTGTTTGTTCCAGTGGCCCAGCTTTCATGACTATCACCTCTTGCATTCCACACTGACTGCTTGGTTCTGTGGTCCCGCCAGGAGATGTGTAGAAACCTTCTGAAGGATGTTTTTGTTTCAAAGGCTTGGGTTTTCTTTTTCTAGTTCTGTAGTCAAGGTCCAGCTTTCACACCCGTCCAGTTCTACGAAAATGACCACCGCTCTAAATGACCTGTGCTTTGTTGGGAAGCTGATCTCCCTGCCTCTGCCGTCAACCCTCAGGAGATAATTACTATAGTTATGATCATTAACAATCAGACATTAGCGTTCAGATACCATCAGGATTGATTGCAATTATGGTCATTAGCTCATAGACATTGGCAGCTGGATATCATCATTGCCAATAATTATCTTTAGCCCTAAAGAATAAAGATGAATCAATCAATCAATCAATTAATCCCCCCCTCCTTCCCTCCCTACCTCTCTCTCCCTCCTACTCTCTCTCTCTCTATCCCTCCCTACACCCCCTCTCTCCATCCCTCTCTTCATCTCCCTATCTCTCTCTCACTCCATCTCTCTGTGTCTCTCCCTCCCCCTCTCTCTCCCCCTACCCCCTTTTCTCTTCCTCTCTCTCTCTCCCTCTCCCCCCCCCTCTCTCTCTCACTCACTATCTCCCCCCCTTTCTCTCTCTCTCTCCCTCTCTTTCTTAACCTTTAGCTCTTTTCAACGATCCTTCTAACCAAACTCAAAGTTACCAAAGCATCCAAGAAACGTCACAGCAGTCTGCCAAATTGTATTTTCATGTACCCCTGCCCTCTTCAAAACATCATCAAAAAGTCTGCAAAAATAACGTTCTTTTTAACCTTATCTCCACCATCCCCCAACTTCTCCCCCCCCCCCCCAGCATCCCCCTCCCCCTGTTCCACCCCAAAGAAGCTGAGGCGGGATTTATAAGAGTGGGGGAACGAGGCAGTAGGTCTGTGGAAGACGTCAGCATGACTTTTCCCTGAGCAGTTAAAGACTGAGGTTTTAAAGTCTGCGGTCTGGTCTAAGTGTGCTTTGGTCTCTGGTTGGGTCTGTCTGAGAGTGATAGTGGCGGGGTGTGGTTCGTCTCAGAGTATGGTTTTACTCTACGTCAGACGCATTGTAGTGTGAGAGGGTAGGGGGCAGATGGTGTGTGTGTGAGTGAGTGTGTGTGTGTGTGTGTGTGTGTGTGTGTGTGTGTGTTCTGTGTGAGACACCATTGTGTGTGTGTGTGTGTGTGTCTGTGTGAGACACCATACCATACCACACCATACCACACCACACCCCATAACAACACAACACAACAACAAAACATTGTGTGTTTTTCCTCTGCGCGTGACAGCCACTATAGCGTGCCGTTTCATCCCTGGCAGACTGACTGATCAGAAATTGTCAGCCCTCCCTCCCTCCCTCCCTCCTTCCCTCCCTTCAGAACAGAGCGGAGGGCAGGGCAGGGAGTGTATGTATGAAGAAAGATCACAGAGATGCCATCAGCTGTCTGTCCTCAGCCTCTGCCTGCTTATCTTTTTATTTCGAGGAATAAGCACTCATGTGCTTTTTTTAACACCCAGTCCCTGTGTGTATGCGGTTTTGTCAATTTTGTCATCCGTTCCCACCGTACCGGCACACAAGGGCCTACTCTTCCGAAAAGCGGAACGGGTTTTAACGTGTGCCTGTCTGTGATATTATGACCAGCTTGCTTTGGAGGACAGAAAACATAACCCTGGGCTGGAGCCATTGTTGTGGAGATGGATGCTGGAAAGAGGGTGTGGGGATGGGAATGTGGGGGTGTGGTGTGGGGTGGGGTGGGGATGGGAATGTGGGGGTGTGGTGTGGGGTGGGGGTGGGGATGGGGGTGTGGGGGTGTGTGTGGGGTGGGGGTGGGCATGGGGGTGTGGGGGTGGGGTGTGGTGTGGGGGTGGGGATGGGGTGTGGGGGGGGGTGGTGGAGGAATAGGTCAGTGGTTTGAGCATACAGCTTGTAATCTGACTGTACTTCAGAGCATGAGTTTGAGTCTTGTCATACGAATTGTCTGCTCAAGAATAGTCCGTCATAAGATCTGTGTGTTCAACATTTTTTCCCCAGGGATTCAACATTGATTCTTACTGAGTTACTTTAAAAATTATTAAATAAGACTGTAAGATGAGATACCGTATAGAAGCACACATTGAAATTTGATTTTTGGTTTTTGTACAAGGAATGATGTGGGGTTTGGAGAGGGAGTCATCAATAGTTTGGAAATAAAACCTAAAAAAATATAACGTTTAACATTTTCCCCGCTGATAAGAGAAGAGTAGACTGACTACGCCTAATGAAAAGGATGAGAGAAATAACTATGCCCAGCATGCACGAATCGACGTAGAAGAGAAGATAAACTCCGCCAGTTCCGTTTGGCCAAGACTAAAAGATTGAATACCATTCTCCAGTGACTTTTCAAGGAGACAAAAGATAAATAAACGACAGTCAGTTTATGAGGGAATGGACACAGCGTTTGATTTGGAATCCTACTGTTTTCGACTGAGTGGTTTGTCTCTTACATACGCAGCGTGCACATGCCAGCGCCTGTGCGTGTATGTACACACGGAGATGCATGCACATACATGCACAAGTACACCACATGCACACAGTGTACCATCTGGAAGTTTTAAAAAAATCTTGACTTGACACCCACACCTACATACATAACTACACACACAAACGTACACACACACACACGCACACTACACTTACAAACTTACACACACCCAAAAATATACACACATTCACACACACATACACACCTACACACCACACACACACACACACACACACACACACACACACACACACACACACACACACACACACACACACACACACACAGACTTCTCAACTCCCCCTCCCCTCCACTATCCCACTTTCTCATCCAACCACCGACCCACCCACCTTACTTTCAGAAAGTTCCAATATTTTGACCTTTCTCTTTCTGCCTTCATCTCCCTCACTCCTTTCCCGCTGTCTTTACTCCAATATCATCATCAATATTTTACTTTTTATGTTTACATTCTGATCTTTTCAGAAATAAATGCTCCTTGATGTCAATTTGGCTTTCTTGACATTTCTGTTGATTTGTATTGTTCATTCAGCTTGTGTGTGTGTGTGTGTGTGTGTGGTGTGTTGTGTGTGTGTGTGTGTGTTGTGTTAAGTGTGTGTGTTAGTGTGTGTGTGTGTAAGTGTGTGTGTGTAAGTGTGTGTGTATGTGCGTGTAAGTGTGTGTGTGTAAGTGTGTGTAAGTGTGTGTGTGATTGTAAGTGTGTCTGTGTGTAAGTGTGTGTAATGTGTAGTGTTGTTGTGTAAGTGTTGTAAGTGTGTGTACTGTGTGTAAGTGTGTGTACTTTGTGTAAGTGTGTGTCTTTGTGTAAGTGTTTGTAAGTGTGTGTAAGTGCGTGTTATGTGTGTAAGTGTGTGTAAGTGTGTGTAAGTGTGTGTAAGTGTGTGTTAAGTGTGTGTAAGTGTGTGTTTGTGTGTAAGTGTGTGTCTGTGTGTAAGTGTGTATAGTGTGTGTGAGTGTGTAAGTGTGAGTGTGTGTTGTGTGTGTAGTGTGTTGTGTAATGTGTGTGTTTGTGTGTAAGTGGTGTGTGTAGTGTGGTGTGTGTGAGTTGTGTGTGGAGTTGTGTGTGTAAGTGTGTGTGTGTGTGTGTGTATGTGTGTGTAAGTGTGTGTGGGTAGATGTGTGTTGTGTGTAAGTGTGTGTGGGTAGTGTGTGGTGTGGTGGTGTATGGTGTGAAGTGTGGTTTGATGGTGTAGTGGTGTGTGTAGAGTTGTGTTGTTGTGATGGTGTGGAGTGTGTGAGAGTGGGTGAGGGTAAGGTGGGAGTGGTGAGTGTAAGTGAGTGTGTGGGGATGATGATAGTGGGGTGGTGTATAGGCTCAACTGGGGGAGGGAGAGAGAGAGAGCGAGAGAGAGAGGAGAGAGAGAGGAGAGAGAGAGAGAGGGGAGAAAGAGAGAGAGAGGGAGAGAGAGAGAGGAGAGGAGAGGTAATAGAGAGAGAGAGAGAGAGAGAGAGAGAGAGGAGAGAGAGAAGAGAGGGTAAGAGAGAGGGAAAGAGAGAGAGGAGAATTGCTGAGCCCAGGAAATGAAATCAATGGCAAGTGCTGTATCACACGACATGGCCGTAGAGGTAGTTATTGCTCTAAACTGGCTTTTTATGGCTTTTAGAAATGTCATGAGAGGAGAGAGAGAGAGAGAGAGAGAGAGAGAGAGAGAGAGAGAGAGAGAGAGAGAGAGAGAGAGAGAGAAGAGAGAGAGAGAGGAGAGAGAGAGAGAGAGAAGAAAACTGATAGAAGACATACAGAAAAAAAAAAACGATTGAAAGGAAAAAGGAAAAAAAGGACTGAAAGAAGAAATAAAGAGAAAAGACCAACGGCAGGAATGTAAAGGAAGTACGAGAGGAAGGATGGAAAAACGGACAGAAGAAAAATAAGAGCAAAGAAGAAGGAAACCAACAGTCCACTGTTAGCAGCTCTCCGAACCTCCTCCAAGACGTCTGCTGAAAGAGAGTTTTGTCTGGAGTTCACATCGGTACCCACGCCACACCCCGAAAGTTCTTCGAATGGGAGTATAAACCGAGGCCCTGTGTGTGAACGCACGAAGAACATCTTATGCACACGTTAAAACCCGTTCTGCCTTTCGGAAGAGTAGGCCATATCGTGCCAATGACATCAACCCCGAAGTAGGAATATGGCTGCCTTGAGTGATGGTGAGCAAACAATAGCACAGACAAAAATCTCCCCATTGGTGAACATTTATGTATCTATTCATATATTTATTTATTCGTTTATTTATTATTCTTTTGTATCGAGGGTAATGGAATAAGCACTCCTGTACTTTTTTACATCCAGTTCCCGTGTGAATGTGGCTTTGTAAATGTTGTCATCTGTTCCCACGGCACACAATGGTCTACCCTTTCGAAAAGCGGAATAGAATTTAACGTGTGCGCAAAATGTTCTGCGTGCGTTCGCACACGGGGCCTCGGTTTCCGAAGGAATTTTTGGGAGAGTGGAATCTGCACTGATGTTAACTCCAGAGGAAAAAATCCCCTTGGACGGGATTCGAACCCGGGTCGTCAGATTGAGAGCGCAATGTTCTAACCACTAGGCTCTCCCGTCCCCGACATGGGAACTGTAGCCGAGGAAGGAAGGGGGGGGGGGGACAGGGTCAGCGGAGGAGTGGTCCAGTCACGTAGCCAGCAGTGAAGACCCGGCACGTGAGCGATGACCGCTCTGGGCAAGTGCCAGGGGGAAAAAACCCAGTCTGTGAGATCCTCTGCCATCTGAGGGCGGTGTAGATATGGGGCACACTAATTTTATCGGGGGTGGGTCAGTTCGGATGGATCGACCCCAATATGTCATATCCACGGCTATTACCTATATACCTTAATAATGTTTTTTCTTCATTCCTCGAATAGAGATCCAAGGTTCGCCAATGGTGAGATTGTTGCGTATGCTACTGTTCCCCCCCCCCCCCCCCACCCCCAAACCCCCCCCCACCACCCATGTAGGTATCCGCATTCCGACTACCAGGATTAATAATGTGTAAAACCATGAATCCTTCTTTTTGAAAAACATACGATTTTCACATCAATTACAACCAAAACTATGTAAAAATAGGATTACTTGTGAAAACATAAGCAAGTGAAAGCATCTCTTAAAACAACCATATTTTAAAAAGCAAATATATTGCTGTTGAGTCTGTCAAATTGACACATAATGACACAGTAAGTTCATCTCCACAATGTGACGACATATATGCCGAAAGGACAAGGAATAGAATTTGTTTCATGCCAGACAAAAAAAACACCCGGATATTGTTATCAGCTTTATTTAACAGGTATTACTACCATGGAATTTGTTAACAAAATACCTAATCTCATCGGAGTTAAGTTACGGATTAAGTAATAAGCATAATAAGCATAAGCATAATAACACACACACACACAAACACTTACACCCACACACACACACATACACACACAAACACTTACACAACACAACCACACACACACACACACACACCACACACACACACACACACACACACACAAGACTGTTCAAAACATACACCATGAAACTTAAGATCACATGACATCTCTTACATTATGTAGAATCTGACAATTCAAACACGGGGTTCAAACAACAGCATCCACCATACTCTTGAAAAAACAACAGCAAAAGAACTACCGTCCTCTTTAGACAATGGTCATTCCACTTGACCGCTTAGCAGCAATGGCTCTGTGTCCGAGTGACTGAATGACCGGTACCTAATTAAGGAAAGGGCCACAGAAATGTCAGAGCTTTTCCTGAGGTGTGAGAGAGAGTTTTACTTGGAAAAAGGCTTTGCAAGGCATCTCCTGTGTCCTTTGAATAAACAAACTCCGTGGCTTGCAGATAAAAAATCCACACTAATGAAGTATACTTAGACTCTTCATTATACCGACACTGTTATCTCTGCCTCTTTTCCATCCCCTCTATATTGCATTTACTGAAAGACAATACCACAATTATCTAAAAACAAAACCAGCGATCAAAACTACAAAAAACACATTCCACCAAACATCATACCAGTCCAGAATTAACCTCTTGTACAGAACTGTCGACGCCTTAACGCCCACTGTCGGAGTATTGATGCAGACAGACCGTCCCTTTGTGGGCAGTCTTCCTATGTCAGTGCGATTGTCTTCAGGAGCAATCACCAGAATGTACTGGACTGTTCCAGAGCACGTCATGTCCCGTGCCGCAGAATGCAGTGCTGCAAAGTCTGATCGTTTTCCCACTGGGCTGGAGAAGAAATCGAAAACCACTGGCATGTGTACTTCTCGTTGCCAGCTTCCTCCCCAGGATGCAGATGAAGCAGAACAGAAGTGGGGTTGCATCAGACCAGAAAACTCCAGTGCCCAGTTTGGATGCAGAGAAAGAACAGATTGCACTGCAGTGTCTGGCGGGTAGGTCCTGTACCCTGCAGGGCAGATTGAGATCAGGAAGTCGCAGTGGGGAGTGAGGCGAGAAACGATACCGTTTCTCCCTGACTGATTGAAAAACAATGTCCCCTCTTCTGTGAACGACACGCTGACATATGGAATGGTTGAGACTTGCAACTGCTTTCTTTTTGTCCGTCTGTCTCTCTTCCTTTCTCTCTACCCCCTTCTCCATGTTTCCACTTTCCCACCCTAACTTCCTTTCCACACTTGCATGCGTTCACACACACACACACACACACACACACACACACACACACACACACACACACACACACACACACACACACACCCCTCTCTCTCTCTCTCTCTCCTGCTCTTTCTCCATTCTCTAAGATGAACTTCCATCTCATACCCCTCCCCCTCCAGTTCTCTTCCTCGAACCCCTCTTCTCCCCCCCCCCCCCCAGTTACTCCTGTCATCATCTGCTTTTTGGCTGTGGACGCTGTGACCTATCGGAAACCTCTGCCTCTCGGTGTCTTCCTGCAGATTTGAACAGTTTTGTTTCTTTTGTTTTGATTTTAACCTACACTTTTATGTTGTTGTTTATTTCGTTTCGATCGTGTCCTACATCCTTATACGTTTGTTGATTTTGTTCCGATTTTGTCTTACATTGTTATGGTTTGTTCTTTTGGTTTGATTTGTGTCGTACATTTTGAATGGTTTTGTTTATTTTGTTTTTCATTTCTCTGCAGTTTTTGGATCTTTGTCTTCGTCTTTCTTTCAAAGCCCCCACATATTTATTTCAAAATCGAAGAATTTGTTTTGACTTATTTACAATTTGCCTGCAGTTTTTGACAACGTTCTTACTGTTTTATGTCTATGCATTTTAAAATACGTTTTTCTTCTCGTTATTTTGATATGTATTATTGTTAAAGACTAGGCGGGCCTTGACGTGGTGTGTTGCTGCTGATGTCTGAAGACAGACCAACCAAAGAGTTATTGATTAACGTGTCCGTTATATCCGCCCCTCCCTACGACCACCTAGGTCACTAGGACTGAAATGATGATGATAATGATGATGATAATGATGCAGTTTTTGACATACCAAAAACATGTTTATTCAGATCTCTCATGCTGTCTTTGACATTTTTGGGGGTTATTTTTGATTCCCCTGTAAGTTTTGGTTTTGTTGTTGTTTTTGATGTTGTTATTGTTGTTGTTTTTAGTTTTTAAGTTTTGATTTCTCCCGAAGTATTAGTTTAAGTTGTAGGTTAGTGTACCTTAATTTCCCTTGCAGTTCTTTGACACTTCTCTGTACCTTTATTTTGATTTCTCTGGAAGAATTTGGCAATTTTCTTTGAGTTTTCCTGCATTTTTGTTTTGTTTTTTACAGTTTTCTAAATGTGACAGTATCAGTATGGGCCTAATTATGTCCCTTGCACAAAGAGAACGAGCACAAAGCCACATGTTACTAAAATAAGACACACCAGCAAATTGTGAGACTCCTGTTATCGTAGATTTATTTTGCTGCATGGTATAGGTTCAGATGAAAGATCAATGCCTTATTATCTCTCCAGCATTGCTCAGACCACAGGTACAACGACAAGGCTGGAAGTTTTCTGGAGCGGAAAGAACATCGTCATCAGCTTCAAGATGCTGATGTATCTCCTGATCATGTTAATATTTGTGTACGCACGTGGACCGTAGTAGCAAACATTGAAAGAAGGACACAGGCCATGTATGAGGTGCTAGCATACCCAAATGATTTGAGACTTCAATTCATTAACCCAATATTATCATTAATTTGGTTGTATTATCTTTCGATAGTTTGACAAATTTTACACTTTGAACGTCAGTACCTCAAGTATCTCTTATATCAAGCTTGTTGTACTGATCACATAAATATCCAGTGTATTTATTTTTTGTTGTGCATTTGATGTTTCTGACAAGGATATTTCTTGTAGACGCGCCCCCCCCCCCCCCCCACTTCCATGTATTAGTATAATGGCCTGTGACTGATGTACAAGAAACATCCTAACTCTTTCTCCATCTTCCCCTCTCTCTTTTTCCAAAGTACTAACCAACCAAAACAACAGATTATCTTTGTTCTCCTGTGATAGGATATCAAGTGCACTGGGGCACATCGCACATACACCAGAGGGTTTAGGAGTCACGCCACACTACCTAGGCTAGGTTCTCTGCAGTCGACACCCTCAGGTCAACTGGCCAGGTCACAAGGCAGTACAGCCCGACACGTGACGGCTGCTTACACTGCCCCAGGCCCAGAGGAAGTGAGGAGATCCTCTGTCCTCCAGGTCACTGAGCAGATGGCTACACACTGGAAGATTGGGCTGGATCAATAATTCCTCAGGCTGATTCCAGTATGAGCCGGTAGGAACCAATGACAAAACACAAGCACAGTGCACACAGGGTCTATATATAAAAAAGCAACAGCTTCTTCCATTATCCTCCAAATAAAGAAATGTATTTATAAGCAAGTAGCCAGTCTGTAACCAATACAATGCAATAATGTACACCTTCAGCAATCAACTGCCATCCAACTGCGAACAGAACTGACAGAAAGTTGTGACTAAAACTGGGACGAAAGTAGAGTAACATCCATATTGCTGTGAGTCACGATTTAAAAAATGTTGCTTCTAATGGTGATTTTCAATTCTTAGCCTGTTGATTTTGTCCTTCATGTCTTGTGATACTCTTTTGTCTACTTTTGAAAAAAAGTTGTCATTTGAAGGCCTCAATAATTCTGGTAGTGTGTTTTTCTATTTGATAGTCATAAAAAGGGCATTGACAAAAAGGAAGATCAAGAGTAAAGCTTTGTTTTCTTACTTTTATTCTCTTAGCTCCTCTCTCTCTCTCTCTCTCTCTCTATATATATATATATATATATATATATATATACAATTCTTTGCTGCATAGCCCCTGTACAAAAGTACAGACTTATACTAAAGGAGTCATGCGTACAAAACTGAAAAGAAATTCAAGAAAGACTAGGACTGCAAGCAAGCCGACAACATCTTACCCTAGCAAACCATAGAAAAAAGCAGGTTTCTATTCTAGATGCTATTCTGTTCTTTCTTTCTGAACAGACATAATTGGCTGTCCCCTAAAAGTTTTTCAAGCAATGCAGTCGGTCACTGATGGAACACGGTTGCCTGCTGGTTAGAGTGTAGACCTCGTGATCCCATGATCACTAAGGCCAATGGTTCCAGTTTCTGTAGAGTTTTCTGTTTCAGGGTATTTTCTGCCTTGAGTTAACATTCATACCGACTGTGTTTCTCTGAAAATCCTTAAGATGGCCCAGCGTATCCGACTTCGAATGAATGCCAAAAACATCAAAGTCACAGCCTTCAACAAAACACGCTACTGTACAATACGTATACTCTTGAATATATCACATGTTTGCTTCTTACGTGCATCAAGACGATGCATTTACTAAAAGACAGTACTTTGACTGTCTCCGAAAAGAAGCACTAACCTCATCTCCCACAAAAAACAATCACCCCAAACATCACACACATTCTAAACGTCAAAAACTTCGCCAAAGAAGACTGTCGAAAACGTTCTCTTGCAAATTGTCGAAGTTTTCATACATACGATGCAGTCCTCCTTCCCGTCTGTGTGTGGGCAATATTTCCGTTATGTCAATGATGCTTCTCCTCAGAAGCAATCAGCAGAGTGGCCTGGTGTGTCCCACAGCACGGAATGCTCTCCCTGTCATAAAACGCCACATAAACAGTGCGCTGGCTCTCTCTCACAAGCCTTGCACATGAAACCAACAGCTGCTTGCACGCATTCTTGTCATTATGACTTAAACAAGAGATAGATAAGGAGGGAAAACCCCGTTCTCAGTCGATACTACCAAAAACAGAGTACCAATCCACAGTAACTTTATAACGGCGTTGTTGTGTCTATGCTTTGGTTTCCACTACATGCACACTACCAATTCAGCGTCGGAAACGGTAATTTCAGGGAGTTTAGATATGACATCGATTACAAGATACAGAAAGCTTTCCTGCATGTGTGCGAGGTTGTCTCTCTGACTGTCTATATGCTGCATCTTTGTCCTTCTCTCTGAACTTCTTTCACACACAAACATACAGAGAGAGACAGACAGACAGATTGACAGAGAGACAGACAGTGCAGAGAGATCTGATGAGCTCGTTCCTCGTCTTCTCTGAGCGTTGGCATTCCGGTGATTTCTGCCATTGTGAAAGCCTTCGAGCACTTCCAGATAAAGCACTTCCAGATATAAAAAAACTTCCAGATAAAGCACTTCCAGATAAAAAAAACTTCCAGATAAAATACTTCCACATAAAACATTTCCAGATAAAACAAAATGGAAACCTTTCACACTGAATCAGCTGGGATAGGAGAGGTCGACTTTGACATTGATTATCCCCCGTTGTCTTCTCACTGCTGAGAGGAGGAGGAGGAGGAGGAAGAGGAGGAAGAAGAGGAGGAGGAAGAAGGGGGAAAGAGGAAGAGAGGAAGAGGAGGAGAGAGAGAGAGGAGAGGAGAGGAGAGGAGGAAGAGGAGGAGAGAGGAAGAGGAGGAAGAGGAGGAGAGGAGGAAGAGGAGGAGGAGGAGAGAGGAGGAGGAGAAAGGGAGAGAGGAAGAGGAGGAGAAGAGGAGGAGAGGAAGAGGAGGAGGAGGAGGAAGAAGGAAGAGGAGGAGAGGAAGAGGAGGAGGAGGGAGGAGAGAGGAGAGGAGGAGAAGAGGGAGAGAGAAGAGGGGAGGAGGAGGAAGAGGTGGAGAGGAAGAGGGAAGGAGAGGAGGAGGAAGAGGTGGAAAGTAGGAGAGGACGAGGAAGAGGTGGAGAGGATGAGGGAGGAGGAAGAGGAGATGAGGCAAGAAGAAGAATGCAAAGAAGAATGGACAGAAGAACGCAAAGAAGAAGAAGAAAAAGACGATCAAAAACTGTGCAAAAGCAAACAAACAGCATGGAAATGGAGCTTATTTTATGGACACACACTTCTTGGAGGGTGGAGGAGGGAGAGAAATCAAAGCATCCGTTAACAAGTCAGATCACAGAATTCTCACGATCAGTGAAACTGTAAAAGTGGTATTCAATAATCCAAAGAAATATAAGCACACACATAAGCAAACATGCAAACGAACAAAACTAGCAAACAAACATACACATGAGTAAAAACTATGCATGGAAAGTTAAAGGACATGACTTTATTCTCATGTGGATAAAAGTATTGTCATGGATACGACAAAACAGACAGACAGACAGACAGAAAGAGAGAAGTAGAGAAAGTGAGAGAGAGAAAAAAGACAGAGACAGACAGGCAGAGACAGAGACACAGAGAGAGAGACAGACATACAGACAGACAGAGAGAAAAAGAGACAGAGAGAGAAAGAAAGACAGAGGAGGGAGGGAGGGAGAGAGAGAGAGAGAGAGAGAGAGAGAGAGAGAGACAGACAGAGAGAGAGAGACAGAGAGACAGAGAGACAGAGAGAGAGAGAGAGAGAGAGAGAGAGAGAGAGAGAGAGAGAGAGAGAGAGAGAGAGAGAGAGAGAGAGACTGACACACATAGAAAAAAAAGCCAAAAGAAAGCTGGGTCATCATATTTGAGGTAATTGCTATCTGACTGACAAATTGCAGAGATCAATGAGCATCACTCAAAATACCATGACGCAATGCAAGGATCTGGATTTCGGCACTTCTTCATAAGAATCCATGTCACTACTGCTCTAACCATCATAAAATAAGGTAATGGTAAAGGTGTGCCCATGATCTATGCGGTCGTTGGGGAGCGAGATGTCAGACTTCAGCTTCTCTTCCAAGGACCAGCATATTGAAGGAGCCTCCCATCTCCTCTCCCTTGCATCACAAATATCACAGCTTGGAACGACTGGCAGCTGTTTAAAGGAGTTTGGGTTTTGTATGAGAACAGCGGAAAAGGTTGGTGCAGCAGAGAATAATCAGCAGGAAGTTGGTAGTATTTTGCGTAAATTGCATCAGAACAGAATTGTAAGCCATTATCATAATAGAATCTAGTAGCAACACGGGGCCTCCTATGTTTGGTGGCCTTGCGGTGGTCCAGGATTAATCACTTGGTGTGGACTGCTGGCTCCAGGTCTGTTAGAGAATAATCACGTCTGTGTATGACTGTGTGGGTTGGATGTGGATGAGAGGCGTGAGATAATTTAAAGTTAAACGTCACAGAAAAAGTGTCTATCAAAAGCGCAGCTCGAAATAGCGTATACGTTTTTGATCGATCGCAAAGACGCTATCTTGATTTTTTTAATAATGGGTACGTTCGGATAAAAATTTTAAGGTTTCTTGATTGTATGGAAGTCCCACATGGTAACTATGCAGATCAACAGTTACACCCAGACCGAAAAACCCCCATTGAGTTTCGAATAAAGCACGGTCGTGTATAATATGCACAAATCTCACCATTGAAGAACCTTGAAGCTCTAGCCAAGGAACGCCCACCCCCCCAATAAAAGCAACAAAAAAATTCAAACAGCAAACAGCGAGAAAACCCCCAAAACAGAAATGGCTTTTACAGAAGCAGTAATTGTCAGCTAGCCAGATGATCTCAAAGAAACAATGCCGTGTTTATTTGGCTTGGCAAAGTAAAGTTACTTGTTATTTGATGTTCTCAAACTTGCCCGTTGTTGTGGTTTGTTTGAAGTCATCATGCTAATTTAAAATCAAGCATGCTCTACCTAACTGAATCTGTGATGTGTTGTTGGTAAGGAGAGTCCCTTCACATTTGAGATAGAGTTCAGTTCAACGCAAAACAAAAAGAAATTTTACATGATGACCTTTATATCTGCAATTTATCCTGTGTTGATACTAAATACGCCTATATTAACATCATTGTCTGAACAGCAGTCGTCAGTTACCACATTTCAATGTTTTGTAGCTGAGATATGTAGTTAAAAATACAAGCTACATAATTTCAGTGTTTTGTAACTGACAGGTGTAATTATAAACAACAGCTACATAATTTCAGTGTTTTGTAACTGACAGGTGTAATTATAAACAACATCTACAAAATTTCAGTGTTTTGTAACTGACAGGTGTGATTATAAACAACAGCTACATAATTTCAGTGTTTTGTAACTGACAGGTGTAATTATAAACAACAGCTACATAATTTCAGTGTTTTGTAACTGACAGGTGTAATTATAAACAACAGCTACATAATTTCAGTGTTTTTTAACTGACAGGTACTAGGTGTAGTTATATCTAAAAGCTACATATAGAAACACAAAGCATTTAACCAGTGCAGGTTGACACTGAGTATGCAGGTTTCGTTTTAAAGTTTAGTTTTTCAGCTTCAGCATCATTTCAGCAACCAAGCGAGGACAGATTCTGATGACAGACTGAAGGAGCAGGCCAGAGAACAATAGAGCACACATGAAGGTATTATCACTGTTCCGCTTCCTCAAACTGGCTATTACTCGTTCATTCCTCAATCCTGATTCACTTTTCATTCTGTCAGCGATCCAAATTTCATCCCCCTCCCATTCTGTCTTTCACTGCGGAAAATGCAAGAGCCATTATGCCTGCAGAGAACGGGCAGACGACAGTGCGGAAGCAGCCGATAAATGAATACAGGGTCTGCCATGACAGCGTCACTGGAGAAATGGCAGGTGAAAGCAGTGGTGCATAAACACGTGATGAGTCCTGTCACGGATTCAGTTGCTGCCAGGCTATAAACCAGTCTAACAAATAGTGAGACAGAGGAATGCAAGCACTTTCTTGCAAGGTGTTTTTATTAATTGTTTTGTTGGGGGGGGGGGGGTGTCAAAATCACCAGATGTGAATAAAAATCAAACAGACTCACTACTGCTACTTCTACTACTACTACTACTACTACTATTACTACTACTACTATACTACTACTACTACTACTACTACTACTACTACTACTACTACTACTACTACTACTACTACTACAACTACTACTACTACTACTACTACTACCTCCTCCTCCTCCTCCTACAACCACCACCACCACCACCACAACCATTACTACACACAAAGAGACACACACACACACACACACAACGCACACACACACACACACACACACACACACACACACACACACACACACACACACCACACACACACACACACACACACACAGGGACAGAAAGGCCTACACAGAGTGATGGGCACTGACCACGCAAGACATTGAAGAATGGAAAACAGTCTGTCAGAAAGTGAACAACTCTGCATTCGTTTCCTGACTGGTTGGAACACAGTGCTTCATGTGGGGAGCGGAATATCCTGGTAGTTAGGGCATTGCGCATTGCGTTCGTGATCTGCTGACCCGGGTTCAAATCCCGTTCAAGGGGATTTTCCCCCCCCTGGAGTTAACATCAGTGCCGACTCCACTCTCCCCAAAAGTCCTTCGAATGAGACTATAACCGAGGTCCCAAGCGCGAACGCACGCAGAACATCTTGAGCGCATTTTAAACCATATTCCGATTTTGTCAAGCGCTGTGCTGGTGGGAACGGATGACATTTTCAAAACCGTATGCATACGGGAACTGGATGTAAAAGAAAGCACGTGAGTGTTTATTCCTTTATCCAAGAAATAAAGAAAAAAAATATTAAAATTTTTTTTAAAAGCACACGCGCACACACAGACGTACAGATATACACACACGCACGCATGCACGCACGAACACACACGCACACACGCATGCGCACACATACACACACACACACACACACACACACACTCGCTCTCTTTCTCTCAACTCTACGAGTTTCTCGTGGCATGACATGCTCTACATTTTTCATTGAATTTGGGAGTTCCGGAATTACTGCCTTCCAACCATTCAGGAAACAGTTGCAGAGTTTTACCCCCCCCCCCTCTCTCCCTCTCTCTCTCTCTCTCTCCCTCTCCTCTCTCTCTCTCTCTCTCTCTCCCCCCCCCCCCCTCTCTCTCTCTCTCTCTCTCTCTCTCTCTCTGACAGACTTTCTTTTCCAGTCCTCACTGTCTTGCGTGTCCACTGCCCATCACTCTGTGTTAACCTTCCTGTCCCTCTGTCTTAGTGTGTGTGTGTGTGTGTGTGTGTGTGGTGTGTGTGTGTGTGTGTGTTGTGTAGGCGCGCGCGTGTGTGTGTGTTGTGTGTAGGCGCGCGCGTGTGCGAGTGTGTGTGTGTGTGTGTGTGTGTGTGTGTGTCCATGTGTGTGTGTGTGCAATATTTAGTAAAGAAAAGGTTCAAAGTACCTAAATTGAAACTTTGTAAAAAATAATTGTATGTGTGTCGGCCTGTCCGTCTGTCTGTCTTTTCTCTTTGTCTCTGTCTGTCTGCCTGCCTGTCTGTCTGTCTATCTATATCTCTGTCTGTCTGTCTGTCTGTCCCTCTCTCTCCCGTATCTGATGGTTAGGATTTTGGCCACTTTCTATAATGTTTTTGTTTTAAATATCTCCATGTGGCCAGAATTAAACCCAAACTCAGATTTTGTTTCTTTATTAGACAGCACTTTCATTTAAAACATGGATACTAGTATTTTTAAATGAATCATTAGATCTATCTATCTGTAGCATGCAGCAGACCTAGTGGGATTAAAGAGCAGCGTTCTCCGCCAAAAGAGAAACTTTGAAATGTCAAATAATTTTATATTAAAAAATATAAAAGACAACGAAAATGGATGGATGCTCTCACCCATGTCAAAGCAGTTAGATTTTGTATGAATGACACTGTAATACTATACAATGCAAGACATAAATGAAATATGTGAAGAGGACACAAATCCAATCCAGCCATAATGTTTAAAGACCCACAGACCACAGACGCCACATCAGGGCTCTTACTGTATTAAAATTTGAATCACAAATTACAACTGTGCAATAACATACAAATTAAAACAAGATTTTAAACAAGCTCTTCTGTTGTTCTCTGTATGCCCAAACCGTTTAAAAGTTGACACAAAAATCTTACAGACTGGAACATAGCATGCAGAAAGAATGCAGCAGGGAGGGGAGGGGGTGTTCTGTACGGAGAAGCATCAAAGGTATGCAACACCACTGCATTCAACGTCATCAAGTCATGATCCAATCAGAACAGCAGAGAGCTCAGCCAATCAGGTGGAAGAGAGACGTGGCACGTGACGTCTGGGCATGAAAGTGAAGTGCTAGAGAAAGTTGACATGGAGTGCTGAAGTCCAGACTCATCCATCTCCGTGACGTGCTTGACCAGGGAGCTAAATCCACGGTCATCAAGTTCTCCTCCTGCTGATGGTAACACCCCCCTAAACCCTGGTATCCATTCTTCCGTGACAGATTGGAGAATGCTACAGTGATGACCAAATACTCCAAAACTATTCTGCTCTTAAACAGTCAGACATACATAAAACATACCCCTCTTTCTGCACCTATGATAAAAGACAGGAAACAAAAAATATATTTTTGCATTCTAAATCACATAACATTAAAAACAAAGTTGACAAAACTTAAAAGTTTCCTTAAGTTGTCTGTGTACTGCGAATGAAGTTATTCATGACTGTTTTCATCCGATCTTTCTCGTCAGCATTGGAGTAGACTGGATGTCACCAAGAACAGAAGTAGACACACACACATACGTGTGACCAGATCATTTTATTCTCCACACTCTCTCAATGTCCCAATCTATTTTTCACTTATCCAAAAAATGAAATAACGAAATTAAAGAAATAAAACGCATTTTCGCTCATATAACAGACAACAATAGTTGCTGACAGAGCATTCGACGACGACGAAGAAGAAGATACCAGCAACCAATCTCTGCCTCAAAAAAGTAACCCCACGAAAGAAGAATCGGGTAATGGCTTTCCCATGCTTGTTACACTCCATCAACGATTCATGATGAATGCTTTGTTCAATCTGTGATTTCAATTACATCTGTCTCTCAGTCTTCCTTTTCCACAGCAGAAGAGCACAGCTTTCGGCAGCAGCTACAGGACAGACAGCAGAAAGTGATGGAGCAGGCGACAAAGGAAGACACGGTCCGGCATGACAGCTTCATTGGGGCGACGACAGGTGAAAGCAGTGAGGCATAATGGCATGATGAATCCTCCCATGTTCAAAATGAGTTTGTTTGAAAACGTGTGAATGATGAGACGTGTCTCTGCACTGATACTGGACACATGAACGCAAACATGGTTACTTGAGCACATGCACACACAGACAAGCAAACACGCATACGCATTCATACAGACATAGACATATACATGCATGCAAATTGACAAAGATACATACACACTCATCTCCCTCATACCCAAACACAGATATTTACACAACCACATCCATCCACCCACTCACTCTCCCGCCCTCCCTCACACACAGACGCGCACATGCACACACAGACACAGAAAAACTCACACAAAACACACAAAATTACACACAGAAACACACATTCGGGACGGGATAGCCTAATGGTTAGAACATTGCGCTGACAATCTGACAGCCCGGGTTCGATTCCCGTTCAAGGGGATATTTTCCCCTGGAGTTAACATCAGTGCAGACTCCACTCTCCCCAAAAGTGTATTTATTTATTTATTCTTTTATATCGAGGATAATGGAAAAAGCACTCGTGTGCTATGTTACATCCAGTCCCCATGTGTATGCGGTTTTGTAAATTCTGTTATCTGTTCCCACCGGCACACAATGGCCTACTATTACGCAAAAACGGACAGGATTTAACGTGTGCCCAAGATGTTCTGCGTGCGTGTTCGCACACGGGGCCTCGGTTTACATTCTCATACGAGTGTGTGTGTGTGTGTGTGCGTGCGTGTTTGTGTGTGTGTGTGCATGTGTGTATAAGTATGTGTGCGTGTGTGTGCATGTGCATGCGCTTGCGTGAGTGTGAGTGCGTGTGTGCGTTCTCTCTTTCTCTCTCTCGCTCTCTCTCTCTCCCTCCCTCCCCTCTCTCTCTTTCTCTCTCTATCTCTGTCTCTCTGTATTTCTCTCAGTCTCTCTGTCTCTGTTTCTCTCAGTCTGTCTGCACCTGTCTCTATAGGTTGTTTCTGTCAGGGTGAAATACACTTTCTATAATATGACGTGATCAAATTAATGTGCATACACTCTTGATATTTGTCTTGCTACCCATCTTCAGATAGAGACCAAAAACTCACTTTTGGAGTTCCACGTGGATATATAATCCTTCATCAAAGCAAAGCACACCTCCAGAAAATACTGCAGTTTAAAATAAAGCAATATGAATGGCTACTATTTCTTCAAGAAATCAGCTACCACAGTTGTATGCAAAGACGTATGTCGTGGTTAAAAAGCATCACAGAAGAGCAAAATTGATATACCTACATTTTGGAGGAGGAACTAAAGCTCTCGCTTCAATTACCTACCATCACCACCACCATGTTCATATCCTTGTTCTGGGGAGGCATCAAAAGCCCTACAACACCCGTCTGCAGTCAACGTCATCGGATCATGGTCCAATCAGAGCGCCAGAGAGCTGAGCCAATCAGGTGGAAGAGAGAGGTGACACGTGCTGGCTGTACACGATAGGGGAGAGAACCAGTGCCAGAACCATTCTAGTGCATAGACTGATGGCTGGAGTCCAGACTCATCCATCACAGTGCCTGCACTTGATCAGGCAGATAAAAAGATCGTGGTCATTGCTTATTCTGCTGCCACCACTTCTCTCTCTCTCTCTCTCTCTCTCTCTCTCTCTCTCTCTCTCTCTCTCTCTCTCTCTCTCTCTCTCTCTCTCGCTGAGCCCAGCAATCAATTCTTCGCTGTCAGAGCCATTGTGAAGACTGTTACAGCAATGGCAGCATTTATCAAGACTAGCTTTAATTTGAACAGAGCGAATGTCATGAAAGATAGCCCACTCCACCCCCTTCTATTTCTGTACCTGGAGGGTAAAACTGGGTTAGTGGTAGATCATGGAGAAGTGTCTTTTTTCTGTACCACCCATTTGTTTAAATGTGTGCTTTTTGCGTCTCTCCCCCCCCCCTTTCTTGTTTAAGTTTTTCTGTTTCTATCTTTGATGCCTTCCACACCATCTTTCTCAACTCTATACACCCCATAAACTGCTTTCTTCTAGTTTGTCTCCGATGTCCTGATTTCCTATTATTTTATCTACATGACAGCCACGTTCAAGATATTCCTGCATGAACCTTACAGTATACAGGGTCCAGGTGCAAGACTGAATTCACCTTTGACCCTGTTTGGAACATGGAGAATTTCAGTCAACCAAATCAACTGTAAAATATATATAATTTGCATTAACAAAAGCGTTTATAACATTGCATAGGGCTGAAATAGAAATGCAGTCCACTATAAACAGTACGACTAGAACTCGAAAAAACCCCACACAGACAGAAGAGACGTCTTGTTCAGAAAGCTCTTTCAACACCGGACCATAATCTAAATCGATTGCCTTACCTGCCTAATGCATCCTGCTCCAGAAAATCAATCAAGCCTTTCTTTTTCTTCTTCTTCTTCTTCTTCTTTTTTCTTCTTCTTCTTCTTCTTCTTCTTCTTCTTCTTCTTCTTCTTTACAATTCTTCTTGTTCTTGTTCTTGTTCTTGTTCTTGTTCTTCTTGTTCTTCTTCTTCTTCTTTACAATTCTTCTTCTTCTTCTTTGCAATTCTTCTTCTTCTTCTTTGCAGTTCTTCTTCCTTGCATTTCTTCTTCTTCTTCTTCTTCTTCTTCTCTTTTTTTTGTTCTTGTTCTTGTTCTTGTTCTTCTTCTTCTTCTTCTGCTAGCGCTTCTTGTTCTTCTTCTTGTTCTTCTTCTTGTTCTTCTTCTCTTCTTCTTCTTCTTCTTCTTCTTCTTCTTCTACTACACTCTCTGGGTGAATGCAGATCTGTCCTTCAATCTTCTCCCCTGCTGACATGTGGAGCCAGCTGAGACGCTGCAATGTACGGTAGGTAAGCACGATCCAATTCTGTCCGTCTGCTTCAGAGAAAAAGTGCAGCATTTTACGAGCTCCACTACGATTTGTCGTCCACTTTACCATGCAGGCTGTTTTGTTTCTTCTTATGTTTGAAACTAAATTCAACAAAAAGAACCAAGCTCGTTCAGGTCAGAAGCTGTCAGGTACTGATACAACCAGAGAACTAAGACCTGCATCGACATACAGCTATGCTTCTAAATGTTGTGTCGAGGTTGTCTTCATTCATACGATCTTAGCATAGCCCTCTGTAGTATCCATTAACGGAGACAAACACGACGAACGCTATAGCCGAGTGGTTAAGACTGTTCCACTTCAATCCCATGGGTCCATGAAGTCGTAGGATCAAATCTTGGTGGCATCTGGTGAATGAAGGGTGGGAAGTTTTACAATGTCCCAGATCAACTTGAAGTGCAGATCTACTATTGCCTTCATTCCCTTCATGTATACATGTACACATGCAGAAGATCAAATATACACGGTAAAGATCCCGTAATTCAAGTCAGCATTCGAAGGGTTAGGTAAACCTAAACATAGCCAGCATACATCCCCGAAGTTGGAATGCAGCTACCCTCATGGAGGGCAACAAAGGTGGCATAGGCCAAAATCTCACCGCCGGTGTGCCTTGCAGCTCTTGCCGGGTAACGGGGAAGCAGGAGAAAACAGGCTTTGAAACCAAACTATTCGCTGGGTAAAGGACGAGCTAGTTTTGAAGGTAGACATCCAAGCAAATCGCCCTACCTAGTGTGTACTAAGGGTTTCACAGTGATTTTCAAGTATGACGGTGAAACAGCAGGAATAATTCTTGTGACTCTTACAGTGTTAAGCTGAGGAACGCTCATCAAACGCATGGACATCGCACAAAGAAGTTGAGTGCAAGTCTCGATGATTAATTCTTTCACATACTTCATTCTAAGAGAAACACATTGTAAAAGCAAAAGCAATATTTGACTTTGCTTGATTAGAATGCTGTGAAAAGTGATGGAAAGTTGTGACCTTTCTCCTGCTTGTGGCTGTCATTGTTCTTTGTGAGAAACATTCTCTGTCCTGTCCTTGTTGCATTTTTGTCGTTAAAGTGTTTTGCAAAAACAAATCACTAGATTATAGATAAATATGAAAAACCTTTGTGGTCTGTTTAGGTTTTTGTTTTATTTAGCACCGAGTATTTGGTACCTACACATTGACAGTTATATTTTGCTGAATTCAGTATTATGGGATTATTGGAAAAAGTGGACCAGGGTCTAAAATAATGACGACACATCTATTTGTTATCAAGTTAAAACTGCTTGTGATTTGGTTTTGAATAGTTTTTATACACAATTTGGTATTTTCTTACTCTTGAAACATTTTTTATAATACCGAAGCTTTTGTCATTTCACTGACTACCAAACATCCACATCCACATCCACCTACCCATCAACACACACACACACACACACACACACACCATCCTACCCACCCCCTCCCCCATCCCTGTTTGTCTATGATATTTCTCTAGTTACTTCGAAAGGTGACCCGTTTAATACATGTCTGAGTTCGACCCACAAGCCAGCATGGTGTGTTCAATAGCAGCAAAAGCAACCATGCCTACACTCAGAAAGAAGTCCATCCACAGTCAGGTCAATGGCGGTGAGGAAGACTGATCCCTGAGGAAGTGTGGGATGAAGTGAACTGGAGTCTGCCTCACCCTCACACCCCCTTCCTTCCTTCCTTCCTTCCTTCCTCCCTCTCCTCACGCCTGATGCACGCACACTGTGGTCTGACAGCCTGGCCCCAGCCACGGGAGAGTACCTTCAGCTGCTATCTACTTCATACAGGCACACACTCACATACACAAAGTCACAGACACAGACACACACACACACACACAAACACACAGACACAGACTCACACTCTAACACACACACCCTTATATCGCAAACACACATCTACCCGTAGATTTGCACGCACGCACTCACGCACCCACCACCACACACACACACACACACACACAAACACACACACACACCCACACCCACACACGCCCATCGCCCATCTACACCAGTGCTTGTTCATTATCCTCGAAATAAAAGAATTTGTTTCGAAAAGAACTTGATCCAGTTAACTAGAAAGAATGCAGCCACTGGAAAAGAAAGACATTCTCAACAACAACAACAAAACACACTTCAAACAACTTCTCCTTCACAAAAACATAACCACATTGATGTTCTCACCTTCTCAGCACAACCTGGTATGACACTGCAGAGAAACTGGTATCAAACTTTACTCCCTACACATTGTCAGCTTCTAACACTGCAGATCTGTGCCCCAAACTTTCCCACAGTAGCTGAGACATTCAACACTGGTTATTTTGGCTCCAACCTTCCGCACAGAACACTGGCACCAGCTGAGGCATTGAACACATGCTTCGTCAAATCCGATTCTGTCTGCGTCTGCCAAAAGAGAACCAGACGAAGGCGGTGGCACCACGTGCTGCACGAGGAACTGTCGATGATCTTCACCACACGTGTGGGCTTCTGTTCCTCTCCACCTGCACGATGCGTTAGACACAGGCCACTGCAGTGTGTCTTCATGGTCATCCTACTCCCTATTTCTTCATGGATTGAAGTACTGTGACAAAACTGTGACAACTATGAACCATACTTTAACCTAAGCCATTGGGCACAGAAACTTGCCCATGCCAACATAGGTTTCTTTTCGTCATGGTTTAAGTAAATCTGGGCAAACTGTAGACCGATGTACTGTGTGGTAGTTTGGTGCAGTCGTTGTGGTTGAACCAGATACTCTACATTACATACACTGAAAATAACACCATGAAACAGCACAAGAAGTTGAAAATTACGAAACAAAAATTATATCTAAGGTGAGCAAAATAAGTTAGTTTCTGCTTTCAGAAGAACCTCTTGGTTATTGTAAATAGAACATCTTTTACTGAATCTTTCTTTCAGAGAATACTAGCTATGTAATCAATAGCCTTGCAAATTAAAATATATCTCAATGGCTTTCTTTCTAATATTCTTAGCTTTTATAATTTTTCTAAAAGTGAGAAATTAATTTTCTAGCTTATTTTACTTCTGAAATATGTCCACGTTTATTGATACTTACTGTTTTAGCAATAGACGCGTTCCTTACTCTAGTTTAGCCATGTTGATTGGGTTGTTCTGGATTACATCACAATGCCTCCAATATGACAGGAAGGTCAGGGAGGTCAGTGACAGATGCTTTCTGTGCCAGCAGTGACAGTGACGCTGTCTGATGCAGTGACAGTGGTGCTTTCTGATGCCAGAGTCAGACAGTGGCAGCATGTGTCTGATGCCAGAGTCAGAGTCGGTGACAGCAATGCATGTTGATGCCAGGTGTGACAGTGACAGATGCTGTATCAGAGTCAGTGACAGGACAGCAATGGCTTCTGATGCCAGAGTCATGACGTTGTGCTGTCGTCACCAGCAGGGCAGTGGTTCTGTCTGATGTTAGAGACAGATCAGCACGCATGGTGAGTCAGGCTTCTTCATCACCAGACAGCCCGTTCCCTCCTCATCCCTATCACAACACAGGTGTGCCTCGTGCTTCCAGACACCAACATTAACAGGCTTGTCACGTCACACCCCTCACCAACCCCACACACATAAATATACATGCATAACACATGCGTGCGCTCGACACTTATTTGCATTCGTTCCATTGCACTGAAATTAAGACAAACGCACACTCAGGCAACACTCACAATCGTAAACATAGACACACACACACACACACACACACACACACACACAATGAGAACACACCACAAGAACACACACGAGAGAGAGAGAGAGAGAGAGAGAGAGAGAGAGAGAGAGAGAAGAAGAAGAGAGAGAAGAGGAAGACGAAGAAGAGAGAGAGAAGAAGAGAGAGAGAGACAGAGAGAGAGAGAAGAGAGAGAGAGAAGAGAGAGGAGAGAGAGAGAGAGAGAGAGAGAGGAGAGAGAATACAAAGACTCATACATTCATAAGTTACACATGAGACCTATTTTTTGGTAATGTATTTCTCATGTTTCACATATTATTTTATTAAACGACACATGCAGTGTACCACGCACATAGAAACATTCACCATTCAACATCACAAACAAAACTATTAACATAAGCTTTTTCCTCTCTCTTCCCTCCCACTTCCACGAACACGAATACTTCATTGTCTCAAACCAGAGAAACATATCCATGCAGGTTAAGAGCAGAGGATTCCACATTCCAGGATCAAACGAATAAATAGCCGACATGACATCACGGAGCTTACAGCACCATAACAGATCAACGCATTTCGTGCTCTGTGCAAACAACGCATGCATGATTGTACAAGACATGCATTTGTGAACAAACGGAACACACACCACACACACCCACACACCACACCACACCCACAACACACACACACACACAAGTACGTACACACGCACGCACGCAAGCACACACACGTTTACTGCTTGCACACAGATTCACAGTGTAATGTTTGCACACAGGTCTGCAGTTTACTGCTTGCATACAGACCTACTGTGTACAATCTCCGTGAGAAAACTAACTTCCAGACACCATTAACATCAAACAAAATGGCTGACGTACAGTAATTGTGAGACCGTACCCCAAACTAGACGATTTGTTTTTAAGAGAACTGTCTTAATCTCTAAACCATCCTACCACACCATCTACATACGTGTCTGTGTACACTAAAACGGATGATAAAAAAACTACATTTCGTTGTTAAAACAAGTGTTGTGCAAGGCCGGGCAGTAGGGAAGAATGCTTGAAAACCACTCAGGTTGTCCATAAGAATATTTATTCAGCATGGATATGGACTCATGTTCATGCCAAAAATCAATCTAATGCTACTCCCTTCACTCATCCATGATCAAAACTGCCATAATTATCTGTAGTGAACAAATTATTGATAAGCACACAGGCATGCATGTACGCAGGAGTGAGCGCAGGTAGATAGACAGACATGCATGGATGCACACGCGTGGACGCGCGCATGCATACACAAAGGGGTAAGCACGCAGGCATTCACATTCTTCCACCTTTCACACACGTACACGTTGGAACGAAGAACCAACTACCATCTACCTCCTTAATACACAAGCAGACACAGAAACAGACACACAGACATAAAACACACAAACACACACACGCACGCTAGCACCCCACTCACACACATACATGCATCACCACACAACACGCACTCACACACACACACACACACACACTCTCTTTCACACTCACACACCTATCCAATATCACTTTTGGCAAATAAGCATTGAAAGAAAAGCCCACCTAACCTTACCTACCCCAATGTACACACACACACACACACACACACACACACACACACCCCGCCCCTCCTCACCTCCCCTTCTCCCGCCCCCAACACACACATTTTCTTTACGAAAGGACTGCACAGACAAGACAAAGAAGATCCAGATAATCTTTGCATTAAACAAAAGTCTGAAAGACAACTGAAGCATCAATAAAATATAGCACTGCCTCCTCCTCCCCCTGTCCACCCTTCTTCTGTGCACTGCCAGGGCAAGAACTGAAAGAGGCAGATGCAAGCAGACAGAATGGAAGAACTGAAAGAGGCAGATGCAAGCAGACAGAATGGAAGGAGTGAAAGAGGCAGATGCAAGCAGACAGAATGGAAGGAGTGAAAGAGGCAGATGCAAGCAGACAGAATGGAAGGACTGAAAGAGGCAGATGCAAGCAGGCAGAATGGAAGGACTGAAAGAGGCAGATGCAAGCAGACAGAATGGAAGGACTGAAAGAGGCAGATGCAAGCAGACAGAATGGCTTGATGACTGTGTCTTGCTGAAACCGATTCCTTTTGGTTGAACGGAGAGAGAGCAAGAGCGAGTGAGAGAGACAGACAGACAGACAGACAGACAGAGACAGAGACAGACAGAGAGAGAGAGAGGCAGACAGACATGCAGACAGACAAAGATAGAGTGAGACAGATTGTGACAGAGAAAGAGAGAGAGAGAGAGAGAGAGAGAGAGAGAGAGAGAGAGCAGACAGACAGACAGATACAGAGTGAGACAGAGAGAGACAGAGAGAGAGGCAGACAGACAGGCAGACAGAGACAGAGACAGACAGAGAGAGAGAGAGCGGCAGACAGACAGGCAGACAGACAAATATAGAGTGAGACACATGAGACACAGAGAGAGAGAGGCAGACAGACAGGCAGACAGAGACAGAGTGAGACACAAGAGAGGCAGAGCAAGACAGGCAGAGACAGAGTGGAGACACAGAGAGAGAGAGAGAGAGAGAGAGAGAGAGAGAGAGAGAGAGAGAGAGAGAGAGAGAGAGAGAGAGAGAGAGAGAGAGAGGGGGGTGGGAGGGGGGAGGAGCAAAGACACAGACGGAGGCACAGACAGAGATACAAAAGTTACAGATTCAAGATTTTTAATTCAAGAAGAAACCCGCGGGATACATGGAATTTAATAAAACCACAACTTGCAGACGTGGGCGTGTAAACATACAACGTAAGTCATTCATTACACAATGAACTAAAAACATACGGGTATAAAAACAGAAAGAGCATTCATAATGCAAGAAAAGATCTATAAGTCAAAAATCATGTTTCAATGCATAGACAATGAATGTCATGACTTCTGGCTATCTGTCTGTCTCTCTGTCGATCTGTCTGTCTGTCTCTCTCTCTCTCTCACACCCCCCCCCTCCACACATACATTATATAGGGATATATTTATCTATATTTATTTCAATATTTTAATAGAATAGAATATAAATTTAATTGATATTTGTCTTATTATACATGTTATACCAATTTGATTTACGTCTTAAAAATTGTGTGCGCGTGTTATTGTTTTAGACTGTGTTCAATGTCTTAATAGAACAGAGTATTCATTTCATTGATATTTGTCTTATACAACATGTTAAAACAATTGTGGTTTATGTGATAAAAATTCCTGCGTATGTGTGCGAATGCTTCCAATGTGTCTCTGTGTGTTTTATATTATGTTTACATGTTTATTGCTTTTATGTATGGCTCGTTACCCACCAGAATTTCTCTGTCTCTGAGATAATACAGTTTTTGAATAGAGACAGAAGCAGACGGAGATACAGTGAAAAAATGCCGGATCATCGTTTTTTAAGGTGGTTGCTATTTAACAGAGAACGCATTGCAACGATCTTCACAAAGCTCACAGCGCAACTCCCCAGAATATCAATGTATCCAGTCAAATATGACCCCCCAAATAGTGTTCCGTCTCCTATGAGAATATCTCATCATCGTTTTCCCTCTTTAACTGCTCTAATGCAAGCCACGGCTGACATTTCGTATTTCTACACGGAAAGCCACCAGTTTTCAGGCACACCAGGCAATGATGCAGAGCAGGCTATGTAGGGCACAGCAGCCAGGACCGTGCATCAGCAGCGAGATGCCTGACAGGTCACCCAGCTTTGGTGACTTGCCCTGTGTGACCTTCAGTGCCACTGTCACACGATCGGTGAGAGTGGGGTTTTTCCCCCTTTTTTAAAGTTAGTGAGTGGAATGAAGGTGATATTGATTGATCCAGCTGAGATATATTATTGTTCCATTAATGATTTTTGCTACTTTTTGTTATTGAAAAAGATTCCAGAGGCACACTGCATGTTGATTTTTAATATAATTTTGATTGACACATAATGCGAGAGCCTGAACTTTTCGGAAAATGACCTGGGTTTCAGATTATATTCATCCCCGAAATCGGAATGCAGCTACTTTATGGTGGACAAAAACTGTCGCATGTACAAAATCTTATCATTGTAAACCTCAGAACTCTAGCCGAGGAACTTACAAAAAAAGATTTCATTCCAACTACAGACATCTCTCTTTTTTGGACAGGTATCTTAACCCCAATGCCCCGAAACCATAGTTGGTGATTGTCGTTCTGTCTGTGTTCACTAACTGAAGGTTCCATACGTCTTTCATGGTTCACACAGGGCTGTGACAGACACAGAAAGGCGCACAGGTCTTGAAGCCAGCAGGGCTGTTGACAGCCTGATTATTGGTGCTTCATACACAGTGATGCATGCTCCTGTCAAATCAATGTCATGGCGCTCTCCTTTCTCACCTCGTGTCTTACCTGTCTGGAGTATGTTCTCAACAAGCTATTTAGGTACATACATGCACACATACATGCACACACACGTATTGGTACACACATGCACATATACATGCATACACACGTATTGGTACACACATGCACATATACATGCATACACACGTATTGGTACACACATGCACACATACATGCATACACACGTATTGGTACACGCATGCACATATACATGCATACACACGTATTGGTACACACATGCACATATATAAAGTCTTTTGGATCAGACTATAAACCGAGGTCCCATATACGAACGCACGCAAAACATCTTGCGCCCACGTTAAAATCTGTTCCGCCCTTTGGAAGAGTAACATGCATGTAACATACATGCAGACAGACAAACAGAGAGAACCCTATATGTATACAGACGACAGACAGACAGACAGAGAGACTTACATACATACATGTAGGCATTCATACAAAAAGAGAGACCTATATACATATACATGTACATATTCATACAGAGAGCCTTATACACTTACATGTATACATACAGACAGACAGACAGGCATATTATAATTAAGATGTACATGCAGACTATGCTGGTTCGAAGTCTTTGGAGTCACAGTTATTTGACAGGGATGTAGTGATCTTCACAAGGCTCAAAATATCGCTCTCCAAAGATCAATGTAGCCTGTCAAATAGTACCCAAAATAATGTACTACGTCATGTAGCAGTCTTTGTGATCTTTTCCCTTTGCCTACTTGTTGTTGTTTGAGGTGTTGTTGTTGTTGCTGCTTTGTTTTCATCATCATCATCATCATCACCATCATCGTCATCACCATCATCCATCATCATCATCATCATCATCATCATCATAGTCATCGTCGTTATCTTCTTCTTCTTCTTCTTCTTCTTTGCATTCGTCTTGGCATTCTCTTCTTTGCATTCTGACCCTTTTTCTCTTTGGTTGTTTTTTGTGTATTTTCTTTCTTTCTCTCTTTCTATCTGTCTTTCTTGTTCTTTTTTTTTCTTCTTCTCCTTTGTGCTTTTGCTTCTTTGCATTATTTTTCTTTGAATTATTTTTCTTTACATTCTTCTTTTTGTCCTACTTCTTTCTTTCTTTCTTTCTTTTCGTTCTTTCTCCCTTCCTTTCTTTCTTTCCTTTCTTATCTTTCTTACTTTCCGCTTTCTTTATTTCTTTCTTCTCCGTTGTTGAATTCTTCTTCTTCTTCTTCTGTTCTCTTTTGCAAATCATTTCTTCTTCTTCTTTCTTCTTGCTTCTTCTTCTTCTTCTTTTCTTCTTCTTCTTCTTCTTCTTCTTCTTCTTCTTCTTCTTCTCTCTCCTCCTCCTCCTCTCCTTCTTCTTTCTTCTTCTTCTTCTTTTCTTCTTTTCTTGTTCTTCTTCTTCTTCTTCTTCTTCTTCTTCTTTTCTTCTCTCTTAATTTAAAAAAATTAAGACGGTAAGCACCTTTCATGACACAAGGCAAAGCTTTGGAATGAAATCCAGCACTGTTGGCATTTGCAGTTTCACAGCGGAAAGCAGCAGCATAGCAGACGGTACATGACGGTAATAACTATGGAACCCAACCAATGTGTATAGGGCAGAGCAGAAGGAGGAGGAGGAGGAGGAGGAGGCATCGGATCGACAGTTCAGCCTGCAGGTGAACTGAGTCGACCAGGCTGGTGTGACTTGCCCCGGGTAACCTTTGTGTGCCACAGTCACCGCGGTTTTCTTTCTGTCTGTCTTTCTTTCTGTCTTTCTTTCTGTCTATCTAGCCTGTGCACGATCACCTCACCTGTGACTTTTGTTATCGTTTGAAGATGGTGGGTTGAATGACAGTGATGTTGGCTGAATCAGCTGAGACAACTATCCGTTACTTTTGTGTGCTACCTTTTGGTACGTGGAGTAATTCTATATGCGTTTGGTTATAGAATTACGTTCCTGTTGTTACGCCAACAGTTTGATACAATAGCGAAGGATCAAACCTGATATGACAATGATAACATGTTCGCCTATTTGACTTGGGGATGGGTGGGAGAAAGGAGGTGGGAGGGAGATTAATTTGCATGTATATCAAGAAACACAATTTGAAAATATGGTTTCTAATTAGTTGATGAAACGGGACTCATAAAGCATCAGCTAAGCACAGCCACTGTCAAAATGTGGAGCTTTCTGTGAGGATGTATGTTATTTCTTGTCGACAGATCGACAATTTTTTCCAGGCTGATTTGTCTCCAGCTTTCCACATCAACTCAGCCATGCCAGGGCTGGTCAGATCTTCAGTGCTCTCTGTCCAGTTCTTCACCTGTCTGCCCAGAATAACCGACTTCGGCACGGGCAACTTTGTACAACCTGAACACAGCTATGTTTAGGAACACCTTCTACTGTGATCGATTTTGAAACAGTGGCGATCTTAATATGAACTGAAAATGTGATAAACTTGTCGATATGGCATAGACAATACCCTTGTGGAAGGACTAAACTATTCATTGTTGTATTCAGAAAGCAACTTGTTGAATGGATGTTGACCTCTCACTGAGACCTTTGACGCATAGCATTGTTCAGAAGGAAGTATACTCACCATCTACATCCCACAATCTGTGCATTGTACACCAGTGACACAGAAACACCGTGGACAACGCCATGACACGATGACACCCCTCCCTAGGGAACACAGCTACACAATCACACACAGAGCTACATCGCGGCTGTAACACTGTTACATCTGACCGCAAAACCTATTGTCTCTGTTTTTTTCTATATAAAAATGATCATCTTGTCTGGACAGAACCAGTCAGGACACAAGGGAAATAAGGACAGAAAGATTAAATACACAAGCACATGGGGGAATAAAGACAGAAGGATTGAATACACAAACACAGGGGATTACTGAGTGACTGAATGAGCTCATAATTGTCGGTTCTGTTGTTTCCCAAGAGAGATGTCACCGAGTGCAGGATACTTCTTATGCGCTTCGCCACGTCCACAAAATAGTTTCCCAGCAAATGTGTTACTTTCTCTCTCGAGGGCTGGATGTAAAAAAAGTCTTGTGCTTATTCTATTACCCACAGAAAATAAAATTTCATTATCGTTATCTCTCTCCTCTCTCTCTCTCTCTCTCTCTCTTACACACACACACATACACACACAAACACAACACACACACACAACACGCGCGCGCGCGCGCGCACACACGCACGCAAGCACGCACACTCACACGAAAATATATCCATATGAAGTGTTTTTAATTTTCATTTTGAAGACTTCAGCGGTTTCTGTGTCCAGACTGAACACTTCGTTCTATTCCATAGCGGTAAGGGTCAAACAGGCAGACACGACGACACACAGGCAGAAAGACTGACCGACAGAGAGACAGACAAGCAAACTAACAGACAGACAAACATAATGACTGAAATCAGAGTGACAAGACAGACAAGGCCAGACGTACAGGCAGGAATAAACGTGGACACTCCCCCACTTCCCCCTCGTTTCCAAGTCCAGTCACTCAGAAGTGATAGGCCTTCACAAAGTGTAACAGGGGAGGTAAGTCTGACACCCCCCCCCCCCCCCGAGAGCCGACGAGTCCCTCAGGCCAGATTAAACATCAGGACAAAAGTTGTACAAGTCTGTGGCTTCCTGAGGACAAGCTTTAACACACACACGCATCCACACGCACGTATGCACGCACACACACGCACTCACAAAGATGGATGTCTTGATGAAAAAAAGCAAATGTATTGCTTATTCAAATGTACCATCTAAAAATAAAAATTTGACTTGACTTGACACACACAAACCTTCACACACACACACACCTTCACACACACAAACAAACCTTCACACAAACAAACACATATACACACATACAGAGTCACACACTGCTAACACGTATCTAAAAAGTGTCGAACTTGCATACCACCAACTGTACATGGCTTGCTTGTTAATAGTATACTGGCTGTAGCAACATCTTCATTAGTGCCCCCACGGTCCACGGGACTACGGGATAAGTGAGGTGAGGAGGAGGCTGTGGCAGTATCATATCTAAATAAAGAAACTCTACCCCACCCTATCCCACTGGCAAATAAAAGAAGACCAAGCCCTACTTTCAAGAGGAGAAGAGAATGCCACATGTTCCCACAATCCACAGCGGTCTAAGGTGTAGGCCACACGCGACATACTCTGCAGTCAACGTCATCGGCTTTTGGACCAATCACAACAGCCCAGCGCTTGTCAGCTCAGGCGGAAGTAGAGAGCCGACACGCGATGGCGGAGCGTGATAGAGAGGCTCGAGGCAAGATGTGGGATAAACTGCTGGTGTCAGGAGGTATTCATCATTGGGACTATGCTTGATTACAGAACACCCCCCAAATCATCGTCATTATGCTTCCTGCTGACTTTCACAATCCTGTGATCTTCTTTTGTGTGTTTTGGACTTAGGAAATTTGATTTGAAGGACGAACCCACTTTTGTGTGGATTGAAAATGAAATTGACAGAATTTCCGTCCCTTCATCTGAATTAGTCCAGCTGATTAACAAGAAAAATTGCAGTTGAGCTATTTAGTGACAATAAATATATATGCAATTACCTTTCCGTCATTTGTGTATATTTACGCCATACACTAACAGCTATCTGCACAGATACTAGCCTTGCAGCAAGAACGCTGTATAAAATACGAAGATAAATGTTCATCACACAAGTTACTACCATAGTGCAGCCTAACACCTAAGTAAGACACACATACACCACCACCCCCACACACTTATATACACACGTGCACACAGGCACACACAGACATAAACATATTTTATTCTCATTTATTCTGTTTTAATCGATATCTTCATTTCTACAAATAAAGAAAAAGCAATCGCACTGCTTATTCAATGTAGCATGTGGAATAAAAGTTTGACTTTGACCTTCACACACACATACACAGACACGCGCGCGCGCGTGCACGCACATACACACACTAACACACATATACATACACAATCGTGCGCACACACTCACACACACCAACCTGCCCCCCCCCCCCTCCACTGCACACACACATCCACCAACTAGCACGTACCCCCCCACTCCCGCAAACACACACACACCACCACCCCCCACTCCCACACAGATAATAATGAAAATCGATGGATCGTTTCTCTACGTCTCTCAAACCTTCCTTTTCCACCAAACCTTTTGCAAACATCATTTCCTTTCTACTTGTCTGATCCACACACACACACACACACACACACACACACACACACATACACACACACACACATACACACACACACACACACACACACACACACACACACACACACACACAACGATTTTCTTTTTCCACGTTTTTCTTTGCAAACTTACAAATGTTTGGAAAGCTTTACATACAAGCGGACCTCCATAGCAAAAAAAAAGAAGAAGAAATTCAATACGGCTCTTTTCGATTCGATTCGTGGGGGCCATGTTTGGCTATTTAGCGGCAATACAATGAGGGCATTGTGCAACCATCTTTGGGCTGTTTCCCAGTAGGGCATGCCCCCTCTTTCTCATCGATACCTGCACGCTGGTTTGACTGTTTACTTTTTACTGAGAAGTAGTGTGAGAGGGAATGCGGCAGAGACAGGTGGAGAGACAGAGAGAGACAGAGAGAGAGAGAGAGGGGGGGGGAGAGAAAGAGAGAGAGAGGGAAGAGAGAGAGACAGAGAGAGAGGGAAGAGAGAGAGAGGGGGGAGAGAGAGAGGGAGGGAAGAGAGAGAGAGAGAGGGAAGAGAAAGAGAGAGAGAGAGAGAGGGGGAGAGAGGGAGGGAGGGGGAGAGAGTATATGTGTGTGCGAACCCTTGTGTGTGTATGTGTGTGTTAGTGCGCGTGCGTGTGTGTCAAAGTCAAAGTCAAAGTCAAACTTTTATTTCCAGATGGTACATTGGATAAGCAGTGCATTTGCTTTTTTTCATCAAGCCATCTATCTAAAGGGAAAAAAGCGAGAGAAAAGATAATATATATGCAGACATAGAATAAAGAACCTAATCTATGGTAAACTATACAAATCAAACAAGAAAAGACAATAACATATGCATATATGGAATTAAAAACAAAACAAAAAACCCTGAAAAATATTAAACCATACAATTCAAATAATTAAAAAATCTTGAAAATATATCCATCATAATAAAAACAAGCAACCAACAAAGAAAAACCAAACCAAAACAAACAAAGAAGACAAAACAGCTGTTTTAGATCGTACGTTTTGAATTTTGTTGTTGTTGCATTGGTATTTTTTCCTTTTATTTTGCAGTTCTGTTTGTATGCATGTATGTGTTTATGTGTGTGTTTGTATGTGTGTGTGTGTGTGTGTGTGTGTGTGTGTGTGCGCGCGCGCGAGTGTGTGCATGTATTTGTGTGTGTCTGTGAAGGAGGGAGGGGTGCTGGCAAATTGTACGTGTATGCAGGTGTGTGTGTGTGAGTGCATATATATGTGTTTGGTTGTATGTGTATGCGTGCACACGCATGTATTTGTGTGTGTTGGAATGGAGGGGTGTGGTAAGTTGTACGTATGTGCACGTGCGTGTGTATATGTGTGTGTATGTGTTAGTGTTATTTTATTTTATTCTTTATTTCGCGTCCGCGCGCGTGTATGTGTGTGTGTATGAGCTCGTGTGCGTGAAAGCTGTTTTAGATCGTACGCTTTGAATTTTGTTGTTGTTGCATTTATATCTTTTCTTTTATTTTGCAGTTCTGTCTGCTCTGTCTGTCTTCACATAAATATGACTCTCATTTCTCATGGTATTCCAAAAGCCACATGCAAAACGTCAACACAATTAACCACAAACTGAGGACACTCCTGCTGAGCTATCACTGTCTGTATCAGCTACAATTACAGCCTGTGACGGTTTTCTCTGCCAATAATAATACACAACTTGCAGGGGTCAACACATGCTTACAGACAGACAGACAGACAGACAGACAGACAGACAGACACAGAGAGAGAGAGAGAGAGAGAGAGAGAGAGAGAGAGAGAGATTTTATTTAGAGGATAATGGATTAAGCACATTTGCGGGATATTTGTTATATTTCCAGTCCCCGTGTGCATGCGGTTTAGTAAATTTTGCCATCCTTTCTCATCGGGCACAAATTGCTAACTCTTGCGAAAGGTAGAAAAGGTTTTAAGAGAGAGTTTTTTTAAATTAATGTATTTATTTATTTATTCTTTTATATCGATGATAATGGAATAAGCACTCATATTCTTTTTTTACATCCAATTCCCGTGTGTATGCGGTTTTGTAAATTCTGTCATCTGTTTCCCTATGGTATGGTATGGTTGGGTATGGTATAGTATCTGTTTCTGGTAGAGTGAGTGAGAGAGGAGAGAGAGAGAGAGAGAGAGAGAGAGAGAGAGAGAGAGAGAGAGAGAGAGAGAGGAAAAAGAGAGAGAGAGAGAGAGAGAGAGAGAGAGGAGACAGACAGACAGACAGACAGGCAGAGAGACAGACAGAGATAGATGTTTTGTTCTATATCTAACAGAGAATGTCGATCTGCCACAGGCTGAAAATTCAATGGAATTCCCCAACGAGGAAGACAGGAAGTTCAACCTCCACCCGATGTTTTATCCTGTGACAGTAACTTTCTGTTCTCCTTTTAACAATTCCTCCACGATCATCAATCTTCTCTCTCTCTCTCTGTGTCTCTCTCTGTCCCTGTATCTCTGTCTCTGTCTGGCTGTATCTCTGTCTGTCTGTCAGTACCTCTCTCTCTCACCGCACAACTTGGACGAGGGGAAAACATCTCAAGCCACTGTCAGCAAAACTGGCATTTGTAGCATGACATTGCAACATCTTTCATCAACAGATGATATGCATGATGTCAGTATATGGTGTGATATGGTGTGGTGTGGTAGGGTAGGGTATGGTGTGGTAGGGTAGGGTATGGTATAGTGTGGTATGGTGTAGTGTGGTATGGTATGGTGTGGTATGGTGTGGTATGGTGTGGTGTGGTAGGGTAGGGTATGGTATAGTGTGGTAGGGTGTTGTATGGTATGGTATGGTGTGGTATGGTGTGGTATGGTGTGGTATGGTGTGGTGTGGTAGAGTAGGGTATGGTATGATATGGTGTGGTATGGTGTGGTGTGGTGTAGTGTGGTATGGCATGGTATGGTATGGTATGGTGTGGTATGGTATGGCATGGTATGGTATGGTATGGTGTGGTATGGTATAGTATGGTATAGTGTGGTATGGTGTAGTGTGGTATGGTATGGTGTGGTATGGTGTGGTATGGTGTGGTGTGGTAGAGAAGGGTATGGTATGATATGGTGTGGTATGGTGTGGGTATGGTGTGGTATGGAGTAGTGTGGTATGGTATGGTATGGTATGGTGTGGTATGGTATAGTATAGTATGGTACGATATGGTAGGGTAGGGTAGGGTAGGGTATGGTATGTTATTGTATATTATGGCATGGTATGGTATGGTAGGGTAGGGTGGGGTGGGGTAGGGTAGGCTGGGTAGGGTAAGGTAGGTTATGGTAAGGTATGGTATGGTATGGTATGGTATGATGATTATAGTATGGTAAGTTAGAGTAGGGTAGGGAAGAGTATGGTGTGGTATGCTATGCTATACTATGCTATACTATGCTATCACATGTAATGAAATCACATGCTATGCTGTGATTTTCTTGTACTATACTGTTATGTAGTGTTATGTATTGCAGTGCGTTGCGTAATATTGTATCGTTGTGCATTGTTTTGTCTTGTTGTGTATTGTTTTGTCTTGTTTTGTATTGTTGTTTATTGTTGTGTATTGTTGTGTATTGTTTTGGATTGTTGTGTATTGCTGCGTGTTATTTTCTATTGTTGTGTATTGTTGTGTACTGTTTTGTATTGTTGTGTATTGTTGTGTACTGCTGTGTGTTATTTTCTATTGTTGTGTGTTGTTGTGTATTGTTTTGGATTGTTGTGTATTGTTGTGCATTGTTGTGTATTGTTGTGTATTGTTGTCATTGTTGTGTATGTTGTGTATTGCTGTGTATTGTTGTGTATTGTTTTGGATTGTTGTGTATTGTTGTGTATTGTTTTGTATTGTTGTGGACTGTCAACTATTTTCAGTCTCAGAACGCTTCTCTAGAACTTGTGCTGTTGTTTTGTTTTACCGGGAAGAGCGTCATTACAGAGCCAGTTCCACCACAAAACAACCAGTGCTGCTTGGATGTAGATATGTTCATGTATTTCATCTTTTATGTCGATGACAATGAGCAAGCGCTCATGTGCTTTTTCTTACACCCAGTCTCCTGTGTGCATGCGGTTTTGTTAATCGTGTCATCCGTTCCCCCCACACAATGGCCTCCACTTCCATCATCCTCGACATAAAACAGTGAATAAATAAAGCCGGCACAGGTTTTTTATGTTCCCTAGTGGATTAGGGGTTCTACCAAATCTTGCCAGGGACAATTCTCTAGTTCCTGTTGGTTCTTTTACGCGCGCTACATGTCTGTTGTACACGCAAAGTCAGCTTTCCCTGTCTTGCCAAAGACTAGTGTCGAGACCTCCCCTCCAGGTCAAATGGTGGAAACAGCAAAAGCAGAGTCACACCCGAAACCTCTCCCGTTTGATATGGATATCTGACCTCTAAACCCCCTGAGCTACCAGCACATGTCCATAGATAGGACACGGCACCAATACCACTACCAGTACCACCACCACTACCTCTACCACTACCACTACCTCTACCACTACCAATAACACCACCACTACCTCTACCACTACCAATACCACCACCACTGCCTCTACCACTACCAATACCACCACCACTACCTCTACCTCTACCAATACCAGCACCAATCCCAATACAAGTACCAATACCAATCCTTTATTATCTCAACAAGCAGAGAAATTCATGCGGGGTATACATGACCTTGTAACCCTGTGACCGCCCGACTGTGAAGCGCCAAAATTCCTTTTGAATAGAATGTGAGCTTGTGTGTTGGGTCAGAAAACTGTTGAAGACTGGTCAGCCTTGACATACTAGTCCATGGTTATTTCTTTAATCATCAATGATTGTTTTTTTTATTTCAGTTTTACATAAAACACATAAGACACAAGGCAAATAACCAGTAAAGATGTGAATTTACAACCAACATGATCGAGTCCTTTTTCCAAGAGACAAGAAAGGAGAACACCAAAAGCGAAGTAAAGGAAAGGAAACCAGCACAATGGAGCTTAGAGAGCTGCATGCATTGCCAGTATGCCAGCTAATGAACACAAACACAAGCAGACAGACAAACTAACAGCCAAACTAAACAGAACATTGCCTTTGGATTTTCTATGCACACAAACAAAACAGATGGTTATGATTTTAATACTCTTAGTATTTGAAAAGTTCTTACAAAGTGTTCATTTTAAATAAACTGCTAAGGAACATGTATATTTCTGGCTCCAGAACTTCCAATGTAGGTGACACTGTACATTATTCCTTCACAAGATTGAATGATTATCATCCACACTTTGAAGTGATCGTTCAACAGTTTTCCTCGTTGATAGCACAACTCATAATGCTAGTCTCCTGATTATAGCGGTTTGCCTTCAAGTACACGAGTTCAAAGCCCGTACATCTCGATAAAACAGTTAACCTGTCAGTTTAGGTGGGTTTGATATTGGTGTAAACAGATGAGATATTTATGTTGTTAATCTTTTTGGAAGGTAGGTAATTCGCACACACAGAGACACACAGAGATACACACAGACACACACTGACAAACAGACACACACACACACACAACCTCTGAAGGTCACGATCTGGTTTGTTATTTACCCAGCATTTCTTGCCACAGCGGCTTCAAGCTCATTGGAACAGGGGTCATTAAGACTTGTTTTTTTCCCCCAACTGCATGCACATCGCCTGTTTCCCTCTTTCTCTCCGTGTGCGTGCTCAGCCTCCATGACTCCACGAGCATTGTCACAAAACAGCCACCATCCTCCTTCCCTGCCTTTTAGACAGCTAAAAAATACTGATGAATTTATTCACTCCAGCAAAAACAGACATCAACCTCATGTAGTTAAAGACAACAAAAACACTGATGTATTTATTCACTCCATCAAAAAGAGACATCCTCCTTTCTAATTAAAGACAGCGGATAAATCTATTAACTAACAAAAAACCGAAAAACAGTCGTCCTCTTCCCATAGTTAAAGACGGCTACAAATACTGATGAATTTATTCACTCTAACAACACAGCCATCCTCTTTCCTTCGTTAAAGACAGTTAAACATACCGACGAAACTCTTCACTCTAACGAAAACAGCCGTCCTATTCCCACAGGTAAAGACAGCTGAAAAATACTGATCAATTTCTTCATTAAAAAAACAACAGCCGTCCTCCTTCCCTAGCTTTTTAGACAGCTGGAAACATTGATGAATTGATTCACTTTGACAAAACAACTTCTCTCATCCCCATGATTATAATCCTCTGAAGTCGGAGTATGGCTGACTATATGGCGAAGTGCTTGAAAAGAGTCATAACGCAAACTTCTCATCCGGTGTACTTCCTCCTATCTCACAGTGATTGTCAGGTGGGATGAGTGTCAGAGAGCATGTTTTGGGTACCCCCCAGGGTGTAAAGCTGGGGAACGCACAACACCTACAACAACAATACCCCCATGATTCAAGACAGCTAAAGAACAGTAATGACATTATTTAGGCTCATCATCTCCAAAGTCGGAATGTGGCTACCTTAATGGTGAGCACACACAAAACCCGGGTTACATCCCCCAAATTACACCATTGGTTTACAAGAGTCAAGATTTTAATTCAAGAAATTTTGGTGAACTTTGGATATACAAAAAAAAGGACAAAACTGGATGCAGACACTGCAACAAGAGAGGAAAAACGTCAAGTTGGTGCAGCAATAGAAATGATGGCAAACAATGTTTATCTACAGGGATTAGCATGTTTAACAGATCAAGCAATTATTCCGGATTTTTAAAAAAATTAGCAGCACACAGTTTTGTCATCGACTGGAATGAGCGGTTGACTCGGTGCATGCTGGTTAAACTAATGCCTTGCCCCGAACAGCTTTGTTGACTCGGGTACTTCACACTGGAGGACGACATCCAGGTATGGTCCAATTAAAACCACTGGCAGGTTACCGGGCCAGGTAGCAAGGAAACACAACCCACCAGAAGCTTGATGGAGGAGAACGCTTAGTAAGGCGCTGGGAGAATCTAGCAACTAGACACGACATGTGGGGATCTCCTTACAGAGGGGAGGGAGGGTGATCTTGGCTGGAGGACTTCACCAGCACGTGCTGTGTTCTCTGCTGGAAACATCCAGGGTTTGTCGTTGTTGAAGTTTTTATGAAAAGATAATTGGCACAAATATGGATTTCAAAACATAAATAAGAGACAATTTTTTCATCAAGACAACAATCCAGCATTTCTATACAACAGATATTAATAAAAATGAAAGCAATCTATGGGATTTTGATACCGCTAAAACTTGTAAAGGAAACAAATCAAAGTGCAAGGAATTCAGCATTTCTATACAATAGAGACAAAGATTTCAATATTTCTATACAACAGAGACAAAGAATTCAGCATTTATGTACCACAGAAACCCAAACTGATTGTTCCATAAAGTATACATTCCCAGTCATAACGTTCATTGTCAAGACAGCCGTTATAAATGACACATGCAGAATGTTACTAATAATTTCAAGTCAGGCTTAAGTAAAGTTTCAGGTTTTAAAATATCCGTTTGGTTAAAACGAAATCTAATGTTGGTATTCTTTCGTAAATGAACTAATTTACAAAATATCAAATGGAAGAGTTAGAGCACTGCAAACAGTACGCAGTTCATCGATTTTCAAAAAAAATGTCTTCAGTTCATAAACCTCTCCAGTTCTGAACACTGACTAATCTCTGCACGGACCGGGAAGAAGCCGGGCTAGATGTCTGATCTCTATTTCGCAAGGCGTGAACAGGTATGATGGATGAAACTCGTTGTCTCCTTGCCAAAAAGCGAGGTAAAGAGACGAAGCACGTATGGTTGTGACAACACTTTGGGAGACAACAGTTTTGCTGGGCATCGTTTTGAGCGCTGCGGAAGGCAAGAAAAATGATATTATGCATTCGGAAGCAAAAACAAGACTAGATTTTGTTGTTTCATGATTGATTACAAGCTTGAAAATTATAGCCTCAGACGTCATCAATGATCTTTGTTTTTGTCTTTATTCGGTAAATTTCCTGAGAAGTGAAATCCTGTCTTTTTCATCATGCATCATCAGAAAACAACAACAAAAATCAACCAAACAATGGAGGACTGGTCTGCAATAACTCTAGAACCTAATCTTAGAGGAAGAAGAAGAACAACAAATCACGCCAACTCTGTAAAATATCCAAATCCATTTCTGCTAAGGAGACTGCCACAGCTTCAATGCAGACACCACATAATCATGTCTTGAAGGTATCCCACTGATTAGAAACCTACACACCACCTTGCTAAACAGACCGCGAAAGCTCATGCACACAGTACATTTATCTGAAAACAGTGATTTTATAAAACGTCCGGAAAATTTGTAATCCAGAAAACTGCCTACACAGAAGCTTGGATCCCGACACTGCATCTATCTTCTGTCCTGAAGCACAGACGCTGATATCAACGTGTCTAGGATTCTCGGTTCTAAAGACTTCCAAAACTCTCGCGCATACACGGCATCTGTCTTCAAAACCAATGGCGTGGATTTTAAACAGTTTAATACCTAACTGCCAAGGAGAAAGAGAAAGTGTTCATGCAGGCGCTCCATCTACCTCCAAACAATGACCTGACTTGAACTGGACTCGTCTGAAGGCTTTCTGACAAGAAGACTGCCGTGACTGTCATGAACACACCACCTCCCTTTCTCCCTGCTTAATTAAGCATTAACGCCGATATTGACAGGACCAGAGACATGCCTGGCACACAGAGTGCCCCAGTGTTATGGCCGATACTCTTGCTCATCTCATTTATCGCGTAGTCTTGAAAAGCTCGGGGGCACTACTGAAGATTTTGCTACCAGCTTCCCTCACTCTGATACTCATCTTTCTTAAATCAGTGACACCGATATCCAGAAACCGTTATGTCACAAACAGTGTCCAGCTCTCATGCGCGTGTTACGTCCATCTCCTGTATGTATGCTTGTCCGTCGTGTTCGACGATGACCTCCAAAACAGCAGAGGAGGCAGCTGCTGTTTCGGAAATTGGGCAGAAATTTGATTATAGTGGAGATGCCTTGCCCACAGCACATCACCAGTCTCTCAGGCCAAGTGGACATAAGGACAGTCAGCGTTGGAGATGTTCTCCAAAGGCCAACTAGCCCCCAGGGCTGCAGCACATAAGGACTGTGCAAGTCAAGCCTCCTAGTCAGAGAGTCATAGTCGATCACTAAAGACTAAGCTGTAAAGTGGAATTCCATGAGTGGGAAAGAAAGCCACTGGTCATACAGCCTCTCACTGTGCTGCTGTTGCCCCCAGCGTCAATGGTTTAATCAAGAACTGTGATAAATCCTAGCAGTCCGTCAATGGCGCTCGGCTTCAGAGGCAATCAGCCAGATGGACAGGAGTGACCGTGGCCGGACACAGAGCGGTCAGTGTCACACAACAGCAGATGGAAGAGTCTGGTTACTGTTTCAGCCTCTGCCCTCAGCCTGGTCAGAAAGTCGTCCACACGTCTGTCTCTTTCCTACTGCTGGAGCTGACAGGAGACAGACAGGACTGGCCTGGCTGGGTGTATCACGAGACAAGAGAGGTGATGTCCTTGTCTGCACTATTTGTCTAAAGGGTGTCGGACATACGAGACAGAAATCTGGAACGGGAGTGGGGGTGGGGGGGGGGGGGGGGGGGGGGGGGGGGGAGGCACAGAGAGGCGGTCTGGTCAGAAGTAGCCAGTGTGTTGTGTTGGATTGGATTATTGTACATCATTGTATTTATTGTATTGTGTTGTATTCCACTGTATGGCGTTGCAGTGTACCGGATTGTATCATGTTACACTGTACTGTGTTGCATTGTGTTAGATTGCATTGTACTACACAGTATGGTTTTGCACTGCACTATGATTTGCAGTATTGTATTGGATTGTCTTAAGCAATAAAGTGCATTGTATGGTTTTGTGCTAGTTTGTACTGTACTTATTGTCTTAATTGAGTAAATTGCAACAACAAACTCAACTATACTGTCGTTTACTTCACTGTACTGTGGTGTATTGTACTGTACTGCACTGCATTATGTTGCATCGCACTTGAATCCTATTGGAGTTGATGTATTCTGTTGTGCTGTCTTATGCTGAAGGTATCACTCAAGATTTGTTTTCGTAACTAATTCTAACCCTGCTCCCTAGGAAGAAGGCAGCAGCAGCCAGGCACAATTCATTTCAATGTTTCTTATTCTCGTGTTCACTTTGTATCCCTCTTGCTGATGTGGGGTCTTTAACGCGAGCTTCATGCCAGCTTCACACTGGAGCTCAGTCTAAACTAGTAGACTAGCACTCAGACCACGAGTCACGGTCCGGCAAATAAAGAAAACTCATAGAATTAGATGTGATTGAAGTTGGAAACCTTTATCCGTTGTTGAGAGGTGAGGCTTCCTCCAGATGACCAATCTACATCATCAGAATTGGGTTCTTTCTTTGTTTCACGATACACAGTGACACGAATACAATCAAGCCTTTGAATTTAAGGTTTGGCAGGAGAGAGACAGAGACACAGAGAGAGCTGTAAATGTTTATTGAGAGTAATAATAATAATAAATGGAACTTATATAGCGCTGTATCTAATGGATAAGTAATAATGGAGTAAATGGATAAGCACAGGGCTTCTTTACACCATGCTCTCACCAAAAAAAAAGAAAAAAAAAGAAACATATACACACACGCACTCACGCACGCACACGCGCACACACGCACTATACACAACAGAGGAACCTGAAACCAAACCAAACTAAAACAACAAACAGAAACACACACACACACAAATCCCAAAAAACAACCAACAACAAACAACTCCCCTAACCTCCCAAGTAAACAAACGTATACAAACATTAATAATCAACAGCTTTAGATACATTCCAGTGAATATTCAAATGAGCATCATAATGAAATACTACTAAGCGAGAGAGAGAGAGAGAGAGAGAGACAGACAGACAGACAGACAGAGACAGAGAGAGACAGACAGACAGACAGACAGAGAGACAGAGAGAGAGACAGACAGAGAGACAGACAGAGGCAGAAGACACAGACATACAGAGATGTCTCCTATGGGCATTAAGCTAAGCAAAGGCCTGCTATGCAGGGACTGATGTCCACACATGCTTACTGGTTATCAAAGCAAACCAACTGTCGTGTCAACAAGAGTCACTACTGAGCAAACCACAGCATCATGGTTTCTTGAGGTCAGCACACACAGCCTGATCAGAAATCCACTGAAGATACAGTTATGTAATCGAATACTTCCTCCCCCCCTCCTGTTTCATTTCAGAACTACCCCACCTTCACTAACCCATGTCCTGTCACCCTGCTAAAGTATACGACCTGTGTGAGTGTGTGTGTGCTTTTGAAAAAAACATTTGACTATTGAAATTTTATTTCATAGATTTTGTCTGCAGCGCACCATGTTTGTAATATCTGTTTGTTTAAACTATTGATTATTTATCAGTGACTGCATGACTGTGTAAGATTGGGTTGAAGGCATGCGCTTTGATTTGTCTTTTGCAAGAAATGGCGATATACAAGTTCCATTTATTATCATTAGTATTATAATCCCACTTTGTCACCCCCAGCACTGATATATACTTTAAAAGAAGCAAATACGAAAGAAGAAAACAGAAGTAAACAGGAAACGAAAAGAAAGAAAACAATAACAGAAACAGAAACAAGAAGAAAGAAGAAAAGGAACAAAAACAGAAAAGAGGAAAGGAGAAGAAATAAAAAAAGAAAACGAAAACGAACACAACAACAACAACAAAACCAAGAGAGGAAACAACAGATGACAGAAAGAACAACACAACACACATCGCTAACAACAACAAAATAGAACCCAACAAAACAACAAAAAACAACACCGACAACATTAAAAAACAAACAGTCACCCCCAAAAAATCACTCTCAAAATAACCAGACAGTTTTCACGCCAAGGAACCACATTCTCACCTGCCAAAGAATGATCCAGCCCCAACATAAAAACCTCCCAACAAATTCCCACACACTATTAACCACAGCGTAACCACACAGGCTGCCGGAATGAAATCTTGTCCTCACACATATTAACGCTGAAACTTAACGGAGAAATCTCATTCAACTGCAAGGCACCACGACACTCAGCCCGTCAGAAAAATCCAATAGCCTAGTACAGTCTCCAAGGAGAGAGAGGTAGAGAGAAAGAGAGAGAGAGACAGAAAGAGAGCGGTGTGTGTGTGTGAGAGAGAGGCGAAGAAGGAGACAGGCACAGACAAGCAGCAGTCCTGGCTGTGAATGAAGCACTGCTTGAACTGCTCTGCCACATTCACGCGGGCACGCACGCACGCACGCACACACATATACGCACGCACGCAAACACACACAGACATACACATTGACACACACAGAGACTGTCATACACAGACAGACACACACACGCATACACATACACGCATTTCTCTCTCATATACACACAAACACACACACATGCGCGCGCGCACGCATTCCCCCCCTTCCCCCCACGTCTCTCTCTCTCACTCTCTCACACACACACTCCCCCTCCCCCCATACACACAGAGTCTCACACACACGCACATACATACACACACATGATAGCGGTGATGTTTATTGTGATTATTATGATTCACTTTGCTTATATTTTGTCTGTTTACTTTCTCTCTTTCTTTTCGAGGGCTGGATGTAAAAAAGTCTTGTACTTATTCTATTACCCTCAGAAAATAAAATTTCATTATCGTTATCGTTACACACAAGCGCGCGAGCGCACGCACACACACGCACACACACACACACACACACACACACACACACACACACACACACACACACACACACACACACACCACACACACATAATACACACACTAACCTCCCCTCCCCCCACACACACACACACACAAACACACACACGTAGACACACACACACACACACACACACACACACACACACACACACACACACAAACACTCTGTTGTAGTCTCTTTCTGCCGGCTACACTGTCGCCTTGGTGTGATGGCTGTGTTGCTGTGATGGTCAGCCAGGCTGCCTGCTCCCTCTGGTCCTGTGTCTTGTCTCAGTTTATGGCTTAGTGCGTGCAGTGATAGGGAAGAAAGCTGGCAGCGGTAACAACGTGTGTGTATTTATTTATTTATTCTTTTATATC
>CM054145.1:63381690-63409190 GCA_028751875.1 Rapana venosa
CACACACACACACACACACACACACACACACACACACACACACACACACACACACACACACACACACACACACACACACACATTTTCCTTCGACTCTTACAAACGCTCACGCACTACAAAAAACCCAATTGAATTCTCGCTGTCAGATATCCCACACTGAGATCAGTAGGCCACACATTCCATACAGGCTGCTCCTTATTTCCAAAGAAACCCATTCTGGCGGTGCTTTGGTCATTGCGCCATCGTGAAAGGTGCTGACGCAGAGTCTGATGGAATGAAAGCACCGCTTCCATTCACGCTTCAGTCCCCTGAAGACTTTGATTCCACGATCGTGTCTGATTGAGGGGATGTTCGGACAAGTGGGAGTAGAGGGGGAAAGACAGGAATCAGTGCAGTGACAGACAGACAGGCAGACAGATAGACAGAAAGACAGACAGACAGACAGACAGACATGCAAACAGACAGACAGGCAGACAGATAGAAAGACAGATACAGACAAACAAACAGACAGATTGACAGACAGACATGCAAACGTACAGACAGGCAAACTGGTAGGCAGACCGACCAAACGACAGACACACATAAACCAGTACCCAGACAAAATTGACAGACAAACTGAAAAGACAGACATACATATATCATTTTAGGTATGAAAATTAGAGACACTTTTATACCTTTTAATTTCTCTGTCAACGGAATAAGGAAGTTTCACACTGCACTGGCCAAAGAAAGAAACCCCAATCAGTGAACGAGAAGAGCGGGCCTTCTTCAGTGACTCAATCAGCAGGAAAGCCTCCATTCCTGTGATGGGGATGATCCTGATGTGATGGCCTCCTCTACAGCCTGAGACACACATGCAGATAAAGCCAGGAGCTGGCTTCTTCTGGTTTCTTTCGTTCCTGGTTTGGGCGTCTGTTGTGAAGGACAAAAGTGCTGCAGTGTTTTCCTTTGTTATTTTCTGTCACGTGTGTTCAACTGCTTTTATGACTCTTTCGTCTCTCTGCCAGTTTTTCTATCTATGTGTCTGTTGGGCAGTCAGTCTCTGTCTCTCTGTCTCAGTCTCTCTGTCTCTTTTCTGTATCTCTCTATATCTGTCTGTCTGTCTCTCTCTCTCTCTCTGTCTCTCATGTCTTTCTGTATCTCCGTCTCCTCCTCTCTCTGTACCCATCTCTCTCTCTATCTCTGTATTCATCTGTCTCTGTCTCTCTGTGTTCTCTCTGTCTTTGTCTGTCTGTCTATCTGTCGGTCGTCTTCTGTCTCTCTCTCCCTCCCTCTCTCTCCCTCTCCCCTCCTCTCCCTCTTCCCCCTCTCTCCCCTCTCCCTCCCTCTCTCTCCCCCTCTCTCCTCTCCTTCTCTCTCTCCCTTCCCTCTCTCTCCCTCCCCTCCCTCCCTCTTCCCCCCTCTTCCTCTCCCTCTCCTCCCTCCTCTCTCCCCCTCTCTCTCTCCTTCTCTCTCTCTCTCTCTCTTCTCTCTCTCTCTCTCTCTCTCTCTCTGTCCTTGTTTGCACAACGCCTTTCTCATTCCTCTCCTCCGTTTCTCACTTTTGTTGTCTTTCTGCACCTCCTGTTTCCTATCTCCCCAACAGTACGTGGTGTGTGATCATCTCACGATTTCTGTTCTGTTCTCCACACAGCGCTTGTGAAACACCACCACCACCATCACCACCACCACCACCACCAGCGCACCACACCACACACACATACACACACACACACACACACACACACACACACACACACACACACACACAAACACACACACACACACACACACAGGTTGGAAGATGGAAATTTAAGTCTGTTGCTCGATTCATTCACAGATGCTCAACTTTCTTTCCCAGAGTGGTTTTCGCCTGTGTCTGCATAAACAAAATTGGGAGGCTAAAACTTGCAAGGCTAGTTAATCACACACATGTACACAGACAGCAGTGAAAACAGTTGTGTTGCGTTGTGTTATGGTGTGGTGTGTTATATTGCACGATAACATCAAGTCAAGTCAAGTCAAGTCAAAATACTTTAATTACCCCATGAACGGCAATTACAGCACTGCCAGACACATTGTAACGTACTATACTGCACTGTATTGAATTGCATTTTACTGTATTGCATTGCACTGCACTGTACCGTTTGTATTGCACTGCTTAATATTGCAATTGATTGGATTGTACCGTTCTGTAATGTATTGCATTGTACTGTACTGTATTTTTTGTATTGCACTACTTTATATTGCATTGGATTGGATTGTACCGTTCTGTGATGTATTGCATTGTACTATACTGTATTGCATTGTGTTGTACTGCATTGTATTTCACTGCAGTGCACTGTATTGTACTGTATGCCATTCTATTGTGTCCTAAAGCATCGCCCTCGTTTCCACTACATTGTGTTGTATCATACTACATTATGCTCTGTGCAATGCAACGTTTAGTATATGATTTAAACTGTGGTTTCATGCACGCTGAATTTCAGAGATGTTTTCTCAAAGAAATCGTATTAGCACAGTACATTACTACCTGCCAGTTTAGTCGATATAAAATATGTTCAGTTGCTTGCAAACAGAACTATCCCACATTGTGTCTTCATACAATATTCAGTTTCCTTGTTCCTGCAGTTCTTATACGTGCGCTGACATGACTGCTGTACTAAGACCTTAAAATGTTGTCATATTCCTACAACTGCCACTCTGGTCACCCCGCAAGGTAAGGCTAACGTCGAGAGCAATGAATGAAGTTTGCTGGGGTATTCTTCATTTAAAAATTCCACTTCAAATCACACGCAGAACAGCCAGTGCCTTAGTCCAGCCCATGTACTTTAAGCATAAAGGTGACAAGGAATGATAAAGTTTATTGGGCTATTTTTTTTAAAACAACAATTTCAAACCACATGCAGAACAGCCAGTGCCTTAGTCCATCTCATGTGCTTTAAGCGTAAAGCTGACAAGGAATTATAAAGTTTACTGGGCTATAATTTTTTTTAAACAACTTCAAACCACATGCAGAACTGCCAGTGCCTTAGCCCGGACCCTGTGCCTGAAGCGTAAGGCTGACGTTACACAGCTGCTCATATGGCCGTCAGTTCAGCGCCACCAGCAGTGAATGAAGAGGGAAGCTTGACACAAGCCCCCAGGGCGTGCCTCTAAAGTGTTACCCCTGCACTGACGCCTGTCTGGTGAAACCTGAATGTTTTATGAACTGAGAGGATTTCTCTCTCCTCTCGCATACATACACACGCACGTGCGTGCACAAACACACACACACACGCATGCAAGCACACACACACACCAACACACACATACGCGTGCGCACAACAACCCACCCACCCACACAAACACACACTCACACATACACATACATACACACACTCGTGCGCGCGCGCGCACGCACGCACATACACACACACATACATACACACGAACAAACACACACACACATCAGTTTTAAAAGGCATGTCAAATATATTGACAGTAACATTCTCTTCTATCCCCAAGAGAACGCACTAAAACTGAAGGTGACACGTTTGCTTGTCTTTTGCCTAGTTTTATACTTCTTCTCATGTGCATCTTGAATTATTAATGCGTGGATGAAAAAGAAAGAAAGAAAGAAAGAAGAGAGAGAGAGAGAGAGAGAGAGAGAGAGAGAGAGAGAGAGAGAGAGAAGAGAGAGAGAGAGAGAGAAAGAGAGAGAGAGAGAGAGAGAGAGAGAGAGAGAAGAGAGAGAGAGGAGAAGAGAGAAAGATGAGAGAGAGAGTGTGTGTGTGTGTGTGTGAGCGCGTGCCTGTCTGAATGTGTGTGACAGACTGTCTCCATCTCTGTCAGTCTGTCTGTCTGTTTGTCTGTCTCTCGCTCTCTCTGCATCTCCCCGATAATTCTGAACTGCGGGTCTTGGAATGTTCTATAAAAATCCTTAGTGAATCCTGCCTGTCTATCTGACTGACCCAAAGCATGCAATCAGAAGAACAGATCGATACCAGAGGCGGGCCACGTGGTCCTGTGGCTCCTGCCCTGGCGCAGCAGCCAGTGGAGGGTCGGTTCCATCCCCGCCAGACTGCATGGCCCGTACCAACCCTTTGTCAGTCATCATGTCAGCAAAGTACCATGGCCTACATCACAGCCTTGTCAGTTTTGGTTTTCGGTCCTCGGCTAGAGTTCCGAGCTTCATCGATCGTGAGGTTTGGGCTCATCGGACCGTTTCTGCCCTACACGAAGGTAGCCGCATTCCGATGAATGCTGGGGATGTTCGTGTTTCCGTAATCCCCCGAGTGCTGATAGGAATTACAGGGATCTCTAAAGTGCATGGTTGATCTTCTACATGTGTCTAAACACGAAGGGAATTAAGGCACTGACAGGTCTGCACTTGAAGTTGACCTGGGAGATCGTAGAAATGTCCACCCTTGATTCACCTGACGCAGCCGGGATTTGAACCAACGACTTTAATGCCCACGTAGCTGAAGTCAAACCGTCCTAACCACTCAGATAAAGGGTCGGCAAAAGTGTTGTTATGATTTGAACTGTCTAGAGATTTGTGTTTATCCATGACCAATTCTTAACGTGTCAGCCTAGACCCTGCATAGCTTTCCTGTACGCTGTCAAAGAAGACATCAATCCTCCTGGCCAAGTGTTTGAAGTTTGACATACACGCCACTTCTTCTCCAGGTGACATCTGACATACACGCCACGTCTTCTCCAGGTGACATCTGACATACACGCCACGTCTTCTCCAGGTGACATCTGACATACACGCCACGTCTTCTCCAGGTGAAATCTGACATACACGCCACGTCTTCTCCAAGTGAAATCTGACATAATAATAATAATAATAATAATAATAATAATAATAATAATAATGTATGGAATTTATATAGCGTTGAATCTTGTAAAGCAACAAATCAAAGCGCTCAGATTTCATTTCATACCACTTTAAGTCACGGCAGATTTCTCTCCGTGAAATTCGGGCTGCTCTCCCCGGGGAGAGCGGGAGAGCTCGTCGCCACAAGCGCAGCGCCACGCTTTTTTTTTCTTTTTTCTTTTTCATGTCTGCAACTGTATTTGTTTCCCTATCAGAGTGGCTTTTTTTCTAAGAATTTTGCCAGGGACAACTCTCTTGTTGCCGTGGGTTTTTTTACGTGCGCTAAATAATTACGTGTAACACACGGGACCTCGGTTTATCGTCTCATCCGAAAGACTAACGCCCAGACCACCACTCATGGTCTAATGGATGGGGGAAAAATTTCCGGTCCAAACGGGGTACGAACCGCCGCACACTTCAGACCCGGACTTTTCGCTTTCTAGACAGGCGCGTTACCTCTAGACCACCGATCCACCAACATACACGCCACTTCTTCTCAAGGTGAAATCTGTCATACACGCCACTTCTTCTCCAGGTGAAATCTGTCATACACGCCACTTCTTCTCCAGTGCGTGTTTACAGTCTCACGGTGATTAGTAGGTGGGATGATGGAGACAGAATGCATTTTCCGGAGTGACCCCGAGGCTGTCAAGCTAGGGAACGCCTGTCAGCAAGGATCGCATCATATGATAGTGGCTGAGAGAACAAAGCCTTAAATGGACGAAGCAATCTCGGGATATCTACCCTGGCTCCGTGGTGACGTGAACAAAAGAGTTTGGTGGCAAGAGAACAGATCGATATGCTGTTAACGACCATTGATTGATTGGTAGTCTATCTCATCCACTCCTTTGTTGTTGACTGAGGCTGTCGCGTTAGAGTTTTTGTGTGTGTGTGTGACATGCATTGTGTGTGACATGCATTGTGTGTGTGTGCGCGTGTACGTGGGTATGTGTATATTTGTGCATATGTGTGTGCTTGCGCACATGTGTGTATGTGTGTGTATGTGTGTGTGTACGCTCGCGTGTGTATGCATGTGTGTTCATCTATGTTGATCTCTCTAGCTGCTAAGGTTGCACTCACATTACTAATGTCCTCTCAGATCGTCATGTGCATGCTGAACGTTTCTGTATTTCTTACACTCCATCCACGGCTTAAAACAAAGGTCTTCCCTGGCATCTTACTGATTGACTGCACCGAGTTCACACAAAAACAGAGCGCAGAAGACAAAGAAGGCAAACAAAGACATGTAGGTGGCGGAGGAAGACAAAGCTAGAAAACAAAGAGAGATAGGAGCTGAAGATCAACTCCAAGAAGTGTCAATAGGATCAGGAAGTCATCCGTTAAGGGCTGACACAAGGACCTTTTCAGCCGTAGGGTTGGGGAGGACTGTTTAATGTGATGTGGGTGGTGCTATTATTGTGAACAGAGAACTTGCCTGTATGTTTGAAATCCACACAAGTAAGGTAAGGTCAAGTTTGATGCAAATCACCCCCCCCACACACACACACACGCGCGCGCGCACGCACGCACGCACGCACGCGCACACACACACACACACACACCAAATACGCCAGGAATCAATTCTGAAAACTGATTCGCTGGAAGACAACCAGCCGTTCACAGCATTCTAAACGACCAGGCTAAACCCCAACACCTAAACCTGCTATAAACATACGTGTACGATGGCCCACTATCAGTTTGGGTTCCGTTTTGTTCCCAACCTCACGAACAGTACGTTTAGAACGGCCCTCGTGTCTGCCGCGTTGAGCACAACTTGCCTACAGCCTGATGATAGTTTTGTTCTCCACTCCACTCCACTCCACTCCACTCCACTCCGCCTCTGACGTCAGTGGGGAGGGGGGGGTGAGATGGAAAGGGGGGGGGGGGCAGGAGGGGTTGGTGACCCCCATTCCGTTCCAGTGAGGATGTTTACAGTCCATTAACACAGTGACCGGCTGGCTGGCTGGCAGGAGAGAAGATATGATAATATAGGGGGGTAGCAATCAGCCAGTGAGGGACGGGGTGGATGGATGGATGGATGGTTGGCTTGTTAGAACTGAGGAGGTTGCTGCCCCATCACACGTACCGCTGATCCTAGACATAGACGTAAGACAAATTGAAGATTGAGAGAGAGAGAGAAGGAGAGAGAGAGAGAGAGAGAGGGAGGAGAGAGGGAGAGAGAGAGAGGGGGGGGGGGAGAGAGAGAGAGGGGGGGAGGTTGACGGGTGGTAAACAGTGAATAGAAGGACACTAGCAAAATGATTATAATAATTTTATCAGCAACAAAAATTATCATATTGCACAATTTACTGATAAACCCGGTAAAACGCACATTTCATGTGCTTTGTCTCCAACTACAGCTGTGTGCCGAAAATAGAACTCAAACCAGGCGTTTATGTAACTGTAAGTCAGGAGAAAATCTGATTAGATATATATTTCTATAAAAAAAAAGCAAGACACTACTTCTGTGTTTGCACGCAGGAACTAGAGTTGTCTCAGCCAAAGGACGTGTATGGGGATGGTCTCACATTCAGTGTACGGTCTAATGATAACTTCTAGTGAACAGACGTTGAATACAAGAACGAACGAACATTCAGCGTCAATTCCAGGTTAAACCCAAACTGTCCAAATGGATGACAAAGTAACGATTCCAGTCTGTGTCCTTCAAAACAAGAGTGGAAAGATTTAACCAATGAGCTATGTTACTCGATACTATACTATAGTATAGTGTAGTGTAGCGTAGCATAGCACAGCATAGCATAGTATAGGGTAGGGTAGTGTCGTGTAGTATAATATAGTATAGTATAGAACAGTATAGTATAGTATAGTACAATACAGCACAGCTTTGTATTGTACTGTATTGTATTGTATTGTATGTGTCATGCTGTAATAATGATAATAATAATATATGGAATTTATATAGCGCTGAATCTTGTAAAAACAAACAAATCGAAGCGCTGTATGGTAGTGTTTTGTATTTCACAGTATTGCCCTGAATTCTACTGGATTTCCGGATTACACTGTATTTTGTCGTGCTGCATTTGACTATAGTGTACTGTCTTATATTATATTGAATTGAGTAGCACTACATTGCACTGCATTGTATTCTTATACAGTCCATTACACTGAAAAGAACAAACCTGGATTAAAATATAGTACACGAGTTAAGGTAGAAATCTCTGCAAAAAATGCGGTAAGCTTTTTCCTAAGAAAGCACAGCACCACAGTTATACCATCACTGCTTCTCTTTTCATGTCTGCAAGCATTCCTTCTTATTTCTTTCTTGCCTTTTTCGATGTAGAGGTTTACCATGGTTGCTGTGAATTCGTTTACATGCGCTAAACGTACGCTACACACGGCACCTCGATTACTAGCGTATCCAACAGAAAAGCACTAAAATTTTTTACAAAACTGCTCATCGCCAAAAGAGTCGGTGATCCCCCCCACTTTCAGACAACAATCACAGTCCTGAGTGTGAAGTCAAATCTCCGGCTGGGGAAAGGAATGGAACCCGAGATTCGTCATTTCGTAGAGGAGTGCATTATAACCACTCGGCTACCTGGCTATCCCGCCCACTCAGGGCCAGATCCTCTTGTACCAGGAGGATTTCTCCACAACAGTGATTGCATTGATTTGTCGACCCCTGCAAGACTTCCTCAATTGTTCATCACCTCTCCACTCGCCTGTGTGATTCGCCGTCTTCCTCCATTACACTCCCTCCTTCATTCTTTGCTGTTCTGTGACGCAGGCAAGAAGGAAAAGAGGAGGAAGAGGATAAGGAGGAGGAGGAGGGAGAGGTCGCGGAGGAGGAGGAGAAGGATTATTTGAAGAAGAAGAATTTCAAGAAGTTTGAAGAAGAATTATTTGAAACAGGAGAAGAAGAAAAAGAAGAATTATGAGGAGGCAGAAGAATTGCTAGGAAGGAAAAGGAGGAGGAGGAGGAGGAGAAGAAGAAGAAGAATTGCGGAGAAGAACTGTAAAGAAGAATGCAAAGAAGAAGAAGAGGAAGAAGAGAAACAACATCAACATAAACAACAACAGCCACAACATCAACAACAATAGCAGCAATAAGAAGCAGAATAAAGAAGGAAGAGAACTATGATCATCAAGAACAACAATCAGCAGCAGTAGCAATAATAACACCAACAAAGAGGGAAAAATAAGAAGATAAGCACAAAAAAGATCAACAACAAGCAACATCAAGAGAAAGCAGCAGCATCTTCATCAGCAGCAGCAGCACCACCACCACCAGCAGCAACAACAACAACAACAGCAAGGAACACAAACAAAATACAACAGTAACAACGTCGACAACAAATGTACCAATAACTGAAGGAGGAAACTGAACCGGAGGCAGGGAAGGACTCAGCACGGAAGAAGACACGGTAGATCCCTTAAGCTGCGGATGAAATCGTCCAAAGAGGCTTTCAGGGGCACATAGATCACATCGATCTGTCAGCCCTCACCCCCCTCCTCTCACAGTCCCCCTCCTCCTCCTTCTCCTCCATTCTTGTTCCTCTCTCGTCTTCACAGGCCTGTCTCTATCACTGTCCTCCCCCCTCTTCGTCACTACCATCCACACTGGACAGAGAGAAAGAGAGAGAGAGAGAGAGAGAGAGAGAGAGAGAGAGAGAGAGAGAGAGAGAGAGAGAGAGAGAGAGAGAGAGAGAGAGAGGCAAATAGCAGAGACAAAAAGACAGAGAGAGAAAAACAGAGAAACAGAGACAGAGAGACAGAGACAGACAGAGAGAAGGTGAGAGAGAGAGAGAGAGAAGAGAGAGAGAGAGAGAGAGAGAGAGAGAGACTTCAGACTTTTACTGTACATCGGTCTTAGGCCACAATACACAAGAATGATGGCTATAGGAGTTGGACAGAAGAGAGAGAGAGAGAGAGAGAGAGAGAGAGAGAGAGAGAGAAGAGAGAGAGAGAGAGAGAGAGAGAAAGAGAGAGAGAGAGAGAGAGAGAGAGAGAGAGAGAGAGAGAGAGAGAGAGAGAGAGAGAGAGAGAGAGAGGGGGGGGGGGGGTACGCAGACAAACAAACGGAGAAACTGTTATCCTTTTGTTGTAATTTGTCGGTAACAGAAAGGTACGTGAACATTCTCTATCACACTCATCATATAAACAAATGAGATGCTTTATATTGGGGCTTAGCAAGAGTTACTACACGTTCACTAATTTTCTATTTCTGATATTTTTATATATTTTATTATATATATTATTATGCAGAATTTTCTTTTTCGTCCAAATCTCAGCAACTATTGTTATCTGTCATGAATATGAGCGAAAATTCATTGCGCTGCCGTTAAGCGCCTGACAAGTCAGGCCCAGCGCATCCGACTTCGGCGTGGGAGAGAAGTGTTCTCTTTTCAGCATTCCTGGAAGAAAAGCAGGAGAATGGACCAGGAAGGAGGTGAAAGGGAAAAAAGGCAGGAAAAAGGAGATGAATGGAAAAGAGGGCATTGCTAGCACGGAATTTCCAAAAGGTGGGGATGCTGTTTATACTGACAGGCTCCCGGCATCCCCACGGGGAAAGGGCAGATTACTTTATACATGCATGACACATCAGCAACTGAGTTAAAGAAAGTGCATGCTGACCATACAAAGAAGCCTAGACTTCAGACAGCAGACGTAAATGACACGGAAGAATAGTACGAGTTTCCATAGACCATTTATCACTGCTGACGGCCAGATGTAACGATCACTATTCCATCTCTTTGTATGCCTGTAGTGCACCCCTCTCTGTCTGTCCGTCTGTCTGTCTGTCTGTCTGTCTGTCTCTCTCCCTCTCCTCTCTCTCTTCTCTCTCTCTCTCTCTCTCTCTCTCTCTCTCTCTCTCTCTCTCTGTGTGCAATGACCACAGACATCAGTTATCTGAAGACTGTCTGTCGATAGAAATAGAGAGCAGAAAGATTAACGATCCCCCAAATCAATGAGCTGTTAAACAGAACTTTGTCATTGCCTTGATGAAGGACAGAACAACTAGCAACGATGAAACAATGTTTGATGTCAGTCTGTTTTAACATAATTTTTTTTATTATCCCCTAGAAATATTTCTATGACCAAGGGGTAAGACCATCGTAGGACGTTTCATCCCTCCCTATCGCCCCCCCCCCCCCCCCCCCCGACATTTAATGACCATTTAGTGATACTATGACATTAAAAATTTTATCCAGCAGACAAGGGAAAGGTTACAGTTACAAGATAAATATACAGCTACAGACAGAATTACTGGCTTATTTATTATTTTTTAAAATTCTTTTATTTTTCTTTCGAAGATAATGGAATGAGCACTCATATTCTTTTTTTTTAGATCCAGTTCCCGTGTGTATGTAGTTTTGTCAACCTTTCCCAATGGCACGTATGGCCCACTCTTCCGAGAGGTGGAGCTGGTCTTAACATGTGCCAATATTTTCGTTTGCACAAGAGGCCTTGGTTTATTGTCTCGTCCGAAGAACTTTTTAGGGGAGTGGAGTTGGTTCAGATTCTAATTCCAGGGGGAAAAAATCGCCTTTGAAAGTTGTGTGACTGTATAAGACAGAAGCTTGGACTATAAGTTTTATCACCTGATGTTTATAATTATTAACACTTGGTACTGTATTTCTTGCCAAAGCATCTTTTATAATATATGAAATATTGCTTAAAGCATTCTTTCCTACACATTTTAACAAATATAATCACGCGCACATTCTTTTCATATCAATGAGTTGAAAAAAAGCGAGTGTTAGATTTTAATTAGTGCCCTCTGCGTGCGTGCGTGCGTGCTTGTGTGTGTTTGTATGTGTGTGTGTGTGTTTGTGTGTGTATTTGTGTTTGTGTGTGTATGTGAACATGTGTGTGTACGCACGTGCGTGTGTCTGTGTTCACGCGCGCGCACGCGTGTGTGTGTGTGTGTGTGTGTGTGTGTGTGTGTGTGTGTGTGTGTTTGTGTGTGTGTATGTGCTATGTTCAACAAAATGTTCCACGAAGTGTCAGGGGAACACTGAAGTGATGCAGGGCATCAGTTATACATGACACAGCAGCCATTGTTGCCACACTCCACACACCATCCATCATCACTGACCACCACACCTAGCCGTCACTAGTCTTTTGGTCAGACAGCTGCACTCACACTGTTTCAGCCTCCCCCAGCCCCTCTCTCTGTTTTTCCCTCCCCACTCTCTCTCTGTCTCTCTGTCTGTCTCGCGATATATATATATATATATATATATATATATATATATCCTTATCTGTCTGTATTTGTATCTGCCTTTGTTTCTGTCTCTGCTTGTCTCTCTCTCTATTTATCACCATTTACTTTGCCAGTTTGTCTGTCGGTCTGCTCACCCAATCTCTCTCTCTCTCTCTCTCTCTCTCTCTCTCTGTCTCTCTCTCTCTCTCTCTCTCTTCTCTCTCTCTCTCTGTCTGTCTCACCCTCTCTCTGTCTTCTGTTCCTCTCTTGTCTCTCGTCTCTCTCTCTCTCTCTCTTCTCTCTCTCTCTCTCTCTCTTCACCCAATCTCTTTTCTCACCCCCTCTCTCTAGTTCTCTCTCTCCCTCTCTAGCTCTCTCTTCTCTCCCTGTCCCCCCCCCCCCCCCCTCTCTCTCTCCATATCCACCAATTACACAGTATCCAGCAGGCGACGCTATCAGTTATGTCAATACAGAGCAATGAGAGATGACCCAAATCAATGAGCTGTGCAGCAGCCTGACAGAAAGTTCTGCCATTGTCCTGATGCAGGACAGTTCTCCTGGCAGAGATGGACTGCCTTCTAATGTCACCTCACGCCTTCCTTGGACGCGTATGACAGAGTATGAAGAGTAGGCCATTATGTGCCGGGGGGAAGGAATGACATTTACAAAGCTGCGTGCATCAGGGGACTAGATGGTAAAAAAACCGCAATGGTTTCTTATTGTATTATTGTCGAACTAAAAGAATTTGAATAGAAATAAAACATATAAAACATGCACACACATATACACACAGAGATTATACATACATACATACATATATATATATATATATATATATATATATATATATATATATATATATATATATTATATATATATATATATATATATATATATATATATATATATATATATATATATATATATATATGATAGATAGATACATATATACATCTGATAGATAGACAGACAGATATAGGTATAAATATTCCAGCTTCCCCATCCCTCCCGTTTCCCTGTCTCTATCTGTGTCATAGATGCACACACACATACACACACTAACACACTAACACACACACACACTAGCACACTAACCCACACACACTAACACACACACACACACTAACAGAGAGAGACAGAGACAGTGACAGAGAGACAGTGACAGAGAGAGATACAGCGAGAGAGAGACACAGAAAGAGAGAGGTGTCAGCTTCCCCACTTTCAGCTCCTCAGCTGCTGTCCAGCCCATCCCAGTGCAGCTGGGGTCATGAGGAGCTGACTACAGCAGCAGCAGCAGCAGCAGCAGGAGCAGGAGGAGGAGGAGGTGACCACACTGGCACTGGCCAAAGGAAGGGTCACGCTAATGACCACACTGGGACCTGCACCCTTGACCTAGCTGTGATGGATGTGTGCACTGGGGTATATATATATAAGATATATATATATATATATATATATATATAATATATATATATATATATATATATATTCACCGATCGATCGATAGAGAGAAATATAGAGAGAAAGAGAGAAAGAGAGAGAGAGAGAGAGAACAGAGAGAGAGAGAAAGAGAGAGACAGAGAGAAAGAGAGAGACAGAGAGAGAGAGAGAAAGAGAGAGAGAAGGCAATTTGACAGAGAGAGAGAGAGAGGGGGGGAGAGAGGGAGAGGATAGGAGAGAGAGAGATAGAAGGCAATTTGCTTGACAGAGATAGATAGCGAGAGAGAGAGAGAAAGAGGAGAGAAAGAGAGAAAGAAAGAAAGAGAGAGAGAGAGGGAGAGAGAGAGAGAGAGAGAGAGAGAGAGAGAGAGAGAGAGAGAGAGAGAGAGAGGAGAGAGAGAGAGAAAAGGCAATTTGTTTGACAGAGAGAGAGAGCGAGAAAGAGAAAGAGAGATAGACAGAGAGACAGAAAGAGGGAGAGACACACACACACACACACACACACACACACACAGAGAGAGAGAGAGAGAGAGAGAGAGAGAGAGAGAGAGAGAGAGAGAGAGAGAGAGAGGAGAGAGAGAGAGAGAGAGAGAGAGAGAGAGAGAGAGAGAGAGAGAGAGGAAGTGATAAAGAGGCCTGATATGCGGCGTTGGGATGCTATATTTACGGAGGGGGGTGGGGAGTCTGTATAAAAAGAATTCCAACTTTCTGGAATTTCTGTGCTAGGAATTACCCCCTTTTTCTATCCCTCTCTGTGTTTCTGCCTTGTTCCTTTTCTCCCTGTCACCTCCTTCTTGTCTATTTTCTGCCTTCTTGGTCCATTCTCCTGCCTTTTCCTCCAGAAATACTTTGAAGATAGCAATTCCCTCCCATGCCGAAATGGATGTGCCGGGCCTGACTTGTCAGGCACTTAACGGCAGCGCGAGGGATTTTTGTTCATATGACAGACAACAATGACTGCTGTTTGCGCGTTGAAAGACGACGACGATGTCGACGACGACGACGAGAAAGAAGAAGGAGGAGGAGGAGGAGGAAGAGGAGGAGGACGACGACGACAAGAAGAAAAAGAAACCTGTCATACTGGATACAAAATTGATCAAAGGAACCAGGGAAGAGCCTCAAGTCATTCGTGACCAGTAGGGCACAGCGCACACACTAGATTAAAAAAAAGACCTGAAGCATGGAGAGAAAAAAACCCCGAAGCATGGAAGATTTAACGATCTCTAGTGAAGCTCTAGCTCCAACGAAGAATTGCTTTCTGTCCAAAAATAGCGTTTGTAATCTTTGGGAGTGAGAAAAAAAAGAAGAAATGAAAAGATCAAACCGATAATAAACAAAGGCACACATCCAGCATTGATGCCTTTTAACTAGTAATCCTTTTATGCATGTTTTTTATTATCGTTATTCTTTATTGCACGATCAGATCTTTTATATGCATTATCTTTGGAATAGAATGCGGCAAAGCCTTTGCGAAATGATAATATCATAGAATTCCTTTTGTCACCTGAAGCAATGAGAGAACCTTTGTATAGTTCCACACTGTGAAACCCTTAAGCCCTTGGATAAAGAGAAACAACCTTTGCGAATTTAGATAATAGAGCGAAGTGTTTGTGCCAGTTTTCAATAAAAGATAACCTATTTGTAAGCCCTGACTGGTTTGAAAAAAAAATGCCACAGAGTGGGTCTATTAATTTTAGCTAAGCACAAAAACTGTATTCTAGAGACTGCTGGTTCAGATCCCAATGGCCCCCCACGAACGATCGTTTGCCTCATTTTTATTGTCGTTGTGGTGCTGCAATGCTCTGTTGAAGAAGCGACACACGCACCTTTTCAAACGTAGGGTTTGGAAGGTTGAGCGAAATGGATTCCAGACAGACAGTCGATCATCATAAATGTGCGAGTCAGAGAAATCTGGTTCACCCTGTTGTTTTCGTTTTTTGCTTTTGTCTTCTTTCGTGGTTCCCCTATAGTGACGTTTTGCATTATGCAATTGCTTCTGCTCAACGTGAAGGTAGCCACATTCCGTGCGTAAGTGTGTGCGCGCGTGCGTGCGTGTGTGTGTGAGTATGTGTGTGTGTGTGTGTGCGTGTGCGTGTGTGTATGCATGCGTGTGTGTGCGCGCGCGCGTGTGTGTGTGTGTGTGCACGCGCATGTGAGAGATTGTGCGTGCGTGCGTGTGTGTATGTGTGTGTGTGTGTGTGTGTGTGTTTGGCAAATCATGCTTTGGTTTGTCTACTTCACACTCAAAATGCAGGAAGATTGCACAGCTTCTAACGGTCTTTCCGAACCGTCCGTTTGAAGAGGTCCGCGGGTCAGCACGTTGTCACACAGCTGTCTTAGCACTCACAGTCTGGAAAACAGTCTATTTGTGGATCGATTCACCAAGTTTTCTTTTCCTATTTTCTTTTCGTTCCTCGCCTGGAGGTAGGAGATTCACCAATGGCGAGATTTTTCCAACACAACCATTTTCACCAACCATGCAGGTAGCGGCATTCCGGCTGTGGGATCTGAGTTTGTCATCATCATAATTGACGTTCAGGTTGCACATTGATACCTACCGTCAATATTTTTTTTAAAAAAGACCAAGATGACAAAACAACACCGTCATTGTACAGTCCATAACAGGTCACGGGGACCTGTGTATGTGCAGTACAGCCGGTTCATTAGGAACTTGTAATCAGGAAAGGTTACCATTTGGGACTTTGACGTTGTACTGTTAGATCACTATGAGTTCTTTGTCGCTGGCTTCTTCCTTTTATTTGTTATATGCGTATGTTTATTTGTGTATATATATACTATTATATTTATTGTGATAGTCGTATTATACTCTTTTTTTATATATTATTATATTATTATATATTAATATATGTATGTATGTATATATTATATATATATATATATATATATATATATATATGTTTCTGTCACTCTGTCTATCTCTCTGTCTGTCTGACTCTCTCCTAGATTATCAATCTTATCTATCCATGGACCAGTCAGAGTTGTAATTGACCTTCATGGTATCATTAAACTATTGTTGACTTTGAGGTGACTTTGACTTGACTCTGTGTGTGTGCGTGCGTGTGTGTGTGTGTGTGTGTGTGTGTGTGTGTGTGTGTGTGTGTGGTGTGTGTGTGTGCGTGCGTGCGCGCGCGCGTATATATATATATATATATATATATATATATATATATTATATATATATAGATATATATATAGATATATATATATATATAGATAGTAGATAGATAGATACATCTCTCTTTCTCTTTCTCTCTCTCTCTCTCTGGTTCTCTCTCTCTCTCTGCCTCACCCCCCCTCTCTCTCTCTCTCGCTTCCTCTTTTTCCTTTACATGTGCGTGTGTGCGTGTGCACGCGCTTGTGTGTAAACACACACAGTCGGCAGGCATGTGTGAGTGGGCGTAGCCTGGCCTCTGACACTCAGAGAGAAGTATTGCCCCCGAGATCAATTCTTCAGTTTTCCCCACCGTTCAAACAGCTCTGCGGGCTGATAGGCCTGAACACTTATCCATCACCAATTGAATTTCCATCCTTAATCCCCCCCCTTCTACCCCCCTTCCTCTCTATGCCACCCCCTCTTTTGTCTGTCTGTCTGTCTGTCTGTCTGTCTGTCTCCATCACTCGGTCTGTGCGCCTCTCTGTCTCTCTGTCTCTGTCTCTGTCTCTCTCTCTCCCCCCTCTCTCTCTCTCTCTCTCTCTCTCTCTCTCTCTCTCTCTCTCTTGAAGACTGGTGGTTAGAGTGATGTATTCGTGGTCTGCTGACGCGGGTTTGATTCTCTTTTAAGAAGATTTTTCCTCTGGAGTTAATAAGAATAATAATAATAATAATAATAATAATAATAATAATAATAATAATAATAATAATAATGTATGGAATTTATATAGCGCTGAATCTTGTAAAGCAACAAATCAAAGCGCTCAGATTTCATTTCATACCACTTTAAGTCACGGCAGATTTCTCTCCGTGAAATTCGGGCTGCTCTCCCCGGGGAGAGCGCGTCGCCACAAGAGCAGCGCCACCTTTTTCTTTCTTTTCTGTCTGCAACTGTATTTGTTTCCCTATCAGAGTGGCTTTTTTCTAAGAATTTTGCCAGGGACAACTCTTCTTGTTGCCGTGGGTTCTTTTACGTGCGCTAAGTAATTACGTGTAACACACGGGACCTCGGTTTATCGTCTCATCCGAAAGACTAGCGCCCAGACCACCACTCATGGTCTAATGGATGGGGGAAAAGTTTCCGGTCCAAACGGGGTACGAACCGCCGCACACTTCAGACCCGGACTTTTCGCTTTCTAGACAGGCGCGTTACCTCTAGACCACCGATCCACCATCGGAGAGTTAGCATCAGAGCCGACTCCACTCTCCCCAAAAGTCCTTCGATGAGACTATAAACCGAGGCCCCGTGTGCGAACGCACGCAGAACATCGTGCGCAGACGTAAAATCCTGTTCCGCTTTTCGAAAGAGTAGGCCATTGTGAACAAATGACAAAATTGACAAAACCGAATAAACACGGGGACTAGATGTAAAAAAAGCACATGAATGCTTATTCCATTATCCTCGAATTAAAAGAATAAATAAATCTCTATCTCTGTCTCTGTCTGTCTGTCTGTCTGTCTGTCTGTCTGTCTGTCTTCTTCTCTCTCTCTCTCTCTCTCTCTCTCTCTCTCTCTCTCTCTCTCTCTCTCTCTCTCTCTCTCTCTCTCTCCTAAATTATCCATCTTATCTATTCACGTGCCGTTCAGCGTTGTAATTGCTCTTCACGGGATCATTAAAGTATTGTTGACTCTCTCTCTCTTCTCTTTCTCTCTCTCCTCTCTCTCTCTCTCTCTCTCTCTCTCTCTCTCTCTCTCTCTCTCTCTCTCTTCCCTCTCCCTCCCCCTCCCTTTCTCATTCTCTCCCCCTCCCTCCCTCCCTCTCCCCTCTCTCTCTTTCCTCCCTCTCTCTCTCCCTCTCTCCCTCCCTCCCCCTTCTCTCTCTCCCTCCCTCCACCCCCTCTCCCCCCCCCCCCAACCCTCTCTCTCTGCCTTCCCTGTATGGATGGTTGCCCTCCCAATCACGGTTCTATCACAGAGTTGGCTCTCAGAGACAAAACCAGTTGGTCCAGTTTTTAGTAATGCTGCTGCACAGAATTTCTCACGCTGCTCCCCCTCCCCCCTCCCCCTCTCCTCCTCCTCCATCTTTAATCTGTACTTCCCTTGTTTGACCTCAGCATAATCATGCTTGCAACATTTGTAAAACTGACAGTGAGTTCACTCGCAAAGAGGCATCGCGTTACATCAGTTTTAAACCGCTGCGATTCTGTAAGACAATGAAATATACGGTTTGTGTTTCTTGTTCTTCTTCTTCTTCTTCTTCTTCTTCTTCTTCTTCTTCTTTTTTCTTCTTTCTTCTTCTTTCTTCTTCTTCTTCTTCTTCTTCTTCTTCTTCTTCTTCTTTTCTTTTAATACCACTACTACTACTATTACTATTACTACTACTACTTCTACTATTTCTTCTTCTTTCTCTACTTCATCACCATCATCATAATCATCATCATCATCTTCTTCTTCTTCTTCCTCTTCGATGTCGTCAAACGCTCAGATAGCAACTATTGTTGTCTGTCATAATATGGGCGAAAAAATGCGTTGCGCTGCCGTTAAGCGCCTGACAAGTCAGGCCCAGCACATCCGACTTCTTCGTGGGGTTTGTTCTAAACACAACATCTGCCTCACCCAGTATGCAATTACAGATACGCTACCAACATATTTGTGAAACACGCCCACAATGTATCAATTGGATTTTCAAAATTAAACCCCCGACTTTTCTTCCAACACAAATCTTATATCATAGCTTAAGTTTTGACATTTTACCTTTTTTTCTAGTTGTGCAGTGTGTGGCGTAATACAATGCAATATCTGCCCGGGCACGTGCATGCAATCTGTTGTTTCATGGAGAGCAGCAAAGAGGCGGTGTGCTTTGGTCAAGGTAACTGTGCAGATTCAACAATGCAGAGGAATGTTGTAGATTTCATAACCGGCTTATGTGACCACGCTTTGTGTCTGAAAGCTGTGGCACTTGTCATTTTATGCATTTCTGATTGTTTGCAGCCAGTGGCTTTCCTGTTACCTCTATCGATTTCTATGTCAGGTATTGGAAGTCATCCATCAAACGTTGGAATTTTTAATTTCTTTCTCTCTTTATTGTTGTCATTAGCATAGACGCTAGAAATGACAAGGATGAATTTTATGATTTGGAAAATATTTCGATTTTTGTAAGGAAAGAGGGGGGGGGGGGAATGAATACACGTGTGAGAATACAGATTGTATGTTGGATTGTACAGATTGTATGTTGGATTGTACAGATTGTACGTTGGAGTGTACAGATTGTATGTTGGAGTGTATGCAGGTAGGCACGTCCAGGAGCACAGATGTATTCACACAGTCATCCACATGGATACACTATCACACACACAGACACATAGACACACACACACACACACTTCTAAAAAATAATATTCCGCACCAGCATGTATGTATGTGTATAAGGGCAGAAAATCGACAGCCTAACCAGAAATGGACCTGACAAGTCTGCAGATTTCACATCTCTCACATCCATTGGAAGCTGGCCTGTCGTTCGATAAAGTCTGGAACTTGTTTACATACTAGAACACACACACACACACATGCAAACGCATACACACAGTCTCACACACACATACACACACACACACACACACACACACACACACACACACACACACACACACACACACACACACACACACTACAACACACACAGTGCGCGCGTACACACACACATAAACACGCACACACACACACTATTACACATACACTACAAAACACAAACATACCACAACACACACACACATACTATAGCACGCACGCACTACCACACACACACACACACACACACACGAACGCACGCACGCACGCACGCACACACACACTACAACACACACATACTATATACACAGTATACACTGGGTTCTTTCCAAATGTGTGGGCGGATAGAGCTGCCAAAAAGGGTGCAAAACATGGACGGGATGCAATAGAATTGCATGTGCCTTTATCCTTACAAGAAGGGTATAGCTTACTAGAACAAAAATCATGGAGAAAGGTCACTGATAGTAATCAGCAAAATGAGAGACTTTTAACTAGAACTGCAATCAATACCCATAATCTAACAGTGGGGAACCATTCAGAAGTTAGTACAAGTGTTTTTACGTCAAGGAGAATTAATACTTTATTCTATAGAATGAAACTAAATGCATTGATAACCAAATTCAGCAAAAATGGTAAATGCCTGTGTGGTGAGAATATCACTAATACTCATATACTTTTTGACTGCCAGAGTGTAAAACCTTTCATGCCCCATTTTTCTGAAAACTCCCTCACCAGCATATTCAGTAATTTGAAATTGGCATTTGAAATTGTGAAAGGTCTTTGTTACAGTCCCATAGGACATTTGTTATAGTTACATTAACGTTAATGACTTGTTGGGTTTTTTTGTTGTTTTTTTAAAAATTCCTGTTGCATTGCCTAGTTTTTCGAGATTATTAATATTTTTTTTAACACCACATCCACATCTCCCGGGTGTTTTTTTTTTTGGTTTTTTTTTTTTTGGTTTTTTTTTTTTGAGGGGGGGGGGGGGGGGGCGTCTAATATCACTAAAAGTGAACAGACGTAAAATTGAAGTCAACAACAACACATACTATAACACGCACACACTACCACACATACACACACTCACGCACGCACGCACGCACGCACGCACGCACACTACCACACACACCACAGGAGCAGGTACATGACCTCAACACTCCCAGCTTGTTCTTTCTGTGCAGAAAATGTACCCCTTCTTTAGAAAAGAAGCTTTGAATAAAGATTGTATTTCTATTTGTAGGATCTGTTTCGACCATATCAAAAGTTACTGCTTTTGCCTCAAAATTTGCGCAAGAATTGTTTTTAGAAATCAACTTACGATTCTAAAGATGACTAGACAACAAAACATCAAAGAATGTCCAATCAGAAAATGTGTGTGTGTGTGCCTGCGTGCGTGTGTGCGTGTGTCTGTGCGCACGCGCGTTTGCGAGCGTTTGCAGGTACGTATGTTTACTGCCACTTGTTACGTGGAATGTGTGCACCAGACTTACAAACACAGATAAATCTGAACGGAATTCCCTCCATAGCACACACTCCTCTTGCCTGACCATTCGTATTTAAAGCCTCACATCTCACATAATGCAGAAAACTGAATAAATACGGTTGTACATAATTATCTACAATATTGTTTCTACAAGTTCAGAAAATGACAACAGATCTCTTTGTTGAACATGTTCTACACATTTTTGTGTGTAAACTACAAGAACACATCATATTCAATAACGTCTGCTGTGTCACGCGCAGGCATAGAGTCTGTCATGTCATCGACCTAGCACAAAGTACGTGACATGTTCGATCAGAGCAAAACTAGATCAAGCTCTGTAGTGATGGTGTGTGGAGGTTCGATCAGTGGATCACACGGCTGGCCGTTGTGAGCGAAAGCTGTCACACTCGCTTTGCCATCTTGTCCGCCTTATTCACACTTCCCTTCTCCTATGTATGGGCATCGATTTTTACGTCAGATACCGGAAGATTTGCATAAGGTGTTGGGTTTTCTCTGTTTTGTTTGATTCTGTGGAGTATATGTCTGGTCTATAGCGGACAGTTTAAAGGGACTGTCTTCTTAAGTGGTATTGGGACTTTGATTCTAGTGTAGAAAAAAGTATAAACATGCAAATTGACGTTTCAAATCAGGGAGTTGAGTCTGTACCTGTTCACACAGATAGACACACACACAAACACGCACGCAGCACGCACGCACACACACACACACACACACACACACACACACACACACACACGCACGGCGCGCGCGCTCTCTCTACCTCTCTATCTCTTTCTGTCTGTCTCTTTCTCTCATTTTCACACTCACAATTCATACATGTGTGCGTGGTGCATGGTGCATATGTGTGTGCATGTGTTAGAGAGATAAAGAGAGAGTCAGAGAGAGAGAGAGAGAGACAGAGAGAGAAAGACAGAGAGAGACAGAGACAGAGAGAGACAGAGAGATGGACAGATAGACAGAGGGACAGACAGAGACAGAGAGCCCTCGTGCCTTTCAAGCAGTCAATTATTCACATAGTATATAGCAGCACAGATCAAGAGCCTAAGCAGAACTGGGCCTGGCAAGTCTACCCACAAAATTTTGCAGTCTTTAAAAATATAATCAATGGGTTTAGCATTTCATGAAGCCAATGTTTGTGCTTACGCAAATTCTCAAGGAAATCAGAGGGGTGCTAAAAGATCCTAGCGGTAGTATCTCTATCTCTCCATCTCTTTCCTATTGCATTGCTTTCCTAGGAATCAATGAACACACATCCTGACTGTTATCGAATGGTGCCACCACGTCCAAGACTAGACTTCTTGGACAACAGATGATATTTCTACATGTATGCAAAGTACTCTGCTTTGAGGTTGTGTGTTTGCGTGTTTATTTGTTTGTGTAAGTGTGTGTGTGTGTGTGTGTGTGTGTGTGTGTGTGTGTGTGTGTGTGTGTGTGTGTGTGTGTGTGTGTGTGTGTGTGTTGTGTGTGATATCTTTATAAACCACTGAATAAAAACATCACAATTTGCTACATTCACTATTTTTCAGTTGTTGTTTTTTATAGCTTTTTCTCTCCTGCACCTACTACGACAGTTGAGAAATTCACAGAATTATTTTTTCGTCAGGGATGGCAAATTCTACAAACCGGCATACATAGTCCACTTCTCATAGTTTGACATTTAAACGCTGGAGCCATGGTGGGCAAAAACAGTCACAGACATAAAATCTCACCATTAGGGAACCTCGAGCTCTAGCCGAGGACACCCCCCCCCCCCCCCCCCCCCCCCCCCCCCCCCCCCCCCCCCCCCCCCCTGGACCTTGATAAAAGAAGCTGTATGATTCTAACCACGTAGTTTCCACACATTTGGCCTAATGATGGAGATAAATCATACATCTTCTTTTCACGGCACGCCATGCCACAAGCATACAATCATTCAATCTCTCGAGAAATGGTCCCACAACAGCACACAATGCTGTGCATCTTTTCCCGCTTAGGCCTACACCACAGCTGTGGAGTGTGGCCATTTATATCTGTGGAAGATTTTGCATAGAATTTCTGTTCTTGCTTGACCCAAAATGAGGTGAAAGCTGTTGTAGTGAATTGTACTGCAATGTATTGTAAGTATTATTGTTTGTGATGAATGTCTTCTGCTTATTGATTTTATGTATGGCTTGTATCCCACGCGAATTTATCTGTTTCTTGAGATCATAAAGTATTGGTATTGGTATTTGTATTGGGTTGTTCTGTACATTAGTGTATATTGTTGTAGAGCATTGCAGTACTTTATGCTGTGTCATGGACTGCTCTGTACTGTAAAAGGTTAAGTTGTATGCTTTTTGTTGTTGTATTATTTCATACTGTAGTGGCCTGTATTACGTAATAGTATTTTGTAGTGTATGCTGTATTGCATTTCACATTACGATCTATGGCATTGCTTTCTACTGGATATTGCACTGTACCGTGTCAAATTGTATTGCAATGCATAGCATTGTATTCCGATGCATAGTATTGCAAAATATCCATTGCACCAGGATTTTGTATTTGTAATACGCTTTATTACACTGTCACATTGTGTTGTGCAGTTTTTCTGCCTATGGTCAGATTCAAACCATAGACCCCTGTCTTCCTCCAAGGCGTCTTAACCAGTAAGCCACTAGCCACAGTAAACGATAACAACTAATGCGTTTCTGCAGTTACCACACGTCTCCAGTTTCTTGGTTTGTTGTGATAATCAGCTAACGGGAAATCTGCCTGGTGTGTGTGTGCGTGTGTGTGTGTGTGTGTGTGTGTGTGTGTGTGTGTGTGTGTGTGTGTGTGTGTGTGTGTGTGGGGTGGTGTGTGCGCCACTGACACTATCATTTGCCATTTTCCTTTCACTGATCATCTTTTGTCGGCAACAGACAAAGCGTCAAAGTCTGAAAGATTTCTGCTAAATCTGTTCACCTCTATCTGTCTCTGTCTTTCTGCACTCTTTCTTTTCTTTTCTTCTTTTATTTCGAGGATAAGGGAATAAGCACTCATGTGCTTGTTTACATATAGTACCCGTGTATATGCATTTTCATAAATTTTGTCATCCATACCCATCGGCATACAACGGCCTACTCTTCCGAAAAGCGGAACGGGTTTTAACGTGTGCGCAAGATACTCCTATATCTATGTGTGTGTATGGAGGCATGCTTATGTATGTGCAAGTAAAAATGTGTTCAAATGCGTTTTTGCACATATTATGAAGTCAGAGTACTCATATAAGCATTACTTGTGTTGTTGTGTGTACATGCCTATGAATGCGTGGGTACATAAGTACATCCCAATCCCAGCAGCAGCAGCAGCAGCAGCAGCAGCAGCAGCAGCAGCAGCAAATCCGTCACTAGCAGGACACTCCACAGCTGACATCGCTCTCATCGATTGAAAACCGCTCCATTATTCACACAGGCTCTGCCCTGCTCTTCTTCAAACACACATACACACAAACTACACACACACACACAAACACATACACAAACTACACACACACACACACACACACACACACACACACACACACACACACACACACACAGACTGACATGCACAGATGACTGGCAGGGTACAGGCACTCGACATTATTACTTCCAGTCCTCCTGCATCCCTCCCTGCATGTCTGCTTCAATCTCTGACCATGCTGCGTGTAAGCATCATGTTAGCTGTTCTTTCTGTGGCGAATCTGTCTATACACATGCACACAGACGGAGCTGTTTCCAGGTTCATTTTGTGGCTAATGTGTTCATGGCTGGGGGTGTTTCCCATGGAGAGCTTTCATGGGTGGTTGGACAAGCAAACAGAGAGGGGGCTGTGTTTGATGTGGGGCTTTCTCTTGGGCTGTTCTTTCTTAAGGGAGTAGTTGACATTGATGGATAAAATACAGACAGATTAATATAGCGAGAGCAAGAGAGAGAGAGAGAGAGAGAGAGAGAGAGAGAGAGAGAGAGAGAGAGAGAGAGAGAGAGAGAGAGAGAGAGAGAGAGAGAGAGAGTGAGAAAGAGAGAAAGAGAGATACAGACAAAAAAACATACAGACAGATATATAGACAGACATACAGAGAGACAGAGACAGAGAGAAATCAAATCAAATCAAATTCTTTTTATTTACAGGAACATGAATAAACACCCATGTGTTTTTCTACATCCATTCCCTGCCCTTAGGGATATATTATAGACTCAAATAAACCCAATATCCATATATTCACTCGTAAAAATCAACATCAACAGCAAAACCAAAGCAAAAGAACCCAAACAAAGTAAAAAATCCAAAGCAAAACAAAAACAACAACAAAGTATTACACAAATCCCATCCATGATATCAAGGATAAAAAAAGTATGTTCTTTCGATCCAGAAGGACCATAGAGCCGGAGCTTATCCCGGTTACTGTAGCGTTAAGCGAACTGATGGTTTTTTCACCACCCCTGTGACAGGACGCTAGTCTGTCGCCAGATACTTCCCCAGCAGAGCTGGTACCCACTTGTACACCTGGGTGGAGTGAGGAAAATAGGAGTAAAGAGTCTTTCCCAAGGACACAACACCGAGCCGAGCGAGGATCAAACCCGCGACCTCTGGATCACGAGTCGACCGCCTAAACCACTCGACCACGGTGCCTCCTTATCAAGGATAACAAACTACGTAAATTGTATCAGATTGGCAGAGAGAGGCAGAGAGAGAGAGAGAGAGAGAGAGAGGGAGAAAGAGAGAGAGAGAGAGAGAGAGAGAGAGAGAGAGAGAGAGAGAGAGAAATGAATCTTCATTTCTCAAGGGTAACAGAATAAGCATAGGCATACATTTCTTTCATCCGGCCCTTGCCCTGATAAGGGACTATCAACAAAACAAGGGAAAACCCCTACTACAACAACGACAACATAATTTTAAAAAGATAAGTGTATATTTAACAATACATAATCCCTAACTGACCTGAACGTTAATGTCAAGAGATACATAGATTATACTTTTTTCGAGAAAAGAGACATACATTAATAAACATATAAATCTCAAATGAATTGAACATTAACATAAAACTGATACACTAATTACAATTAAGTAATATAGATAAAGTAAAATAGAGGGGAGACGGCAAGAAGCAAGATACACAGAGAGAGGAGAGAGGAGGAGAGGAAGAGAGAGAGAGAGAGAGAGAGAGAGAGAGAGAGAGAGAGAGAGAGAGAGAGAGAGAGAGAGAGAGAGAGAGAGAGAGAGAGAGAGAGAGAGAGAGAGCATTTTCAGATTACATCAACATCAAAATAAACCAGATCTCAAATTCTGACAAAGCACCCTCACTGAATTTTTTTTTAACATACTATCAATAAACATATCAAGTTAAGTTACAAAATGCCAAAGAGCCTGAGATAAACCAGTTTTAACAGCCCCGCCAACAACAGCATCAATACAACAATTGGAAGTTAGGCAAATCATTTTATACTCACTCAGTACATTTCCAAGAGGCATGGTATGTTGATCGAAGAAGGAGAACAATATTATACGCATTTTGGAGAGAGAGAGGGAGAGGGAGAGAGAGAGAGAGAGAGAGAGAGAGAGAGGAGAGAGAGAGAGGAGAGAGAAGAGAGAGAGAGAGAGAGAGAGAGAGAGAGAGAGAGAGAGCGAGCGAGCGAGACAGAGTCAAAGACAGAGAAACAGACAGAGACAGAGAGCAGGCACTAGTACCTTTCAGAAATCCGTCATTGCCACAGTGTGCAGCTGTACAGACCAACAGCCTCAGCAGAATTGAACCTGGCCGGTCTACAGATTTTGCAGTTATCATAATTATTGATTGCAAATGGGTCCGTTCCTCGATAGAGCCATTGCTTGTTCACACACACACCACCACAAAGAAACCTCAGGCGTGGATAAGAACTGAACGGTG
>CM054145.1:63414190-63429190 GCA_028751875.1 Rapana venosa
AGTTGGTAAGTCAGTTGGTTGGTTGTTTAGCTAGCTAGTTAGATAGCTAGTTAATTAGTTATTTTGTCATTTCTTTAACTTAATAATATATTTACTTATTTCTCCATCTTTGCAAGGAGAGGCCCAAATTCACATCCCTGTTTGTTTTCATTAGTGTTTCAAGTTGTTATTAGATCAATAAATGACCCAGACAGGTTTACAAGGGGATAAAAAAACAACACCATAAACATCACCACAGAGGTGAGGGAAAAAAAGAAGAAAGGGGGGCAATACCGAGAGGAACAATCATGGCGTCAGAAACGCATTACACGTCAGCTGTTTACTAAACCAGGCAAGAACAAGTTCAGCTGAGCTATAGGAGTAATGAGCTGAGCTATAAGAGTACATAGCTAAGCTATATGAGAAAACAGCTGAGTTATAGAACACAGCTGAGATATAGGAGAAAACAGCTGAGATGTAGGAGAAAATAGCTGAGATATAGGAGAACACAGCTGAGCTATAGGAGTACATAGCTAAGCTATATGAGAAAACAGCTGAGTTATAGAACACAGCTGAGATATAGGAGAAAACAGCTGAGATGTAGGAGAAAATAGCTGAGATATAGGAGAACACAGCTGATATGTAAGAGAAAACAGCTGAGATATAGGAGAAAACAGCTGATATGTAAGAAAAAACAGCTGAGATATAGGAGAACACAGCTGAGATGTAAGAGAAAACAGCTGAGATATAGGAGAACACAGCTGAGATATAGGAGAACACAGCTGAGATGTAGGAGAAAATAGCTGAGATATAGGAGAAAACAGCTGAGATGTAAGAGAAAACAGCTGGGCTATAAGAGAAAACAGCTGAGATATAGGAGAAAACAGCTGAGATGTATCAGGAAACGGCTGAGCTGTATAAGAAAACAGCTGAACTTTATCAGGAAACAGCTGAACTATGATAGAAAATAGCTAAGTTATAACAGGAAAAAGATGAAAAATATCAGAAAACAGCTAAGCTGTATCAAGAAAAAGCTGAGCTTTATCAGAAACAGCTGAGCTATGGAAGAAAACAGCTGAGCTAGATCAGAAAATAGCTGAGGTATAAGAGACAACAGCCAAAGGATAGAAAAAAGCTGAGCTTTCGACGAAAACAGATGAACTATAGGAGAAAGCAGCTGACCTGTTGACGGAAACAGATGAAGCATACAAGAAAGCAGCTGACCTGTTGACGGAAACAGATGAACTATAGGAGAAAGCAGCTGACCTGTTGACGGAAACAGATGAACTATAGGAGAAAGCAGCTGACCTGTTGACGGAAACAGATGAAGCATACAAGAAAGCAGCTGACCTGTTGACGGAAACTGATGAACTATAGGAGAAAGCAGCTGACCTGTTGACGGAAACAGATGAACTATAGGAGAAAGCAGCTGAGCTGTTGACGGAAACTGATGAACTATAGGAGAAAGCAGCTGACCTGTTGACGGAAACAGATGAAGCATACAAGAAAGCAGCTGACCTGTCAAAGCAAGCAGCTGAGCATCAGGAGAAAACAGATGATCCGATGGACAAACACAGGCCGCAGGATGAAAACAAACTTGGCGGCGTTATGACAGAAAGCAACAGCTCAAAAGGGAAACAAACACCAATCACAGTGAACAACAACAAAGTACTGTTTGATAGGAGAAAACAGCTGAAGCGTAGGAGAGAGAATCACTCAGCTAAAGAAGAGAAGAAAAAACCAGCCCAGGAGAAATCCGTATGACAATCAAGCTGAGCTGTAAGGAAACATAACAAAAACCATACACTACCACCTCATATTCAGCTCGCGTCTGCTTCATTAGAGAAATGGGGAGGGAGGGAGAGAGGAAGGGAGGGTATGAGTGAGTGTGACCTGGGAATGCTGGAGGACAGGGGAGATATGGGGGAGGGGGTGGGGTGGGGGTGGAGACGGGCTAGCTGCCTGATGGAATCCATATATTGAACACTGACTTTGGCGCTCTCATCCCCTTTCTTTCCCGGTTTAATCAAATTTGGAAAGTGTGTCTTCGGAAGAAAATTGCCCGGGTGAGACACAAGGATATAGACTCAGACAGACAGACAGACAGACAGACAGAAAGACAATCACAGACATACGCAGACACACACACACACAGACACATACAGATACACAGACACACAGACACACAGATACACATACACACACACACACACACACACACACACACACACACAAAACACACACACACACACACACACACACACACACACACACACACACACACACGACCAAACACAAGTACTAAACAGACACTCATCATTCAGAACAAGAGATGCCACAAATATTTGTTCAAGGTTGTAATATAGTTATAAACTTGCATTCAGTCTTTCGTGTTAGGTATCATTCTATCTCTTTGGTAGACAGATAGACACACTGACAGACTGATGGACAGACAGACATATATACCTGCAGACGGACAGACAGGCAGGCAGAGAGCCAGTCAGACAAACAGACAGGCAGACTGATGGACAGACAGACAGACAAAGACGGACAGATAGCCACACACAGAGTTCCCCAGGGTGGTCAAACATTCATGAAGTGCTGTTAGTAGGTGGACACAGCCACTACTGCCATCATCACCAATACACTGACTGCAGGCAGGCAGGCAGGCAGGCAGGCTGACCTCTTCTCACGTACCTGGCAATTGGTCTGCAGGCACTGCGGCATACAACAGTGTGGCTGCTGCTGTTATGTTGCTGTTGCTGTTGTTGCTGTTCTGTTATGTTGCTGCTGTTGTTGTTATGCTGTTGGTGGTGCTGCTGCTGTTGACGTTGTAGCTACTATTGCTGTTGTAGTTGTTTTTGAGCGTTCTTCAGATTACCCCCACCCCACCCCCCTCACTCCCCAAGGAGCATTTCCGAGTACTGTATCATTCATCACACTGCATCAGGCGCTTGCACATATGCATGGGTGTTTTCAAATATCCTGCCACATAGGCAGCCATACTCCGACTTCATCCTCCAGTGTACAACTTAAGAGCTATTTGTCTTTCCAGCGTCTTTTTATCTACCCAGTAAACAGACCACTAAAAAAAGGGTTATGCACACGAATTCATTCATTAAGAAAACTGGTCGTTACTGGACAAAATGCCGGAGCCACGATCTTCTTCTTCATGTGTCCGGTCTGGTCCTGCAGACATCGACGATCATGGCTCTCCATTCTTCCCTGTTCTCGGTCCCTCTCATGAGCTCATTGTTGGTGCCCTCTTTATTCGTTGCGAATTTGTTTAAGCTGTCTGTGAATTTTGTGCGTTGTCTTCCTCTGCTCTTGTTTCCACAGATTTTGCCACTCCATAACAGTTTCTCTAGTCCGTCAGCCCTGATTATATGGCCGAAAAATTTGAGCTGTCTTTCTCTGATGGTGTTGAGAAGGGATCTCTTGGAGCCACGATATCAACCCTTATTGATAGTTAGACATCTCCAATATTTGTTGGAAATACGATAGGAAACCTGACATTTTTGTCAGATTTCTCAAACTGTTGGGAATAGAATAAAGAAAACCCTGACGCTTTTGTCATATAAACATAGGATATGTGTTTTAAAAAATAACCCGGATGTTTAATGACATACATCCCGAACTGTAGGAAATCGGATCAAAAGCCTGACGTTTGCTGTCGTCAGACATCTCAAACATATGAAATAAGATCAGAAATCTGACGTCTGTTATCAGACATTATCGAACTTGTAATGCAGGATCAGAAACCTGAAGCTTGTGGTCAGACTCTTCAAACTATTGGAAGAAGGGGCAGAAACCTGACGTTTGTTGTCAGATATATCAAAGTATCGGATATACGTTTAAAAAACCGGATGTTTATTGTCAGACATCCCAAACTGTTGAAAATAGGATATAAAAAAATAGAACCTTGACGTTTGTTGTTAGAAATCTCAACCTTAGCAAACAGGATCAGAGCTCTGACGTCAGTGGGTCAGTCATTCCAACACGTTCCCGAGGGTGGAGGCCAGGAATACTGCAGGAAGCAGACGATTTTACGGCAGAGAAGTGAGTCACGATGAAAAAGTAATAATATAGTAATACCATAAAAAAGTCTTCGGCGCTAAAGCCATCAAAATTATTGACGGCCTGTGATTCCTGATGAGTCTCACTGTGCCTTTATCGCTTTCTGTCTGTCTGTCTGTCTGTCTGTCGGAATGTATCTCTAACTGTATGTCTGTCAGTCTTTTTTGTATGTCTGTTTGTCTGCCTGTATGTCTGTATGTCTATTTGTCTGTTGTTCTAATTCTCTATCACTTGTCTCTCTTCAACAAAATATGTGCGTGTGCTTGTGTGAGCTAGCGCGTGTGTGTGTGTTTGATAAATGCTCTCTCTGTCTCTGTCTCGTTGTCTTACTTTTTCTCTATCTGTCACTCTCTCTGTCTCTGTCTCTCGCTAAAACCTACATGAGTGATTATTCATTATCCTAAAATAAATGATTTGAATTGATTTGGTTTGATTTGATTTGATTTGATCTCTGTCTTTCTCTTTCTCTCTCTGCCTATTTGTGTGTGTGCGTTCGTGCGCGCGTGCGTGCGTGTGTGCATGCGCGCGCGTGTGTGTGTATCTGTGTGTGTGCGCGTGCGCGCGTGCATTTGGGTGTATGTGTGTGTTTGTGTTTTGTGTGTGTGTGTGTGTCTGTGTCTGTGTGTCTCTGTGTGAGTGTGATCAGTCTATGAAAGATTGATAAGTCCACTGGTAGCAGGACAATCAATGATCGTTACAGTCCTGTCTGTGGGGAACTGGGCCATCAATCCTCTGCTACACACAGGCCCCTTGTTCACTGGCCCACTGATTCCAGCCTGTACACCTCTCTAGTCCACCGCCTCTGCTGAGATATGGCTATGACGATGATGATGATGGTGATGATGGTGATGATGGTGACGCAGGAGAAGGAGAAGAAGGAAAAGAAGGAGAAAAAGAAGAAGGACAAGAAGAAGAGGAAGGAGGAGGAGGAGGAGAAGAAGAACAACAACAAGATGATGATGATGATGATGAAGAAGAAGAAGTAGGAGAAGAAGAAGCAGACGACGACGAAGAAGAAGATGATAATGATGATGTTGATGATGATGATGACTATAATGATGACTATAATGATGACAATGAAAAGGAAGAAGAAGAGGAATTGTCAAGAATGTGAAGAATGAAAAGAAGATGAATGCAAATAAAACTAATGCAAAGAAGAATAAAAGAAAGAAAAGAATGCAAAGAAGAAGAGTGCAAAGAAGAAAAATGCAAAGAAGAAGTGTGCAAAAAAATATCAAGAGGAATAATGGCAAGAATGCAAAGGAGAATGCAAGAAAGAAGAATGCAAAGAAAAATGCGAAGAAGAATGCAAAGAAAAATGCGAAGAAGAGGAATGCTAAATTTAAAGAAGAAGAAGAAGAAGAATTGTAAAGAATGTAAAGAATGCAAAGAAGAAGAATGCAAAGAAAAAAGAATGCAAAGAAGAAGAATACAAAGAAGAAAAATGCAAAGAAGAAGAGTGCAAAAAAATGTGAAGAAGAAGAATGGCAAGAATGCGAAGGAGAATGCAAGAAAGAAGAATGCAAAGAAAAATGAGAAGAAGAAGAATGTAAAGAAGAATTGAAAGATGAAGAATAATGCGAAGAAGAAGAATGCTAGATTTAAAGAAGACGAAGAAGAAGAAGAAGAATGTACAGAATAAGTGAAAGAAGAAGAATGCGAAGAAGAAGAATGCTAGATTTAAAGAAGAAGAATGCGAAGAAGAATGCGAAGAAGAAGAAGAAGAAAAATGCGAAGAAGAAGAAGAAGAAGAAGAAGAAGAAGAAGAAGAAGAAGAAGAAGAAGAAGAAGAAGAAGAAGAAGAAGCAGAAGAAGGAGAAGAAGAAACAATAACAGCAAAAACAACAACAGCAACAACAACAACAACAGCAACAAGGAAAACAAGATGAATAGAAACAGGACAAAAAAGTGATGATGATGCTGATGATGATGATGATGACGATGACGATGGTGGTGATGGCAATGGTGGTACTGATGGTTATGATGACAAAAACGAAAACAACGACGATAAAGACGATGATAATAATGATGACGATCGCTGTTGATTTTATTGCCACAACTACGACCTTTACATAACTCATTCATTAGTGATTCTGTAGGGCGCGATATATATATATATATATATATATATATATATATATATATATATATATATATATATATATATATATATATATATATATATATATATATATATATATATATATATATATATATATATAACGTGTGTGTGTGTGTGTATACAGACGCACGCACACAAATACATACACACAAACATTAGCACACACAAAATATGTGTGTATATACATATATATACACACAAACATATTGTGTGTGTGTTAATGTTTACATATACAGACAAACATATTGTGAGTGTGTAAATGTTTGTTTGTATATATATTTGTGCGTGTGTCTTTCAAAAAGAAATGAAGAGGGGACGACGACAGTTATGATGAGGAGGCTAATGACAGGATACTCATCACTATGATTGCTGTTGCTGTTGTCCTCACCGCTACTAACCCTTCTACAACTACACACTGCTGTCAACTACTCCTTCTACCTCCATCACTCGTGTGCTGCCTCTGCCTGAAGAACTGTTATTGATACTCCTACTGCTGCTACAACAAACAGACCCAACCATCACTGCTGTTACTACTCTAACAACAACAACCAACTATACTACTACTACTCGTAATGCTCCTACTATAACACTACAACGACTTCTACTCCCACTCCTACTACTATTACTATAGCTTCTGCTACTACTACTATTACTATTAGTACTACTACTACTACGGCTAACTACTACTACTACTACTACTACTACTACTACTACTACTACAACTACCTCATACTTACTACTACTACCTCATACTGCTACTACTTCTACTATTTCTGCTGCTGCTACTACTACAATGCTACTACTACTACTACTACTACTACTACTACTACTACTACTACTACTACTACTACTACTACTCCTACTACTACTATTACTATAGCTGCTGCTACTACTAGTGCTACTGCTACTACGACCATTACTACTAGTGCTTCTACTGCTGCTACTACTACTACTACTACTACTACTACTTCTACTACTACTGCTACTCCTACTACTACCCCCACTACTACTACTACTACTACCCCCACTACTAGTGCTAGTACTACTGGCGGCATTTCTACAGATACCGCTGCTACCATTGTTGGCCTTATCAGTATTAGCAATGTCAGTATTAGTGTTACTATTATTGTCCTAATGATCATGATCATTACGTGCATTATCATTGATCATTCCGTTGCGAAAGTACTACGTTCTTCACGATAGCCCTCTGTCCTCCAGTGCTAGTGTGACTGTAAATGAGAAGTTGTGTGGGTGTTTGTGTATGTGTGTGCGTGCGTGCGTGCGTGCGTGTGTGTGTGTTTGTGTGTGTGCGTGTGTGTATGTGCGCGTGTGCGTGTGTGTGTGTGTTTGTGTGTGTGTGTGTGAGAGACAGACAGACAGACAGATAGACAGACAGAGAGGGAGAGAGACTCAGACAAAAACAGAAAGACAGAGCCCAGAGAGAGAGAGTATAAAATTATACTCGTGCGCGCATGTTTTTATGCATATTTTCACAGACCACTACTTTCCTATAGCAACACGAAGGGCCCGGTAATAACCGTTTTCTCTCACATAATAGAATTTCCACAATGGAGGAGGACCCGGCTGTGCCAACTGCCACGCAGTCTGATAACACTGGAGGTAATGTGAGAACCCTCCCGCGTATTACCCATGTGTCAGTATATGACTGTGTTGGCAGGAGAACGCCCCGCTGTTTGAATGTCAGCGATGGAATGTCCATGACGAGAATAGAGCGGTTTTTTTTTTTAATAGTTGACAAGTCATTGGTACAACAATCTCTCTAGTAGGCCATGGACTCATCAACTCATCCTTTACCCCTGATGTCTCCTCCGCTATCCTGATGTTGTAGAAACAGAGCACAGGCTACGGCATATGATTCGTAGCAATAGAGATTTCAGGGCGTGTGTGTGTGTGTGTGTGTGTGTGTGTGTGTGTGTCTGTGGAGGGGTGGTGGTGAGGGGGGTCAGGGATGAGGGGGCAGGGGGCGAAGGGGGCGTCGTGTGTGTGTGTGTGTGTGTTTTGGTGTGTGTTGTGTTGTGTGTGTTCTCTCTCTCTCTCTCTCTCTCTTCTCTCTCTCTCTCTCTCTCTCTCTCTCTCTCTCTCTCTCGTATGTGTATGTATGTGTGTTGTGTGTGTGTGTGTGTGTGTGTGTGTGTGTGTGTGTGTGTGTGTGTGTGTGTGTTGTTGTGTGTGTGTGTTGTGAGTGTGTGTTCTCTCTCTCTGTGCGCGCGCGAGCGCCTGCGTGTGTGTGTGTGTGGACTTTAACGTGTTTATAAAATTATGTCTGTATTGTATAAGTATTTTGCATGCGTGCATGTTGTACATTTATGCATTCATGCGCGTGTGTGCACAAGCGTCCTTGCCTGTTTGCTTTTTTCGCGCACGCACATAATCGATACCAGAACCACCCCTCCCCTCTCCACCCCTCCTGATTACTGAAGGTGTGATACTACTAGCGTAAAAGTGCCACGGTTTGTGTGTGTGTGTGTGCGTTCTTGCGTGCGTGCGTGCGTTGTGTGTGTGTGTGTGTGTGTGTGCGGTCTTGCGTGCGTGCGTGCGTGCGTGCGTGTGTGTGTGTATGTGTTTGCGCGCGCGTGCGTGTGTGCATGCGTGTTTGTATGTGTGGCTACATCATCAAGGCATGTTGTCACACCGTAAAGCTGCCAGCCTCTGGCCCGCTTTTCCCCCTGCGGCATAACACGGTGCTGAAATGATGGTCCCGCCGTCACACTGCCGGCACCTCTGGTCTCGATTTCTCTGGGGGGAAGAAGAAACCGAGGAAGAGAGAGTAGGAACAAGGTAACTCCTAAAAATAATCCGAAGACAGGGAGACAGACAGACAGACAGAAGGCTTTGGAATCGGTGAAGTATACGGGGCGGAAAGGTGGTATCTTCTAACGTAAACAAAAGAGAGGACTGAGAAAGTCATGGTGTTGGTCAATCTCACTAGTTTTCACTCTTAAGTTTTGTTTTTGTTTCTCTCCTCCCCCCCCCCCCCCCCCCCCCCCCCCCCTGCCCCCGCCCCCCCACGTATCTCTGTCTCGGTATGTCTAGCAGGAGCAGAAAAAATCAGCCAGGAGATTAGAAGACGGAGATGGAACTGGATCGGACATGTCCTAAGAAAGGACAGGAGTGACGACTGTGCTGTTGCCCTCGGATGGACACCTGAAGGGAGAAGGAAAAGGGGACGCCCCAAAAACAACATGGCGACGAATGGTAGAGTAGAGCGGAACGGCGCAGGCTGGAGCACGTGGAACGCCGCACGACGCACAGCTGCAGACCGGAACCAGTGGAGGAATGATGTTCAAGCCTTGTGTGCCTCCTGGCACAGAGAGAATTAAGGTTAAGGTAGGGTATGTCTATCTGCCTGTCTGTCTGTCTCTGTCTGTCTGTCTGTCTGTCTGTCTCTCTCTCTATCTCTCCCTCTCTAACTGTACTGGTGTACAAAAAGTTGAAGTAGTTCAGGTTTCTTTGGGAAATCACTCTTGATAATATCAACATTATATACGTTTTTTGTACTGTCTTGTTTGCAGTTTCTTTTAAAAAAATAAATAAATACCCCCTTGTATATAGGCCCGAGGTCTCACAATTAAAATCCCGAGTTCCTGAGTTCTGCGTCTCTCTCTCTCTCTCCTCTCTCTCTCTCTCTCTCTCTCTCTCTCTCTCCTCTCTCTCTCTCTCCTCTCTCTCTCCTCTCTCTCTCTTCTCTTCTCCCAGAGATGATATCTATGGTAACTGTGAGGATTAGCTGTAAAACAAAAAGCGCGCCATTGATTATCCGTTATCCTCAAAATAAAAGAAATTAATATGAAATGAATCGAATCAAAATGAATCTCTCTCTATAATTATATTTTCTAAATGCTGGTCATTCTTTTCTCTTTTATCCCAATACCTTGTATAAGTTACAGTGCGAAGAGAAATTAATAATAATAATAATAAACAATGATGTTTTACTTGATATTTTGTTTGCTTATTTTTTCTCTCCTTCCACTGATCATTCTATTGGAATCTTTGACAATGTTTTCCCCTTAAATAGATGACTATGACTCATACTGCGGGGGTGTCACATAATTGTGTACTGTTTCTTTTCGTTCCTTTTCTGAATGCATTGCACCGTGACTCAAATTGAAGGGGAAGGTCAACACACCATCAGCCTTTGGTAACACAAGAACGCGGAGAAAAGGAGGAAAAACAAGGTGGGAGATTATGAGGAATACACAGAGACAGTTTATAAAGAAGAGAAGTCAACAACATCATCATAAATAAATGTCAACGGGTGTGCACATTCGTCTACATCTATGTGTGTGTGTGTGTGTGTGTGTGTGTGTGTGTGTGTGTGTGTGTGTGTGTGTGTGATATAATATATATATATATATATATATATATATATATATATATATATAATAATATATATATATATATTATATGTGTGTGTGTGTGTGTGTGTGTGTGTGTGCGTGCGTGCGTGTGTATCTGTGTTTGTGTGTATGTATGTCTGTGTTGTGTGTGCCCACGCGTGTATGTGTATGTATGTATGTGTATGTGTGTCTGTCTGTCTGTCTGTCCGTGTGTGAGACATTAGTTATCATGTTGTTTACTTCTGTTGCGTTTTTTGGCACACCTAGGTGCAGTTTTTTCGTCACAGCAGTAAAAGAAATGTCAATCATCTTTTGGTTTTTACAGTCTGGTGTTTTTGTAGTGCACAGTTTGTACTTTGTTCATGAAAGAAAGAGACAGACAGACAGAGAGACAGACAGAGAGAGAGAGAGGAGCAGAGAGAGAGAGAGAGAGAGAGAGAGGAGAGAGAAGAGAGAGACAGACAGAAGAGACAAGAAGAGGAGAGAGACAGAGATCAAATCAACCAAACCAAATCTATATTTTTTATTTCGAGGATAATGAATAAGCAACCGTGTCCTTTTTTACATTCATTCCCCGCCCTTGGGGATATATCATATACAAAAATAAACCCAATACCCATACACTAACACAGTACAAAAACACCACACAACACAAAAAATACAAACAAAACGAGAGAGAGAGAGAGAGAGAGAGAGAGAGAGAGAGAGAGAGAGAGAATTGCTCACACATGCAGGCATGATTGTGTGTGTGTGGCAGGTTTATTTTATTTGGAATCCGCGTTGATGGATGTGTTATGATTTGTGACGTTCACACATGTACTTACACAAACCCATACACATTTGAAATGGGCAAAAATCTTCTAAACCCCCCACTTAATTAGACATAAAAAAAACTTTAAAAAGAATACACCAAATTAAAGCAATCAATAGCTTCAAAGCAAATGAGAAAAACAAACAAAAAAGGAAAATAAACAGAAGAAAGCTGTGGGGTCATTTTCAGGTGACGGGCTGTGATTACAGGATCTTACAGCAAGTATGTAAAAACTCTCTCTTTTCACTGCTCTTTTAATTCCTTACAAGTAATTGAGAGGGCAAGAAAACCATGTAAACTAGGAGACTGGGGCTTGCTGCCTTGGCGGGGTGGTTAGCATCTTGGGTTACGGACTAGAAGGTCGCGGGTTCGAATCCCATAAAAGGAATATGGATTTTTTTGGACCCCCGCCTGCTCCTACCCAGAGTGAGTGTGCTGTGGGCTCAGTGGGAAGACTGGGACCACACAGTCGAGCTTCATTCAGTTTACGGATACGAGTTAAAGCGTGTTGCTCAAATTACCTGACCAACAATGCAGGTGTCTGTATCTCCTGGCCCGTTGACGCCAGGATGTACTATGGAAGGAAGCGTAGAGTACAACCCTGTCAAGTAGTCTCAAAGCGCTTGCACTTCCCAAGCAGCAGCATTACATCATCCTCTTTATCGCTGATCATCACACAGTAAAATAGAATTGCCTCTGGTTCTGTTGCCCCAGTTTCTCTGCTGTAATGGTGACATCGGTCCAAGTTTCCCCATACACTTCTGTGCCTGTGGTGAGTTTGTGTCAAAGCTTTAGGTTCCGAATGTCCCGGAAGAAGGTACAGATGGAGGGACGTGACCGTTATCCCAGATGGCCGTTTCATCATCCTGGCTCCGTGACTGAGCTACTGCTGTTGTCAGTGCGGGGCTTGCTTAGCAGGTGGTGTCCTGCGTATTCTAGCTCAACACAGGCACTACTAAACACCACCAAAGTGACCGATCAGCAGCGCAGGGTCCTTCTGGCTGGGGTCTCCATAGCAGCCTGATATTGATAAGCCCCCTGTGGACTTCTAGCCTTGAGAAAAAATAAGATGTGTCTTGGTATGGCTGGGAAAGAGAGTTTGAAATAATAATAATGATAAATAATAATAATAATAATAATGAATGGAATTTATATAGCGCGATACCTTGCAAAAGGAAATCAAAGCGCTTGCATTCAACACACCCCTACACATACAACCAATAACAAATAACAGAGTTAACAAATTCAAACGTACATACACGCCTCCCCCCCCCCCCCCCCCCCCACGCACACACACATAGGTTATGCACTTTGGCAGGGTGATGTGATTTCGGCTGTTTTAGGCAGGGACACATTTAAGATGAAACAAGAGGGGGAAAATCAGATTTGGAATAAATATGTCTTGAGGCTGGATTTAAAAGTGCCATGAGCAATGTAAGAAGAGCAGGACAAGAGTGTCGCAAACAATGAGGCAGCAGAACAAAAAGAGACATAAACTGGGAGTCATGGAGATAAAACCTTAAGACAGACATGTTTCCTCTGCCCGTTCTCGCTACTAGTGAGAAAACATCCTCCCCAAATAGACTGGATATTAGTTATGGAAGAAAGGAAACAACACACACCACTCTCCCTCTGTTTTCGGTCTGTCAGGTGTCCATGCTTTCTTTTCATCTGCCGTTGTTTTCATAGACAAGACAGCGGTAGGAAGTAGTGAATTACACTTGTTAATGAAGAAGAAGAAGAAGAATGCGAAGAATGCGAAGAATGCGAAGAAGAAGAAGAAGAAGAAGAAGGAGGAGGAGGAGGAGGAGAGAGGAGAAGTAGAGAGAGAGAGAGAGAGAGAGAGAGAGAGAGAGAGAGAGAAGAGAGCGAGAGCGAGAGAGAGAGAGAGAGGATGGAAAGAGAGAGGGAGAGAGACAGACAAACAGATAGAGACAGAGAGAGAAACAGAGACACAGGCGGAGAGCAACAGCGACAGAGAGACAGACAGACAGACAAGAGAAATAGACAGCGAGACAGAGACTTTGGAATGGACAAACCCTATTTTGAATGAATCTTTTCGACAACCAAAAAAGAATAAGCACACTTGATGGGTTGGTGGTTTTTTTTTTTACATCTTGTTCTCAGTCAAGAAAAATAATAGCAATAACAAAAAGCAAACAAACAAATGAAGAAAGATCTCAAAGAGAATTACTCATGCAACAATATCAACACAAAAGACCCTGTCACTTGAGATATGAACTAACAAAAAGAAAAGGGCAAGAGTAGTTGAAACAAGAAGGAAAGAAAAGCAATAAACATCTTCACAAGTAAATATTTCAAAGACAAGATGAAGAGAATAAGCATGGGGGAAACACAAATGGTTAAAGAGAAAAATCTTCAAAAGTGAGGACCGTGAAAGACAGAGAGGGAGAGACCGCTATTTTGAGGGAGATAGCAAGGGAGCTCAGTGTGTGCGTGTGTGTGTGCGTGTGTGCGCGTGTGTGCGTATGTGTGTGTGTGCGCGTGTGTGTGTGTGTTTTGTGTGTGTGTATTTGCGTGTGTGTGAGAGACAGAGATAGAAACAGTGACAGATAGACAAACATAGAAACAGACAAACAGACGTACAGACAGACAGACAGACATTTTTTTCTCAAACCTCCTCCTCCCAAGGATATTTTGTATTCAGATAATGGAAAAAGATGGAACCATCTGAAAAAAATCTTTCTTTGGAAATGATAGAGACATTTAAGTGCTACAAAACCGATGATTGTTGTATTAGTTAAAACAGCGCAGGGGAAGAGAAGGCGAGGCAGGCCGAAGAAGACATAGACAGACACCATCACTGAATGGACCGGGAAGAGCTTCTCCACAACCCAGGCACTTGCCCACAACCGCGGGAAATGGAGCCAACTGGTGCAACGTTCGTCACTTCAGTGCCCCTACGACCCCGGAGGGGGTTATGGGAGCAGATGAGATGAGGTGAGTTAAAACAACCAGCGAGAATTCAGCCCCGAAATGATTGGGACATTAGTTACTGGAGAACAGGGAAGAACAGTACGTGACTCTCCTCCCGCTCATGTCCTGCCAGTGCTCGTGTTGTCTTTTCATCTGCCGTTGTTTTCCGAAAACAGCCAGCCCGTAGAAAGTGGTGAATTAAGAGTTGTGAAATGATAATAGTCAGATGGATGGTGCGTGTTTAAGAGAGAGAGAGAGCGAGAGAGAGAGGGAGAGAGAGAGAGGAGAGAGAGAGAGAGAGAGAGAGAGACAGACAGACAGACAGACAGACAGACAGACAGAGAGACAGAGAGAGAGAAAGATAAAGAAAGAGAGTAGGTGTGTGTGTGTGTGTGATATCTTCAGTTTAACGTCTATTCACATTTAGTGATTTTAGACGGGAAAAATCTAACAAGAAAAAGCCAAACGATAACTGAAAAATGTCAGATTACAGTACTGAATAAAAACCAACTTTAACATACTACAAAAACTGAGTTATCGGACTTTTTATCAACCCTAACACAATGTCCAACAGTAACGATGGTTCAGACAGAATCTGATTCATTGACAAACTAGGTACAGCAGGTAAAAATGGTTTTAAATGTCCACAACCAAAAATAACATGACTATTTGAGATCTTCTCCCCACAAATGCAGTTTATATCTTTCACGTATTTT
>CM054145.1:63439190-63441690 GCA_028751875.1 Rapana venosa
ACTGAATCAATCAATCTCTCTCTGGAACTGGATGTAAAAAGCACATGGGTGCTTATTCATTATCCTAGACGTACAAGAATTAAGAATTGTATTTGATTTTATTTCTCTCTCTCACACACACACACATCCCCATCTTTCAAAACCACCCTCCCAACACTGTTATAGGGAACCATGAACTGTTGATGACCATGGAAGATCAGTGGCGGTGGTGGTGGTGGTGGTGGCAAAACGCACCGAGTCACACCGGAGAGGTTGTTCTGTACCCCGGGGGGAGAATCAGATGAATCTGGAATTCGTTACATTAGTCAGCACATCTCTAGGGGAGAGATTCAATCTCTATGGAGATGGGTGGGGATTAAAGCAATTCTAGCTCAGAGCAAGTCTGATAGCAACACGGATACAGTGACGTCATTCCCATCTTGATATTAAAGGTTGCAGGTTTGAGTCTGATGAAGACCACGATGGCAGAAAAATAATCGTGTATGTACTTTGTGAAGCATTAGTGTATGGAAAGAGTGAAACACACACAGACTGCATTTCCTGGCCAATAGATAACGTGGTGTACTATGTACGGAATATCATGCTCATTATAACGCTTCAAGAAAGCTGAAACGATGTGCATTTATTTAGAAGCAGCACACCGTTATCTGTACAGATCATTTCAGAGTCCTTGACACCAAGCACTAATAGAGCTACACAGGTTAGGACCATAACAGCAGACATTGAAAGAAGGATACAGGCAATGGATATGAGGTGCTCTCGTAAACTCCTGGGTATCTCATACAGAGATCACACAACTAATGAAGAAGAGGAAACTAGAATTTAAAAAAACGCCATAGGGGACCATATGAAGAGCGCCTGACTTCAGTGAAAAAACCGCAAAAAAGAGTGGTTCGGGCACGTCACACGAACATCTGGACTGGCCAAGACTGTGCTACAGGGAACAGTACAAGGAGGGAGACGAAGAGGCAGACAGAGGAAACGATGGAAAGACACCATCAGAGAGTGGACTGGCCTTGAGCTGAATGAATTGCTACGGAAAGCAGAGGACGGCGGGGAGTGGAGGAAGCTGGCTGCAAAATCTTCATTGGCGCCCCCACAGTCCACGGGACTACGGGATGGGTGAAGGTGAAGGAAGATGGCTAGGTAGTAAGCAGGCTTCGGGCAAAGGAGTACCTTTCTCGCGTGCTTTTCCTTCCGCAAGCTCTCCATCTCCTCCATAGCATATCATTCAAGTCCAAGCTGACCATGGGGAATGTCCCTCTGGACACGCTGAACGGCTGTGATGTGATGGGGTAGCGCCACCCATTACTGCGGGTTGTGGTTCTGGGCAGTATGTTAAGTACGGTGTAGCACGCCATTTTGTGACATGCCAGTATGAAAAGAGGATAGGGGCAGACAATAGACGCCCTGAGTATTCCAGTCTTGGCGCCCTAGGTTGCGTGCCCGCTCAGTTTCTTTTATTCTATTCCCTATTCTTTGTCTGGTGGCTATAGGCGTCGTTTATCTGTCCCTGGGTCACTGACCGAAGGAGTCCAAAGTAAAAGTCAAAGTCAAAAACACTTTAATCATCCCATGAAGGGCAATTACAATACTGACAGGCAGATTGATACACATCAAATATATCAAAGACACAAAAGCTATATTTCATATTGGTTTTCAAATAAAATGTCACGAACACACACACACACCAACACACACGCGCGCATGCGCACACACACGCAAACACCCGCACGCACGCACACACATCAACTGTGAACACAATTTTAAACCCATTGACTAGAAGACATAAAAACGTATTTTTACGCACGCATATACGCAGCACGTACACACGCACGTACGTGTGTGTGCGAACACGCCCACGCACACCCACACCATACACCAATATATGAATTCAATGTTTTAAGACCGTTGACTAGAAGACAGACTTATTTCACACACCCATGCACCCACCCACACACACACACATAATTATGTATTGACTACACTCGTAACAATGACAATCAGGCAAGTAATTCAGAGAAATGTAAAAACTAGGTAGTCAACATCATTGTGAATTCAGAATTCGAATGCTTACTGGCACAAAAGAGTTTCTTTTTCTGTTAGTTTTGCTGATGGGACACTGAAAACGGCGTTCCGAAGGCAACATTTGAAATTCTGGAAACAAAGCATGGGAAGGATCAGCCAAAATGGCTGTGGCTTTGCGTACAAACTGCTGATTGCAGAACGACATGAGATCTCTTTGTTCTTTTCCAATTATTGCCCCAACAGTGATTCCTATGCTATTGAATACTGATGGAGATTGCGGTTTGTTTGACATTCCCTTCCTCCCTCCATCTCTAACTCTACGCCTGTGTGTGTGTTTTGTGCTTGTATGCATGCATAGTTACTCAAGTCGGGCATGCATGTATACACATGTTTGCATGCCCATACTAGTGTATCTGTGCATGTACTTATGAGGGTGATTGTGGCTTATGCGTTTGTTAATGTAAGATGTGCA
>CM054145.1:63446690-63499190 GCA_028751875.1 Rapana venosa
GATTAAAATTGTGCAACTATAAACAGATGAAAACAGAGTTTAAAACCAACTCTACTATCGTTCCTACTATCAACACTTGGCCAACTTTAAGGGTCAACCCAGGACAGTTGCTGCGATGTGGGAGAAGCCACACCAGCACCACAAAAGATGAGTTGGCCAATCTGTTAGCCTGAAGGCTTTGCACAAGCCGAAAAGGTGTTCTTCCAAACATTGGATGTTGTGGTTTTACTTGTCTGCTCCTGCAACACATGGAAGGAGGTAAAACCAAACCCCCTTTTTTAAAGTAACAAACTGTGAAGATAATCGGGCAGCTGGCACACTGAAATGGTCAGACGGATGACTTACTTCTAAATGCTAACATGCTCCTCCTTCACAAACCATTGCCAGTGTAGGGTCGCTGACAACTAACTGTCAATCTTGTTTCTCATAACGGGGTGCTACATGGCTTCATCACTGCCAGCCTTCACGTACACCTCTACAAAGTGCGCAGATCGCAATTGCATGTTGAGTGATTCCACTAAAAGAAAATCAGTGATACCTGGCCGACATTCATTCACGAAAAAGTTCCCCGAGGTCGGAATGCCGCTACCTTCATGGTGGGCAAAAACGGTCACACACACAAAAAATCTATCTCACCATTGGTGAACCTCCGGGCTCTAGCTGAGAGACGAAATAAAATCACAAAAAAATGCACTTTTTTTTCTAATGTAAACATATCATTTGCACATGTTTGCACACACTTTGGTTTCAATCTCATAAAAAAAATTGTCATAGAAAAAAAGTCGGAACTAGCATTGATTCGGTAAGGGGAAAACAGTCCTTAGTTATGCAACAGGTCAGTCAGCTAGCAAGACTAAACGTACAGCCACGAGGATGACAGAGACGTGGAGACTGCTGAAGTGGAGCATGCTCCCTGCAGGAAGCCGCTCTGCCTACACTGCTCGTGGCGTAATGGACGAGGAGGTGAAGGAAGTGATCTTAGCAAGAAAAGCTGTACACCAAGTCTTTGGAAAGTGTTGAAGCAGAAAGAAAAGTAGAAACTTAGACTGACACAGACAAGGAGTCAAAGAAACTGATTTTTTTCTTCTGTACTTCGCTGATTTTTCACACCATTCTTTGTGAAGGAGGTAACGTGTACAGCGGTACTAGGTCGTTTCCCTTTTCCAAGCAGGCTGCGAGTGTAATACTATATTACACTGATTTTTTTTCAAACCAATGTGTGCGCGCACGCACACACACACACACACACACACACACACACACACACACACACACACACACACACACACACACACACACACACACACGCACGCACGCACACACACACAATATCATAGTCCTTTGGATGAGACTATAAACCGAGGTCCCGTGAGTGAACGCTCGCAGAACATCTTGTGCACACGTTAAATCCTGTTCCGTTTTTTGAAGTTGTTGGCTATTGTGCGCCGGTGGAAACAGATGACAAAATTTATAAAACAGTATACACACGGGGTCTGGATGTAAAATGCACAAGAGTGCTCATTATATTATTCTCGATATAAAAGAATAAATAATAAATAAATAAATAAACACACACAACCATACACATATACACACACACGCGCGCGCATGTCCGCGCGCACGAACACATACACATATTCTCTCTCTATCTCTCTCTACACACCCACACAAACGCGCGCGCTCGCACACACACACAACACGCGCATCCCCTCCATCCCCCTCCCCTTACGCACACACACTCCCCACCCCGTCTGCACCCCCCCCCCCCCACACACACACACTTAATGCTCTATCTGCGTAGATACATACACTGAGCAACTGAAGAACTGAGTGCAGCACAGGACCCCAGAGGGTAGGTAGCCATACATCCTTCAGACCCTAATCGACAGACACAATTCCAACAAAAGCCAGGTCCGTCCCTAGAGAACACTGACCGCAATGTTCCGAGTTTCAAGGACAAACTGTGTCCAGTTGTGTGTGGAAGGAAAGGAAATACCGCCACGAGTTCTGGGGCAGTCTGAGCATGACTGTGCTGGATGAGGCTTTGAACCTAGTGCACTGTTATCATAAAAGTGGTAACTTGTAAAACATGCATCTTGCTGAATATTTTATAAGTTTGCATATGCGCACGAAAAGGAAAACAGAGACACAGACACGTAGACAGACATACAGACACATGGACAGATACACACACACACATACACACACACACACCAATATCTCACATACTGGTATAAGCGGGTTTTCCCACTTTGTATCCTTACCAGTAATTCCTTATTCCCCATCGAGCAATGTTTCAGAATCCGCATTTTGTCTCAATCGTAACCACATTAATGATGCACGTTATCATATCGTTCACAGCCATATTTCAAAGGAAACCAGTTTTGGCCGACTAAAGGAAACTCATTCGTTAAAAAAGAAGAAGCACCTTTTTCCCTGGTGGGGATTCCAGGGCCCTGTCAGACTATAATATATCATCCCCACCTTCTGGATATTCTTTTAAGGATTAAGAGGGATCCTTCTCTTTGTGTCTGCCTCATTCTTTCTCCTCCTATCTCCCCTTCTTGTCTAGTCTTTCTTTGCCTTCGTGGTCCATTCTCCTGCCTTTGTTTTATAGAAAGACTTTACAGATAACAATTCTCTCTTACGCCAAAGTCGGAGGTGCTGGGCCTGACTTGTCAGGCGCTTAACGGCAGGGCGGATGGATTTTTGCCCACTTGGCAGACAACCATAGTTGCTGTCTGCGCGTTCGAGGAAGAAGAAGAGATGAGCATTTTCATCTCTCCATATTCGGTTTCCGGCAAAGTCATCTGCAGTTGGCTCAACCACGATAGTCACAGATGATATGTCTCCCTGAAGTTTAGGACGATGTAAGAAAGCCATCATCTTCAGTTAACAGCTCGCAGCATAGGGAGTATGCTGTTACTAAGCGCATGTATTATATAGACAAACTTCTTTCTCGTTCACTTTTTCTGCGCTTCCACGGCAACCCCCAACCCGTCCCAGCATCCACCAGCTGCCAACACTATCCCTGCCCATTAAAGTGTGGAAGGCAATCCAAGTACCTTCTATTCCAGCCTTAGTTTCCTGCCAAGTCACAGTGCAATCCCGCTTACACTTTTCATCTCCCTCCTCCCAACCACACACATACACAGCCACACTCCGTGCAGTCTGTCACTTTTCCAAACACTACACAGTCTTTGGCGTTGTTCATGGCACCTAGCCCGGCACGAGACCACCAGACAGAGGTTAACCTGCACGTATGCAGTGCTTGTTTTGATTACACACTCTTGATTTTTTTTTTAAATCTTCATTTTGAAGATTTGTAATAGCACTTTTTTACATCCAGTCCCCGTATGCATGCGGTTTTGTACACTTTGTCATCCGTTCCCATCGGCACACAATGGCCTACTCTTCCAAAAAGCGAAGCAGGTTTTAACCCATGCGCAAGATGTTCTGCTTGCGTTAGCACACGAGACGTATTAAAAAAAAAATTTTTTAAATTATAGTCTCATCCGAAAATATTTTTTGTTGTTAGGGGTGGGAGGTTGGGGGAGGGGGGTGGACTCGGCACTGATGTTAATTCACGGTGAAAAATCCCCTTGAACGGGATTGAAACCGGGGTATTCATTACACTTTAAGTCGAGGGTAGATCGATGGTCTAGAGGTAACGCACCTGCCTAGAAAGTGAGACATCCAGATTTAATCCCCATTTGTGCCTGAAATATTCCCTCATCCACCAGACCGTGAGCGGTGGGTGGTCTGGAGGCTAGTATTTCGAATGAGACGATAAACCGAGGTCTTGACGTGTGCAACACGCTTTTAACGCACGTTAAAGAACCCACGGTAACAAGACAGTATTTCCTGGCTTTTTTTTAATTGTTAGGAAAAGCCATTCTGATAGGGAAACACACACACGCAGACAGGAAAAGAAAAAATAGTAGGTGGCGCTGCTCTTGTGGTGATACAAATACATATACTTCAAAGCTGCCGGATACATGCAGATGAAGACATGCTAGAGAGGATGGATCCTTTCTTGCTGGAGTTTCTCCCTTCTACATCAAATTTCATTCATTCATTCATTCATTCATTCATTCATCCCTGACAGGCCATGAAAGACACCACGGCCCTCTCCAGTTTCTCTCTTTGTCTGTCTGGGGACAGTGGCTGGTCTGATTGATTCTGCTAGTTGCAGGACAATGACACGCAACTTGGGGTCATTCACCGCCACAGAGCATCAGAGACAGGGAGTGTCTACGCGGAGCAGTCAATCTGCCCCAGGACTGCCTTTCAGCTGCGAAAAGCCAGGGCGGGGAGTAACTGAGTGATTTATCTCCTGTAGTAATGCACGTCTGGTGTCCGTGACTCAGCCACACTCTCTGATGTCACTTCAGCTCGAGAACGGGGAAAAAGATGGAATGGATGTAGATGTGTTTGTCATGAGACTGCGCATGCATCTGAGCTGAGTCTCTCTCTGTCGATGATAGAATGAACAAAGTCGGAAATGAAACAGGAATGTAGTTTACTCTTGTCCAGATCTCTTTCCCTTCCTGCCCTACTGATTTTCTCAGATCGTTTGTATCAATTCAAGACCTAGCCATAACATCACAAACTATCATGGACATGAAAGTTCCCAGGAAATAAGTTTTTCCCTTTTTTCCTGAACAAGTGGCGCTGCGCTAAACTTTCCGACAAGTGACAGATAGCTTCATGAACAGAGAGGGAAAGACATCTTACATCCTGTAGTCCCAATGATCGGTGCTTCTGTAAATACGGTTCTGACCGCACAAAACTCGTATGGTATGTTCTGAGAACTAAAACTCTCTGCCCATCCTTTAGTTACAAATTTTTTTATATTCGTTTACTAGCAAATGACCAGTATGGCATAGTATACAACATGACCAGCACTGCAACAACAGGCTAGATTAGCGTGTCCCTTTGCAACATCAACATTTACATGGCGACAAGTGATCCCCTTATTTTTTCAAAAGAAGAAGAAACATTAGTAAACAAAAATATAGAGTTTGAAGAAAATGAAATTATTATGGTTTTTTTTCCTCAAAAGACATATTTACAGAAAAAAGCAAGCATGTGAAACAATGCCACAATTATTTCCAACTCTATACTTCTAAAACCCTTAAGAGAAATAAATAAAAGCTGCAAAGAAACGAAAAAGGTTACAAGAATTGTGAAATGAAAACGGAAATAAAAACCAAACCACTATCATTTGCACGACACATCCTAAGGGAAAAAAAGAGATACTGAGTTCTCCAAGAAGATGTCAAAGCACCAATCACTTGCCCGTCTGTTCTGTAAGGGAGGATATAAATCCACACCTGACCACAGTGATCAATATCGCATCTGTACATCAAGACTGCACTCTCCTCTCTCTGTTTTGCAACACGCCTGCCAGTCATTTGAACAGTCGCTAGCTGGGGCAGTGATCTATCTGATTAAGGAAAGAGGCTGGACTAGCTGGGCAGCAAAGATCTATGGTGGAGCTTCGTGGAAACAGCGGTAGCAGAATGGTGTAGCCAGGTGGCCAACCTAGCCAGTCATGTTGTCTGTAGCCCCGCCAACCACGGAGCGGCTATTACAGCTGTCTCCGCGTCAATCTGAGATTGAAGCTGTGCAACTGTATACAGATTAAAACAAGATTTAAAGCCAACTGTACTGTTGTTCCTCGTGCTAACTCTCCGGCCAGCCATAAGGGTCAGCCCAGGATGGTCACCACGTTGTAGGAGATCCTCGTGAAACAGGGAGCCAAGTAATGCAGTAATTAGTAATGACAGCAGTGAGGATGACGATGAGAATGGCAAAAATCATAGTAATGATAATGATGATGATTATAATGATAACAAGAAGAAGAATGGTTATAATCATAATATACAAAAATAATGATGATAATAAGATAAACAGTTGCAAAGAAGAAGTGCAAAAAAGGTTTCCAAAGATAAAGAACTGCAAAGAAGTATTGCACAAAAGATGAATTGGAAAGAAAAAGCAGACTGTCAAAGAAGAAGAATTACAAAGAAGAATTTGACAGAACTGAAAAGAAGAAGAAGAAGACGAAGAAGACGAAGAACAAAAACAAAATGAAGAAGATAACGGCTTCTTTATTGGCACAGGTCAACATCCATGTGTTAGATGTCATTGCAGAGCCCAGCAACCTGTCAGCAGATGCAGATGCTAAGGACCAATGCCATTACCCAGCACTATAAAGAGCTAACACTGCTGACCAGCATTATTGACCAAAAATAGCCGCTAACGCCCAGTCCTTCGTTTGCTTCAGTGTCCAGCCCAGATGACCTTTAGGACAGCATCAAGGCTGAGAATTTGCTGTCAGGTAAATGACCAAGTGTTGTCGATAAAAACGTTTTACTACTCATCTTTACGAGCCGAACCAAAGGCCAGTTCCCCATTTATCAAAGTGGCACTTTGCCTTTCCGTGTTCTGGTGAAAGGCGTACACACTTTGAAGCTGCGCCAAACCAAGATGAAGCCAGACCTGTATTCATGTTGGCCCTGCCAAGGTAGTAGATACTCATTGCAATACGTAATGATTAATGCGTGTTTAACTTATTCTACAGTCTTCAAATACTGCATTGTCAGTTTCCCAGTAATCATTCATGGACATCCGGACACCCGGTAGTCCAAGGCAAAAACAGAAAACGCTTAAAATGTCTACTTATATTTTTTTTAAATCACGCTTGGATTGTGTATTGAATTTCTGTGGAAAGAAAAGAAACACATTTTATTCAGTTAAATCTGATGAAGAACTAGTTAAGATGATGTAAATTGACAGGATGGTGTCATAATGTGTCGATAGAGTTTCAGCCAGGACCAATCCTCTGACCAGACAGACACTGCTACTGCATCATGAAAAGAACAAATGACTGTTATCTCTATACTGTCTGTCTAGTTAAGATTTCATACTTGGCTTAGCTGCACAGACACAAATCTGCTTCTCAGCATGTATCAACATTGTCTTTTGCATGCTTTTATATGTAAATTTTCTTGATTTTTTGTGTGGTGAGGGCAGGGTGAAAAAAAGTTGTGTAAACTTAATCTTTTACCCTCAATAAAGATCATTTTGACTTGACTTAACTTGTTCCAGCTATTACCATTCAGCGACCAGATAGCCTCACCTCTCTTCACCAGCAATCTTCCTGGTCTTTTTCCTCCCCCTTCGCCCATCGTCGAAGTGAAATAAACAGAGACAAACTTTACACATCGATCACCAGAAGCGAGCGAAGGTCAGGGAAGACGTCAGCACCTCTCTCCGGATGTCCGCCAGGGGACATAACCCTGGCTGACTGACTGCTGGCTGCACACACAGCCAGGCAAGGTGTGCTCCTGCCTTCCTTCACCTTCACCTTCACCCCACAGGCCGGCCTCTCTTCACTCTGCTTCTCTAGCACACTGCCACACGCCGTCCTCTTCAGACAAGACGCCAGTGCAGAAGAGTCATCCATCTTTTCTAATGTAGTGTGGGTGTTTCTGTGTCGACAGAGTGACCGATGACCAGTGATGAAGACTAAATAGATTGAAGAGTTTCAGTCTTGACCACTCTGAACCAATCGACTTCTGTCTTCATTAAAGGCGATCCCCCCAGGAGATGCCCCGGGCCTGTCATATAAATAGCATCCCCACCTCAAAATTTCGTGTTCAGAATTCCTTTTTTCCTATCCTCTTCTTTGTTTCTGCCTTGTTCCTTTTCAGCCGGTCACCTCACCTCCTTTGTCTAGCTTACGCCTTCTTGGTCCATTCTCCTGCCTATTTCCCAGAAAGACTTACAAGATAACAATTCACTCCGATGCCAAAGTTGTGTGCAGTAGGCCTGACTTGTTATGCGCTTATTGGCAGCGCAACGCATTTTCACTGATGTGGCTGACCCCAAAAGTTGCTGTCTGAGTGTTCAACGAAGCGGTATTATACGGGGGTTGTTGTACACGTGAGACTGTAGTAGCGTGTCCCTCTTCTTTTTTATCATTTCTGTTATCACATGTATGCCGACTATCGAGAACTGATCACACATGAGACTACTTACTTTCAGACATAAGTTCTAAGCTAACCGTCTAGATTACCTGGGCTAAAAATTCTTCTGTACATAAAATAAGTGTCGCTCTTTCTTCATTTCTGTTTCGCTTAGATTTGCTTTTCTTTGTCTTCTTCCTTATGTTTTAGCAATCTTGTTTCTGCTGACTTCTTCATGACCTGGATTAGCCACAGAGATACACGTTATGCTTGATTTATCCCTCGGTGACCTCCATTATAAACTAACATATATAAACTGCAGATAACCTGCAAACCAAGCTGTACGGCCCATGAGACGAGCTGGAAAGGACCATTATTTTTTTCCAGGAACAACTGACTGTGCAAAGCGAACGAGAGAAGAACAACCTCCACGCTGAATTCATAAAACTGACTGTATGTTGTAAAAAGCCATGAAATATCTGAGGAGGTAAGGAGCTCTCCCCAGGGGTTTGCCATGAACAGTGTGGCTCTTTCATCTCTGTCTGTGGAAAAGGCGAGACATGGAAGGCCGTTAGGGTCTTGACTATGGGTGATCAATAAATGTGGCTCATGCTTGGTTTGTATTAGATTCTTGTAGCTGCTGCTTTCAGCTACTAGTTTCTGCTGTTATTTATTTTCTTTATGAAGGAAGTTACAACGACAGTGTTACTTACCGAACATATACAATGCGTTGTTTTGCAATGTGTTTTGAAATTAAAGTTTACATGTTCCGATAAGATAACGCGAGTAGTACTGACTTTTTTTGCAATGTGTTTTGAAATTAAAGTTTACATGTTCCGATAAGATAACGCGAGTAGTACTGACTTTTGAATCTCATCATAAACATAATACTCACTATAAAAACATCTAATCTCTTAAATAGTACGCGTTTTAAATTATCTTTTGCAGAGTGAAACCAAACGTTACTAGTGTCTTGAGATATTGATTGAGTATGCGTAACGAAGTTTCCTTGATGTGCCTTGATGTATTTTTTTTAAAAAAGCATCAGTTAAAGCTGTTGACTTTAATGTGTTTTGTACTCTTCTTGCTTAAACCAGTGAAAAAGATTCCTCTATAAAGGTCTATCTAGAAAAAAAAGTCCATGCATATAGAAAATAAAGATACACTATTCTTTGTTTAAAAACTCAGTTTGCTTCGTGTTACACTGCAGTTTTGAAACAGTATCGAAACATACGGCGCTCCAATTAAAATCTTGTTATTCCACACAAAATCTTCACATTATTCCGATGTTGTCAAAGAGGGAAATACTTTCCGGTAACGTAGTCCATAGCAGATGGGTTTTAACAACAAGCGTAGTCTATAGCAGATGGGTTTTAACAACAAGCGCAGTCTATAGCAGATGGGTTTTAACAACAAGCGTAGTCTATAGCAGATGGGTTTTAACAACAAGCGTAGTCTATAGCAGATGGGTTTTAACAACAAGCGTAGTCTATAGCAGATGGGTTTTAACAACAAGCGTAGTCTATAGCAGAGGAGGTCAGTGCCGCGTTATTGGCGACAGTCAGCAGGCTGTCTGTATTCACAGGGCCCACCACTGCAGACCTACTCTGACCATTCCTCTTCATTACAGGCGATGGGCATTGAAAGCCTTTGCCACCTCCTGACAGACCGCCCTCATGGGGCACCGCCTGGGTGGCGGTACCCTTCCAAAGGATCAATGGAATCCTTTTACTTCCTACCTAAAGAGATCAATGAAATGTATTGGGACAGGTTCAAAGCTCTTAAAGGATATCGAAGAATTGTGCGAAGTCAGGACTGGTCGAAAATTGGTAAGAATATCAAGTGATTTGTGCAGTATTGAGATGGGTCTGCAGGTTTTAGGGGTATCATGGATATGAGTGGTGTTAGGACTGGGAGCATTCACATCTTACAGAGCCTGTTTTACGTTTTAGCTTGTCACTTGTGCCAAGTGTAGGCATGCTAATCAACCTCTACTTAAAACTCACTCGTATGTTTAAAAAAAATAGTATTCATGGATTCTCTATCAATACACTGTGTGGTGATCTCTTGAATGAAAGAATCTTTACTTGTTTTGCATTTTCAATATGGCCACGTATTTTCATATCTATCTATCTATCTATCTATCTATCTATCTATCTATCTATCTATCTATCTATCTATCTATCTATCTACCTAACTCAATCATCAATCAATCTATCTAGCTAGCTACTACCTGTCTATCTATCTATTTATCTATCTAAATCAATCACCACTAAATCTATCTATCTATCTATCTATCTATCTATCTATCTATCTATCTATCTATCTATCTATCTATCTATCTATCAATCTATCTATCTGTCTGTCTGTCTATCTGTCTGTCTGTCTGTCTGTCTGCCTATCTCTCTCTCTCTCTCTCTCTCTCTCTCTCTCTCTCTCTCTCTTCATATGGCTGGTTACACACTCTATAACCCCGCTTGTTTTCTGTTAAAACAATCCTGAAACAAAAAGCAAAAACTTCAATATTTCATTACATTTTTCTGAATTTTTACAACAAATGGCTTAGACATACTTTCTTTCTGTTTCTTTGCACAACTTTTGCTGGCAGCTTTACCAAGCCACAAGAATACCAATTTATTTTCATAAATGCATAAGCAACTCCTGGAATATGAAATGTGTCTTCCTATAAGGTACCACACAAGTAAGAAGTTAGATCGTTCTATACACACATACGTAGGGCACATTTTTGATTGTATAAAACCGTTTCTAGATTAAATATTTTTCAACTGAAGTCAAAGCCACAACTTTACGTCAAAATCACTGCTACTAAATAATAAATGGAACTTATAAAGGCTATATCTTGCAAAGACAAATCAGAGCGCATGCATTCAACCTAATCTTACAGTCATGCAATCAATGATAAATAATCAATAGTTTAAACAAACAGATATTACAAACATGGTTCGCTGCAGACAAAATATATGAAATACAATTTCAATGGTCGAATGTTTTACAAAAGCACACTCACACAGGTCGTATACTTTAGCAGGGTGATAGGACATGGGTTAGTGAAGGTGGGACAGTTCTGATATGAAATAGGAGGGGGAAAATCTTAGGTTTGAAATGAATATGTTTTGAGGCTGCATTTAAGTGTCTTAACTAGGTTTCTGGCGAAGAGAGGGAGCTCATTCCAGGTCGATGGACCCGAAATAGAGAAAGAGCAGCGGCCAATGGTGGATTGGTTGAATCTAGGTATTCGTAAGCACAAGGTATCTGCAGTAGAGGGGAGGGAACGTGAAGGAGTGTACAGGTGAAGACTTTCACAGAAGTAGGAGGGTGCAGTTTTGTGGAGACATTTGTAACAGAGGGTACTGATCTTATAATTTACTCTCTGTGGCACAGGCAGCCAGTGAAGAGATCGCGAGAGAGAGGTAATGTGCTCAGATTTTTTCTTTCTGAGAACTAGTCGAGCTGCGGAGTTATTGTATACGTTGAAAGGAGTGGATGCTGGGACAAGACAAAAGAGAATTGCAATAGTCCAGACATGAGAGAAGTGATAAGTTTGGCTGTTGCATCTGTGGACAGGTACTTTCGAATTGCACTAATACGCCGTAATTGGTAGTAGCAGGACTGACAGGTCTGGGTGCTGAATTTTTGCATAGAGGTTGTGTTGCCGATAACAACACCTAGATACTTCACAGCAATGTATAGAGGGGCTGATGTATATTAAAACATTAAAACTGAGAGCATTTATAGCATCATGTATCAGCTTTTTTGTTAGCTTGAGTCTTATGCCAATTTCCAGCTGGGATGCACCAGACCTGATTTATCGGGATGCATTTCGATCTATAAGCCTTGGCAATTCTGTATCATTGTTCTGACTGAAATCTTATAGTTTGCCTAGGGTGGATCCAAGACAGGATGCAGATCGAAACTCTCAGTACTAATGTTACGAACATATAAAATGGAAAAAAAGTACAAGGTGTTTGGCAGAACAACGTTTTGGCTCATTAAAATCTTGTTTAAAGGTTCCTCAGAAGAAAAAGGCGACCACAGTTGTTCTCCCCAAGCTAGGGTTAAAGAACATTGAGCGTGATTACCAAGTAGATGGCTGACCGTTTGCGTTCCTTGGCTTCAGTACAGTTCATCCAGCTGTAAATGGGTACCAGCCCTCTTTAGGGTCAGGAATGCAAAACAGCAAGAGAGAGGAGATGGGTGCTGGTCCCTAGAGAAGCTGAGATCTCTGACACCTCGCTCCTCTATAGGTTACACTCTTCCTCTTTTACTCATCCTTTTTTATTTATTCATGTCGTTTTTTAAAATATACATCACGTTGTAGGAATAATTTCAGAAATATAAACACTCACAAGGGGCCAAAGTTATGAAAGCACCTTTGAAATTTATTGAAAATGCGTATAAAAAATAATTCTAAAATCACAAGCAATAGTGTAACGCTCAACGTCTGCTACACAGTATAATAGTGTAACACTGACATATGCACTGATAAAGTGCATGTGTTTGATTTTTTTCTATAAATAACAGTTTTATACGGACATATCAAATGCAATAAAGACAACAGAATGCAGAGCACGTTATTTCTCTCCTCGAGTGGTGGATGCCGTGATGATTCCTGGTTTTTCATCCCAACTGCACCAGACCATCGTGTTTAGAGGAAAACCAAACTCATCGTATGTTCACTATCACGAGAAACAACCACAGGAGGTAGAGTGGGTAGCAACTATATGTGGTGATACATTTCCTGGATATAATACCCTCACCTCTGAAATCATTTGTGGAAACGTGCTTCAATTTGCGTTGCCGAATTCACCAGGGGGAAAGTACCGAAGATAATAATGACTTGACACACTGACAGTAGCTCTGGTAATTAGCGCTACCCACACAGATGAACACTGACACAGTACAGCCATCTGCTCCTATGTCTGCGGAAGAGTAAGAAGAGTGTCCAGTTGCCTTGCAGGGAATATTTTTCAACGAGACAGTGCCATGATTTCTATCAAATCTGGTGAAAATTAGAGAAGGCCACTTATTTCGTGGTGTAAGGGGAGATCTTCAGTCTTATTAGACAGTCTCTATTTCTTTTGCACATATTTCTGTGCAGTTGATGATGACACTTTCTGACGAAGTATAGAGGCAGGTTGATAGTATCACGAGGTGCATGTGTCTTGGAAGACAATCTGTCAACGGACAGCCTGACCCTTGATGTCATCGACCACACAAAAGCTTGCGCTGGTTTTGCAGATTTTTTATATTGTTTTCAGCTTTTAAGTTAGATTTTGTGTCATTTGTATACTAAAAATGCTAAACTAGAAATGAATGGTGTATTACATGCCTAGTTTGATGTTCTTGTGAGTAATGGTAGTCGTGTTGGGTGCAGTGGCAATGTCTTTTTGCGGTGCTTTGTGATGTCCTGAGATACATTACATCATATTGGAATACCATTCCTCAGACCGGCATAGATATCTTTAACATCAATTCTAATCAGCCAGAAAAAATCACCACATTCATCTCCACCAGCAGACCTATTAAAACAGCAACAAGACCATCATCAACAGCAGCAGCAGCAGCACCGTTAGCAGCATAAACATCAATGGCAGAAACAATGTAACCAGAGCAGCAACATCTGTTTGTATGATTTCATCATCACCGCCACTACTTCCACCACCATCTTCATCATCCACAGCAGCTTCTTTTCCCCGCAGTCAAGACATGAGAAGAACAGAGGCAGGTGATCGATTGATGGATGACATCAGGTGGCCGATGTGCCACAGGCACACACATGTGAGCACAAGCGGCATGTAGACTGACACAGCTAAGGTGTCAAGTGCCCTTGTGTTACTGCACTTACACAGGTGAAATGTCAAGTGCTCTTTTTTACTGCTATTGTCAACCTTTCATTCAAACATGTTTTTCTGGCTTGTTTTGTCCTGTCTTGCGTTTTCTTGTCTTAATCAGCTATGTCCTGTCCTGATTTGCCGTGTCGGATCTTGTCTTCTAGTTCAGTCTTGCTTTTTACCCGTCACAGGTCTTAGGTGCAAACGTTCACAGAACATCTTGCGCGCACGTTAAAGCCTTTTTCAGCTTTTGGAAAGGTAGGCCATTTGTGCTGGTGGAAACGGATGACAACATTTACAACTCCGCATGCACACAGAGACTGGATGTAATAAAGCAAATACTTGTTTGTTCCATTAACCTTTAAATAAAACATGCAAAACTCTGTCCTGACACATTACATTAACAGTATTAACCATGATCGTAATGATAATGAAAATATTAATGTGCTTGACTTTTGTCCACAGAGACTTGGGATTATCACAGCATTAGACATTATATAGTAAGTACGTCAGCCAGTCTTGGATATCATTATTCCAAAGGAAAATAAACCAAGAACGTGCATATACACACTTAGGAGCACATACACACAATAAGACTTTATCTTAACCAAAAATTCAGCAGAAGACTAAGGCCTCGGTTTTGCTTTCCACGCACGCACCATTCTCACAAAGCGCAATATGATATCAGGATATACACCATACCTGTATAATCTTTATTTTTTGTTGCCGTGTTATACTTCTGAGACAAACATACTGTGTGTGCTCCTATCACTATACCTGACAAAAATTCTGATTAAGGACAATGAACTTTCAACGAGTTGATGTGATCCAGTGTACACATATACATCCAAGATGAATCAAAGTCCAGCAAGGATGCTGACGTGAGTGATTACAACATCTTCATTGTTTATCACTTATCTGCCGCTGTTAGCACTTGAACCATCAACATCACACGTCCTTGCAATGAACATCAAACTGCTTCAGCCTCTTGTTCACCAACAAAACAAGAGCAGATAAAAGAGGCAAATAATGAAGTGGCAATTGGTAGCAGCTGTTGTAGACATAGTGAATACATGGAGTTGATAGAATGGAGAGACGTCTGTGTGTGTGTGTGTGTGTGTGTGTGTGTGTGTGTGTGTGTGTGTGTGTGTGTGTGTGTTGTGGTGTGTTGTGTGTGTTGTGTGTGTGGAAGGGGGTTATAGATCAGCGAGGATCAACAGTGACTGTTATCTACTGTGGAAAATCGCATCCCTGAACTTCTCACTGGGGTCTCTGAATGAATGTTCTTCATCTGCTGTTATTACCATGGCCTTCATCTGCTGTTATTGCCATTGCCATGGTCTTCATCTGCTGTTATTGCCATTACCATGGTCTTCATCTGCTGTTATTGCCATTGCCAAGGTCTTCATTTGCTGTTACTACCATTGCCATGGTCTTCACCTGTTGTTATTGCCATTGTCATGGTCTTCGTCTTCTGTTATTGCCATTGCCATGATCTTCGTCTGCTGTTATTGCTACTGCCATGGTCTTCACCTGCTGTTATTGCCATTGTCATGGTCTTCACCTGCTGTTATTGCCACTGCCATGGTCTTCACCTGCTGTTATTGCCATTGTCATGGTCTTCACCTGCTGTTATTGCCACTGTCATGGTCTTCACCTGCTGTTATTGCTACTGCCATGGTCTTCACCTGCTGTGATGGAACGGCAAACAGTCCCCACACAGACAGCCTCACAACTCTCAAACCCTGTACCACACCTGGCCCAGTCCTCGTCAGGTAGTCATGGTATGTCGGAAAATTGCGAAGGCCTACATGAAAATGTTGTTAGGTAATGCAGTTTGATTTGTTTGCTTTAGTGCCCATAAAAAGTTTCGTTATGTATCATTATTATTTCTATTATTGCTATTGCTATTATGTTGTTATATTAGTATTATTATCATTTTAACTATTATTATTATCATCATTATTGTCATTATTATCATTATCATTAGTAGTACTAGTATTAGTACTACTACTAGTAGTAGTACTAGTAGTAGTAGTAGTAGTAGTAGTAGTAGAAGTGGTAGTGGTAGTGGTGGTGGTGGTGGTGGTGGTGGTAGTAGTAGTAGTAGTAGTAGTAGTAGTAGTAGTAGTAGTAGTAGTAGTAGTAGTAGTAGAAGTGGTAGTGGTAGTGGTGGTGTCATTATTACGGTATGTGAGGATTGCCTTCAGCCATGCCCAGCTCCCACAGTAACAAACTGTATCCTCCATTAAAGAATCAAATAAGTCATCTAAAGCTCGAAAGTAGCTGCCCATATTTCAAGAACCTGAAATCAGCCGCAGACTCAAACTTGTGATCCAGTGTGTGTTGACGATCTCACAGTAATTTCCATGTATGAAGACAGAGACAAACTGTAGATTCTGGGTGACCTTCAGTTGGTGAAGCTGGGGAACGCCCAGTCACAGTAAAGATGTTCTACTGATATGAGACTGGTCCCTAGAGAAATCTGACTGCCACATCCTGCCTTAAGGAGATAACAATGCATGCAGTTTCGACCAGATAGCCATCAGCTTCCATTTACAACGATAAGCATGCTGCTGCTATGAACAGGGATTATACAGCCTTACTTTGAACATCCCATGCCCCTATTCCACCCTAAGACAAATAGTCCATCACCAAAGGTACCCATGCGTTGCATATTCCTGCACTGAAGGTAGACCAGGAGGTTTTTTATTTCATTTTTTTCCTTTGAGGCCTTAGCACTTTTAACATAATGATCACTTATCTCCATCCCACCATACACAGCCACGCTCACATCAGTCTGTTGTTCAAAGTCCACAGTCCTAAGCAGTATGTACTGCTGTTGAGCTGTCATGAGGTCACCATACAGAAGACTCTCTGCCCTGCAGCAGGATCCGATCTGAGATTTTCGGTAAAGCCTGTTAGTATTCAGCATCTGCAGAGCACTGCATATCAAACTCCCTACTGATGCAGTTATAGGTTAATCGCTGAGCTGAATCAAATGAGACCTCTAATCCTAGTCCTTAGCGGCGACCATCATTCCGTCCCTTCAGGCACAGTCCTTGATAAATGTGCAGACTTTGAAGACTTTGCCACAGGCTTGTCACAGGCCTGGGAATAGGGAAAGGTACGGTACCGAAGCCACCATACGCCCGGGACATGGACAGCCAGGGAATATGAGACTTTTCATGGATCGATAACTGACGGGATGAAAGAAGATGATAGTGGTTGGTATTACTGAAATCCAGTTACTTTGCCATATACAGAGACCTGCATTGTTGTCTCAGTTGTAGAAACAATATTGCTGAAAGTGAGCCTTCAATGTCCTGATAAGAGGGATGGAACAGCTCAGTGGTTAGAACACTCGCTTTCCCAAAGCTAAAGTAAAGCAGTATTGGGGGCATTTACCAAGTGAATGGGTAACGGTTTACGCACCTTAGCTTCGGTACAGTCTCCAAGTTCACCCATATGTGAATGGGTATTTACAGGGAGGATACTTCAGGGAAGATAAAGCAGCTAGGGAGAGATAGGTGCCGCCCTCAACATGCTGGCCCTTGGAGAAGCTGAGGTCTCTGACACGTCGTTTCCCAATGACTGCATAGGTGATGGGAACAGCGTTACCTTGATTTAAGAGATTGTATGTTTTACGTCTTTTCTCTTTGCCTTTCAACCCAGGAAAGTGCTGACCGGTGATTAAAAAATCCCACAAAATAAACGCTGACGATTTTCAAACTCACAAATTTATGCTGACATCGTACTGCACTAACCACTGCACCCAGGCTGGTGGCTAAGTGCAGACAAACTCCATTCCCCCCTTCCTCCATTCATTTATCACCAAAGCCCCGAAAGGTCGGAGGAGACGTCAGCGCCACTCTGGGTCTGTCAGGGGACGCTGGTTGGCTGGCTCTGTGGATAGCGGGACAAAGACGCGGAAATCCACTTCATTCAGCACCACAGATGATCAGAGAGAGTCAGTGTGCAGAGAAATCAGTCTGCCCCCAGGACTCCCTTTCAGCTGGAAAAGCCAGGGCAGGGGGTGGATAGCTGAGTGATTTATCTCTGGTAGTAATGCAGTTTTGGTGTCCGTGATTCGACACACTTTCTGTTGTACCTGCTGCTTTTGACTGGAAAACGATGGAATGTTTGTGAATGTACTTGGAATGGGATAGCGCGTGCTTTGATTGGAATGCAATTGTGATGTGATAAATAGTGCACAATTTATTCCAGTGACTAAATAAGTATGCGGGCTTTTAAAAACTGGATCACCTACACGATTGATAAACTGCTGCAAGGATTGAAGTTCTAATCAGACAGGTACAGCTTGTGCATTGTTAAAAAGGATAAAAGACAGTTCCCTTGCTCTGCGTTACACCTTGGTATGATCACACAGCTGGTTGATCCACAAAAACAAAATCTGTGTTACTAGAGTTTCCATAACACCTTGTGTCATCAATTTTCCCTGTCACGTCTATGGACAGCGATCAGATAGCCTCGGTCCTCTCCTCCAAAACACTTCTCAGTTAATGTTTCCTTAACCACCCCTTCTGGCAGTGAAATAAACAGAGACAAACTTTTCACATCGATCACCAGAACCATGCAAAGGTCAGGGAAGACGTCACCACCTCTCTCCGGATGTCCGCCATGGGACATAACCCTGGCTGACGGACTGCTGGCTGCACACACAGCCAGGCAAGGTGTGCTCCTGCCTTCACCTTCACCTTCACCTTCACCCCACAGGCCGGCCCCCCTTCACTCTGCTTCTCTAGCACACTGCCACACGCCGTCCTCTTCAGACAAGACGCCAGTGCAGAAGTTTGCAGAGTTGTCAGCTACCCCTGATAATGCACTGTGGGTGTTTCTGTATCGGTAGTATTGTTAATGGGGCTGTTTGTTCAGTGATGAGGGATTAATAAAGGGCTTCGTTCTTAACTGCATGAAACTTATAAGCATGTCAGTGCATTGCGGGAGATTATGGGAGACATATTGTTTCTGTCTTCTTTAGCTATAAAACGTCTGCCAATAAACTAGAAACAACCAATACCTGAACCTGACTACGTCTGGATTGGTAGATGTCTTTATTGTGCCATAATTAGCGAACATTCGTTAACATCGTAGTGATCTAGACGTGTGCTTTATATGTTACAACTGTATAAAGTAAGAAATTTAAATGGCAGTGCAATCTTACATCAAGAACAAGACCTATCTAAAAAAATTGTGTTCCAAAGAATGCAAAATAAATAAACTTGAAGTAAAAAAGATTAAGGGCCTAAGGTTCTGCTAACTTTGTCAGTTTTAACATTTGTCACCTCAAACCGTGAGGCCAGTGCTTCAGAGAGACATATATTGAAACCAATACACCCATACGTTATGACCGCCTGGAAATAATGGACAAAGAACAAGTTGCGTATATAGACACAACATTTCACACCAAACTTGTTGTACGGAAGTGGTAATTAACGTGTTTAATTTCTTACTGATAACATGAAAATACACCGAAACAGCAGTAATTTGTATACTACTATGCTGGTTCTACTTTCATACATCTCATACAGCTGCCTGATTTTCTTTCCTTTACATGCCTATCTCACGATTTCCACGTCTTAGAAGTACTTTTATGATAAGTACAATATAATCAAGGTCTGAATCTTCCATCATCGGAATCAAAGATATACCTAAGGGCAGATGAATCGACATAACTATACTGACGATATACAGTTTGAACATTTTGTTCAGTGATATTGAACATCGTGACTTTTGACATAATAATAATAATAATAATAATAATGTATGGAATTTATATAGCGCTGAATCTTGTAAAAAACAAACAAATGAAGCTGATCATATACATTTATAAGAAGCTGAGGGCATTTTGTTTTAATAGAACTAGCAGGCTTTTCCTTCTTTTTGGAGACCCTATGCACAAGTTTCACTCCTTCATATAACTGTTTTTCTCTGCTTTTCAACCATTCTTTTTCTCTGTGTTTGTCTTCTCACCTGTCCTTTTCAGTTTATTTATACGAAATCTTTTACATTTTCTTTGTCAGGAGTTGATGACACAATACCTTCATTTTATTTATGTTATAGCTTTGTAGCTGTATGGTAAACACTGGAATGGATATAACATAGTGTTTGTGATAAAAATAGTAAGAGCATCCTTCTTATTGATTTTCCCAACCACAACAAAAATATTTCTATAACTACTCTGGAGAAGACAAATCAAGCAGGAGGACTGACATTCCAACGCAAACCAATGTTATGCATCTTAACAACAACAATATCCCATTGACAATTCGCTTCTTCTGCCCAAACGTAAAAGAATATCTGATGTCATGTGCTTCGGAAGGTCGGTTTTCCAAAGGAAGCCACTTAGGACCGCTGACGTGGGCTGCTGCTCTCGTGTCCACAGAGGCTGCTGAATTCACGATCACAGGCAATCAATGAGGTTGCAAAGTATTGAAACAAAATAGGACGGTTCTGCTACAACAAAACAATTCTACATCCAAGATTTATCATCCGGACAAGTGTCCTACTTTAATAATGGCAATGTGCATCTAATCTGATAAAACATTTTTTGAGAGTCAGAATTAAATTAAAAGTTAAATTATTGATTTTAATGCTGCTCTTTTATTCTTATTGATTTTTTTTAGGAAAATCATAATAAATAATTAATGGTAATTTTAAATTGTAGATTGTAACAGGCAAGCTTCAGATTTATTTGCTATTATTTCTGCCTCACTAATTCAAGGTTTGAATATGGATAGAAACACACTTCATTCTAGCTTTGCTGTGGTTCAAACAAACTAGATTATTCCCCTCAATGTTTCAGAAATGTGTTTCAGAGGAAAACACTATGTGTGCAATAGTCCTTGGCAGAATATGTTTACCCCGAGTCTGGTGATGCTGGCCGCAGGACAAGTTATTGGCTACGGGCAGCAGGCTGTCTGTATTCACAGGCACCCACGACTGCAGACCTACTCTGACCATTCCTCTTCATTACAGGCGATGGGCATTGAAAGCCTTTGCCACCTCCTGACAGACCGCCCTCATGGGGCACCGCCTGGGTGGCGGTACCCTTCCAAAGGATCAATGGAATCCTTTTACTTCCTACCTAAAGAGATCAATGAAATGTATTGGGACAGGTTCAGAGCTCTTAAAGGATATCGAGGAATTATGCGGTGTTAGGACTGGTGGAAAGGTGGTAAAACTATCAAGAGATTTGTGCAGTGTTGAGACAGGTCTGAAGGTGGTGGGGGTATTTAGGGACTGTGTGGTGTTAGCACCGGGAGTCTGTAGACCTTGCATAGCCTCCGGTGCCAACAATCCTGCAGAGCCTGATTGATGGTTTAGCTTATCTTTCTGGCCCTAAAAACACTAGAAAACATCTACTTAAAACCAGCTTAGCTGAGATGCTATTGTCAGTATCAGCAGATGCTTTGAAAATGAGTTTACTATTCATCAAGAAAAAGAACATTTACATTATGATAATTATTCCATTGTGGCTGTATATTCTCAATGTGTCTGCTAAATGGAAATCATGAACAATTTTACAAAGAGAAATTGCTAAAAATTAGTAAAAACGTTGCGATTTAATAACTGTAATTCTAGATTATGGTTCTTGAAAATTTCACAGCAGTGATTTACTATTCATATATATTGCATTGCAATAGACATGTTCGACACTTTCTACAAAACAGTTTTATGTAAAAGTGCATCTCAAAAAAGAGTTAAGCAATACAATCACTCATTTTCAATACTCAATAGTACCTCAGTGAAATCACAAAACGACTTCCAGTAACTAAACCCACCTACATCTCTTATTCACCTCACCTCAACCTCACAACAGCAACGAAGATACATACAGAGAACTCATCACACACTCACTACCAGAAATGACCCTGGAAGGGCAAGGAAGGGGGGGGGGGGTGGCCAGCATGGCAGCCAGATGCAATAATTACTTCGCTGGACATGGTAGCTTCACCTCCGGAAAATCATTAGTGGAAGAGGCGTTCCGCAATTTGCCTTGCCTGTCCAGCAGAGGGGAAGCACTGGACGCAAAGGTTCTGTCCTGGGCTGTTTTCAGGAGGCTTGGTACAGTGAGGCCGGTCCATCCTTGATGTTGGATATCCAGCTTTTGCGTGGTCGTCCCTGCCTCCTTGCTCCTTCACCATTCCTACAGGACTGTCTTTGACAGGCTGTTATGCCTTGTTGTGTGGCCAAACCACTTCAGTTTCCTCCGTTTGACTGTATCTAGCAATGGTTCTTGTTTGCCAGCCAGTGCCTCGATCTGCTGCCAGACGTAGTCATTGGTTTTGTGGTCTCTGTAGGTGATGTTCAGGATCCGCCTGAGGCACTTCATCTCAAAGGCTTGATTGCGACGTTCTAAATCGGCAGTAAGTGTCCATGCTTCACAGCTGTACAAGGCAATGGATGTGACGAGTGCCTTGTAGAGTATGACCTTAGTGTGGGTTCTGATGTTGTGGTTTCTCCACACTTTCGCCAGCTTAGTCATGGAGGAGAGTGCCACAGCAAGTCTGATCTTCACCTCTTGTGTGCTCGTGCCTTCTTTGGTGATGACTGCTCCAAGGTACTTGAAAGTTTCCACCTCCTCTAGTGTCTCGCCACTCATCTTGATGCTGGTGGGAGTGGTCGGTGTGGTACTGTTCACTAGGATCTTGCTCTTTTCCGTGCTGATCTCCATACCGTGGGCATTGGCTGATGTTTCCAGTCTGGTGGTGAGATCCTGGAGTTGTTCACTACGGCCCATGAGATCAATATCGTCTGCGAATCGAAGATTGCAGACTGGCCTTCCTCCTATTGTGATTGTGGTCTTGAAGCCAAGGAGGGCCTCCTGCATGATGTTCTCCAGGAACACGTTGAAAAGAACGGGGGATAGCGGGCAGCCTTGTCGAACTCCAACTGAAGTCCGGAAGAACTCCCCGATTTCTCACCCATGAGGACTGCACTGTGGGAGCTGTCATACAGCGCCTGGATGACTTGAATCAGGTCCTCGTCGAAGCTATAGTCTCTCATGACTTGCCACAGAGCTTCTTGCCACACTCAATCGAAGGCCTTTTTGAAGTCAATGAAGTTGTTGTAGAGCTGTAGCTGATGTTGGAGATGCTTCTCTATGAGCATTCTGATGTTGAAGATCTGTTCGACAGTGCTTCGACCTGGTCTGAATCCTGCCTGTCCTTCTGATAGGATTTCTTCTGCTTGTGGTTTCAGTCTGTTCAAGGCAATGCGTAGCATAACTTTGCTTGGATGGCTTATCAGACTGATTGTTCTGTAATTTTGGCACTTCTTCAGGTCTCCCTTCTTTGGAAGTGGAACTATGATGGATTGGGTCCACTGTTCAGGCCACTCTTTGCTGGTCCAGATGCGTTGGCAGATGATTGTTAATGCCTTAATCATCTCTGGGCCTCCGTTCTTGATTAGCTCAGCCGGGATGTTGTCAATCCCTGGTGACTTGCCTCCTTTCAGGGATCTTACTGCTTCTTCTACCTCTTCCTCCAGCACCTGTGTGCTTTCAGGATCTGATGGTCTGGGATCTTGCTCGTGAAGTTTGTTCGGATCAGCCTTCAGCTTGTAGTTGTACAGGTCTCTGCAATATTCTGTCCATCTCTTCATGATAGTGGCGCTCTCTGTAAGGACTGACCCCTCTTTGTCTTCAATAACGGAGGTCTTTGGCTGCTGGGACTTGGTTAGTACCTTGAACCCTTCCAAAGGATCAATGGAATCCTTTTACTTCCTACCTAAAGAGATCAATGAAATGTATTGGGACAGGTTCAGAGCTCTTAAAGGATATCGAAGAATTATGCGGTGTTAGGACTGGTGGAAAGGTGGTAAAACTATCAAGAGATTTGTGCAGTGTTGATTTAATAACTGTAATTCTAGATTATGGTTCTTGAAATTTTCACAGAAGTGATTTACTATTCATATATATTGCATTGCAATAGACATGTTCGACACTTTCTACAAAACAGTTTTATGCAAAAGTGCATCTCAAAAAAGAGTTAAGCAATACAATCACTCATTTTCAATACTCAATAGTACCTCAGTGAAATCACAAAACGACTTCCAGTAACTAACCCCACCTACATCTCTTATTCACCTCACCTCAACCTCACAACAGCAACGAAGATACATACAGAGAACTCATTACACACTCACTACCAGAAATGACCCTGGAAGGACAAGGAAGGGGGGGAGAGGGGGGGCTGGCTTGTGGCCAGCATGGCAGCCAGATGCAATAATTACTTCGCTGGACATGGTAGCTTCACCTCCGGAAAATCATTAGTGGAAGAGGCGTTCCGCAATTTGCCTTGCCCTGTCCAGCAGAGGGGAAGCACTGACCATCACCATTACTTAGCACACTGTCGGGCAGCCCCGGTAATGACCCTCAGATGACCGCTAACACATTACATTTCCTCCTGTCCCTCGCGTCTTCTGGACAGCCACAACAGACACTGTGAACTTCTAGCCGGTGTTCTTCATTGAGACACCAGTCGTCTGCTCCTTTCCCTTCTTGGGAAGAGAGAGAGTGAGAGAGAGAGAGAGAGAGAGAGAGAGAGAGAGAGAGAGAGAGAGAGAGGGGAGAGAGAGAGAGAGAGAGAGAGAGAGAGAGAGAGAGAGAGGGAGAGAGATGAGAGAGAGAGGAGAGAGAGAGAGAGAGAGAGAGAGAGAGAGAGAGGGAGAGAGAGGAGAGAGAGGGAGAGAGAGAGAGAGAGAGAGGAGAGAGAGAGAGAGAGAGAGAGGGGATGAGAGAGAGAGAGAGGAGAGAGAGGAGAGAGAGGAGAGATGAGAGAGAGAGAGAGAGAGAGAGAGAGAGAGAGAGAGAGAGAGAGAGAGCAGGAGTTACTTTGCTGCGACCAAAACGGATCACTTTGTTTCCTTGTCTTAGGAGTGAGCTGTCAGTCTCTTCAGACTGTATGTCTGTGTTTCTTGCAATACATCCTTCCGAGTGGTTGAGGAGAGCAATCTAGTAGACGAGGTTCTGTGCCATGTTTATGGCATCATGAGGTGCGTTTGCCATGTGTATGGCACAATGCGGATAATTATGCCATGTTTATGGCATCATGAGGTGCATGTGCCTTGTGTATGGCATAATGAGGTGCATTATTATGCCATGTTTATGGCATCATGAGGCGCATGTGCCATGACAAGCACGACATGCACTGAATGATATGCAGCCAGCCAGAGGAATGGAACTGACCTCATAAAACGCTTCGGATGAGGCTCTAAACTGAGGTCCTGTGTGCTAGCACACGAAGTACCTTTTGCACACACGTTAAAACCTGTTCCGCTTTTTTGAAGAGTAGGCATTTTGTGTGCCGATGGGAACCTTATACTCCCTGGATTGTTGCTGTGAACTGCAGTGTAACCCAACATCTGCCCATTAGTCAGCCTTGCAGCTCTAGCCAAGGAACGACAATCAATCCACGTGCATTACTGGGAGGAAGTTCGCCATGTGGTTTCACAGCGCAGCATCAGTCATCGTCCAATCTGACAGTTCGATCGTTAGGTTGTTGGTCTGTTCGTTAGCTCATTAGTAGATAGTTTTTTTGTTTGGTTAGTGTTTGTGCTGCATGTTTTGCTTTTGCCTATTACCAAAATCACACTCTGATGTACAATAAGAATAATTTCTATTATTTGAGTTCAGATCTACTTCATTTGCTAATAATTCATGGAGAAATAAAGATTCTCCCCCTGCATTTCACATACATACACACACATACACGCCATGCTCAAAGAGGTAACACAGACACAATTTCAATATCCAACTGATAAGCGAACTACCTTCTTCCACTTCTACAAGATAAACACGCTGTGTTAACCTCATACGTCTAAATCTGAGCAAACATTGACTAAGACCACTAAATCTTCCAAACCGTTTATTGATCTTGAGCACAAAGGCACACCCAAAAACAGATTAAGGTATTGCATGTGCATACAAATGCTGACGTGAGCGGTCGCATAATCCCCTCAGTATCAACCACATTGTAGGGGCTGCCAGTGTTTGAACCATCAACATCACAGGTCCTTGCCATGAACATCAAGAAGCTTCAGCCACTTGTTCGCCAACGAAACAACAACAGATAACAGAGGCAGATAATGAAGGGGCAGTTAGTAACAGCTGGTGCAGACATGGTGAATACATAGAGTTGATAGTGTGGGGAGGTAGAGTTCCGGGGGTGAGGGGTGGGGGCTCAGATCAGCGAGGATCAACAATGACCTCTCCACATTGGAAAATCGCATCGGTGAACTTGTCGCTGGGGTCTCTGACTGGTCATCATCTGCTGTTATTGCCATGGTCATCATCTGCTGTTATTGCCATGGTCACCATCTGCTGTTATTGCCATGGTCACCATCTGCTGTTATTGCCATGGTCACCATCTGCTGTTATTGCCATGGTCATCATCTGCTGTTATTGCCATGGTCATCATCTGCTATTATTGCTGTCGTCAGGTTTGTTGTGCCAAAGGTGGACATATTTATATGAGGGTCTATTTACCAAGAGGCTCGTTGGGGGTATGGTCTGCTCCTTTGGGAAAAAAACCCCCCTCCACCCACACAAACAACAGAAACAAGAGAGAGAGAGAGAGAGAGAGAGAGAGAGAGAGAGAGAGAGAGAGAGAGGAAGAGGAGAGAGGGAGACTGAACGAGGAGAGAGAAGAGAGAGGAGAGGACAGGGAGAGAGGAAGAAGGAGGAGAGAAGAAGAAGAGGAAGAAAAGGAAGAGAAAAGAGGAGAACAAAGAGTAGTGACATAAAGAGAGAGAACAGAGAGAGACATGAAACGAGTTACCTCAGCGAGTGACAAAACCATGCACCGGGACACAACCAGACAGCGAGCACGAAGCATACTCCAGATCGTAAAGTAACAGTAAGACACGCGGATCCAGCCATCACACTGAATAAACAGCTAGCTCAACTCTGGCAAGGGGCCATCCAGAGCCCGAACAAAAACAAAACCTTGACAGAGTAAACAGGCCTGTAATTAAAGCCACCACTCCCGTTAGACCTGCCCCTACAACAGCCCATCATGTCAGCATCAGTTGATGTGAGGATGAAAAGCTTGCATGTGTGTGTGTGTGCAGACCACTGAGTGATGAAGCTCATGAGTGTCGACATGGGACTTTTCACAGAGGTGACACGGTGACGAGGTCAGGCACAGATCAAACACTATCAACAGGTTTGTTTGTCTGCACTTCTTTGACTGCGGGTGTGCAAACAGTTACCTGGTCGCTGTGTTACCATTAGTGTTTCTTTATTACAGGGCTGATTTCTGTTCTAAGCACAAATGAAATTGTATGCGCACGACTCTCCCAGCCATATGAATATAACGAAAATGTTTTTAAAAAATCTCGCTCATCCCTCCAAGTCAGCAGCAAAATCAATCATTTACCCCCATCCACAGGGACTGAAACTGGGGCAGCTAAAAGTAATAATTATGTTGATATGTTAATATTGAAAAAAAAACAACTAAAGAGTTGGAACACATGTGATTACCCATGAACAGGCATGTTTGGCACACGAATCATTTTGTTTGATCAGGAGATAGAAAATAATGTTGCTTTTGTCTTTCCATTTCTGACTCCAACAATCCAAAGACAACAATAACCGATAACGATGCATCTTTGGGGTAAAACAATAGTAAAACTGGCCAACGTTTCAAATAAAAGTTCTGATGGCAAAGGCAGGTAAGAAATGTTCAATACAGAGTAGTACTTTTATTTGGGTTTGGGTCTCTTTCTGGTTTAAGTTTTCGTTCCTCGCCTAGAACTCCGAGGTTCACCAGTGTTTGCACAATGCGACTTTTTTGGCCCACCATGAAGGTAGCCGCATTCCGACTTTGGGGATAAGCTTAAGTCTAAGTTCAACCGGCTAACTCCTGTCATGCTCATCTCCTGCTCATTTTGGTGACCACTCCTAGTACACCTCGCTCTGTCTATATTTACCCCTAACATCATCGTCTTTCTTGCATACAAGCAGTAAACACAAGCCAGCATGACAGTTTTAGTGTTACGGCAATAACAGTCAACTGACAGGATGCCCACAATAAAAGAAGGCACAAGATGACCGAGGTCAGATGCAGCAGATGGAGACTGACCACAAACTCGTGCAGACTTCACACGTGTGGGCATGAACTCACGATTCTTGTTTTACAGCGACAACACGGGCTAGGCTGGACGCTTTGTTGGCTAGTGGCGTCAACAAAGCGCCAAGGTCGACATTCCAAAAATAAAGTTTAGAATGGTAGATTGAGGATGTCTTCATTGATGAGAGGCTTCACGAGAACAACCTGTGCGCAAACTTAAAAAATAGCAAACGAAAGCAGCAAGAAGAATCAATATGTAATTCTGCATTATAAAAGACTATTGACTGTATGCAAAGAAAGAGATAGATACACGATGAAGGGCACACTTCTGAAGAAGCAGATCTAGCTCTACATAATTGTTTGTAATGATTCAAGATGGATTGGTGGTCTAGAGGTAACGCGCCTGTCTAGAAAGCGAAAAGTCCGGGTCTGAAGTGTGCGGCGGTTCGTACCCCGTTTGGACCGGAAAATTTTCCCCCATCCATTAGACCATGAGTGGTGGTCTGGGCGCTAGTCTTTCGGATGAGACGATAAACCGAGGTCCCGTGTGTTACACATAATTATTTAGCGCACGTAAAAGAACCCACGGCAACAAGAGAGTTGTCCCTGGCAAAATTCTTAGAAAAAAGCCACTCTGATAGGGGAACAAATACAGTTGCAGACAGGAAAAAGAAAAAAAATGGGTGGCGCTGCTCTTGTGGCGACGCACTCTCCCCGGGGAGAGCAGCCCGAATTTCACGGAGAGAAATCTGCCGTGACTTAAAGTGGTATGAAATGAAATGAAATATGAAATGAAAGTGTGTCAGCACTTCTATCATCGCAACATGTCCATCACACTCAATAGAAGTATTGGATTTTTGTTGTTGTTTATGCATCAGCAGACCAGAACAGGGGCGGCAATACCAATGAAGCACGGTGATGACCAGAGATGAAAGAAGCTGCGGATTGATGTCACTGGGGCTGTGTGACAGCCGGCAGTGGGGTGTGACTTCTGCGCGGGATCTGTGGTCACCGATATTGGGAAGGGTGGAGTGGGGGGAAGGGGGGATGGACACACGTCACAGGCAGTGGATAAACATCCTTGTGAAGTGCAATCCCCCTTGGGACTGATAGGGGGTGTGTGAACGACACCATCGTTTGTCCTTCTGGTCATCATTCACGCCGACCTATCTAAATGAAACATTGCAGTGTCAAGCTCGGAAGTCAAGCAGACAGCTATTGCTGTACTGGCTATTACATCCATGACTGCACAATAGTACAGACAGATCTTATTTGACAGCAGAGATAGGCTATGGCCATCAATCGGAGCATAATTGTATTCGCACAAAAAGAAACAGAGCGGAACTATTCCCAATGATTAGACTAGTAAGTTATGACCAATCTTTGAATCCAGGCATGACGATTTCAAGACAGGAACAGCAATCTTTAAAATGTTCTGAATAAAGTGATGGGGTGGGGTGGGGTAGACAGTGTGTGTATGTGTGAAATATTAAGTCACCTTGGAATCTTTAAACACATTTAAAACGTTAATTTATTGTGCATGTGTCTTTTCGACATTATGATTAGCATCAATCATGTGTCTGTCAGTGTAGTAAATGCCCTTCATGGAATGATAAAAAAAAATTGTTTTGTTTATTTGACTTGAATCTCGCGAATCACTTTGGTCTGAGTACACAATTTTTTTTCAAACTGCACTCAATCTAGCTAGGTGTTGTCTTAGCCTAAGTGTTTTAAACAAAGCATCCCCATCCGTAACACGCCTGATCTCATTCACAACATGAGTGGAGTCCATACTGTCAACGTCACCGACATCAACGCCAAACAAAAGCAGACAAAAAGAAAGGTGGACAAATTGTTTCCAGAAATACAGAGGGACGGGAGTAATTGATCACACACATGCAGGATGACTGCAGGGAAGGTAACTGCTGACTGATGCTGGACGACACCTGTCTAAACTGGGAGAATATGTCAGGAATAGATCAAACAATCATAACAGCCGAGCAATATCGCTGCTTTCATCACCTTTTTCCGGGGCGCGTGCGCGCGCGCGTACGCACATACACACACACACACAGCCACGCGCGCGCGCACAAATGCACGCACGCACACACACACAGCACGCGCGCAAACGCACGCACGCACACACACACACACACGCACGCACGCGAACACACACAACATGCAGTTTTCCATACCTTCTTTGATGACTGAAAAGGACAGATATGTAGCTGAGAAAGAAAGAGATGGACTCACTAAACCGAGCCTCCTTCAACCCCTCCCCTCTGCGCCCCCCACGCTCCCCCTAAAAAAAACACCCCGAAAAGCAGAGAGACAAATGTGCTGATACCCAGACATTAGCACACAACTGCTACAGTAGACAGACCTGTCACTTTGTCATAAAGCGCCACTAGGACCGACCACATGTTACAAAGGTGTAGTGTAGTGTAGTGTAGTGTAATGCAGTGTAGAGCACTTAGTGTAGAGCAGTGTAGTGTAGAGTAGTGAAGAGTTGAACAGTGTAGTGTAGGGCAGTGTAGTGTAGTGTAGAGTAGTGTAGTGTAGTGTAGTGTAGTGTAGTTTAGTGTAGCAGTGTAGTGTAGTGCAGTGCACTGTAGTACAGTGTAGTGTAGTGCAGTGCAGTGTAATGTAGTGTAATGAAGAGTTGAACAGTGAAGTGTAGTGCAGTGCAGTGCAGTGTAGTGTAGTGTAGTGTAGTGTAGTGTAGTGTAGTGCAGTGCAGTGCAGTGTAGTGCAGTGCAGTGTGGTGTAGTGTATAGTGTACTGCAGTGCAGTGCAGTGCAGTGCAGTGTGGTGTAGTGTAGAGTAGTGTACTGCAGTGCAGTGCAGTGCAGTGTAGTGTAGTGTAATGTAGTGAGTAAGGAAATTCAAGCGCAGTGGAGTGGGGTGGGTGTAGTCTAACATCCTGTCATCACTAGTTTCCCTTTGGAGCTCAAAACACATCGTAACGGTTATTTGAAAGCTGCGATGCAAATGAAGCGACGTAGAGCATGTTCTCAGCCCTCACTGGCGTGCTAACAGGCAGAGGGCCTCTTTGAAGTCTGCTTTGACACAGGCAGGTTTTCCCTATCTTTTCCAAGGCAGCAGCTTTAGCCATCCATCGTGGATAAACGCACACAGATGATTGCGGCAGCACATGCGCGAGAGCGTGTACGCACATACAGACACACATACACACAGGGAGGGGGGGGGGATAGCCTAGTGGTAAGAGTGATGCGCGTGGCGAAGCGCTCGTGATCTGCTGACCCGGGGTCGAATCTCGCTCAAGAGGAATTTTACTCTTGAGTTAACATTAGTGTCGACTCCACTCCCCCTAAAAATCTTTCGGATGAAACTATAAACCGAGGTCCCGTGCAGAACATCTTGCGCACACGTTAAAGCCCGTTTTGCTTTTGGGAAGAGTAGGCCATTGTGTGCCGGTGGGAACGGGTGATGCAATTGAAAAAAAAACTGCATACACACGCGGACTGGATGCAAAAAAGCACACGAGTTCTTACTCTATTATCCTCTAAATAAAAGAATAAAATAAAAGTAAATGAATAACACATAAACACACGAGACAGAGACAGAGACAGAGAGAGGGAGGAGGGAGAGGGAGAAAGAGAGAGACATTTAAAGAAACAAGCATTAGGGGCAGTGCTCACATCCCCTGTGTGTGTGTACCAGTGTAGGTTCAGTTTTGTCAGTGTTCCAGTCACCAAGTGGCTGTGCTATGTTTACAACACTGGGCTGATTTCTGATAGCGCGTCTGCTAAACATCAATACTCATAATAATATGTTCAGTGGTTTATACTGTAAAGCTCTGATAGCAAAACAAGATATCATTTACATTCTACGAAAAAACATCACAACCGGACAGAAGACTAGCATGGCATCTCTCATGACGGCAACACATTACTGAGAAATTCGGAATTTGTTTGTCTGTTTGCTTGCTTATTTTGTTTGTTTGTTGTTTGTCTGTCTGTTTGTTTGATTGTTTTGTTTGGTTGTTTTGTTTCGCCATGTTAAGTATTTATTTTGGAGCGATCTATAAACATCCATCTAGCTATACTCAAGCGAACATCTACCCACTATCTGCGTGTATGCATGCTTGTGGGTAGAAGCAGGCATGCGCGCCTCAATATGTTATGCAGGTAGATGGGTATATAATTGTATGAATTTGGATGAACTGTGGTAGAGGAGTACGTTGACAATAAAGGTTGTATCTTGTTGCATCTTGTATCTTGTGCAGTATACGCACAGGCAACGTTCACAGTGACGGAGACTATGCAGCCCCGGCAGCCTCTTTTCACTGTTCGTCTACTGGAGCACAATACTTCATGGGAAAAGGTAGCCTACCGCTGAAAATGGAATACATACGTAAAGCAATCCGCTTTCCGGTGAACTTCATTCTAAGGATAATCAAATAAGCATTCATACGGTTTTATGTTAAATCAATGCCATGAGTATGTAGTTTCGTAAATGCTTTCATCCGTCCCAACTGGTCTAGACAGCCTACTCTTCCACAAAGGTTTTAATGTAAGACGTTCTGCGTACGTTCCACACACAAAACCTCAGTTTTCCAGTCCCATCCGAAGGACTTTCAGGAGAGTGGAGGCGGCACTGATGCTGACTCCAGAGGAAATTCTGAATTAAACAGGTATCTGGGCGTGGCTCTAGCCCAGGCTCGAACACGGGCAGCGCAGTTATATCGCCAGCGCAGTTCTCTGACCACCAGGCTACCCCGTATGCTTCTCCGAGATGAATATCGCTACAACTATCCTAACCTGTAATACTCCACCTTGTCTCCAGTCTCTCACCTCAGGGCGCGTTATTTGTCTGAGAGTCTGGGTTTTTTAATTTATGATTTTGTTCTTCTTGTTGTTGTTGTCGTTGTTGTTGCCAGTGCAGAGTGCACGCAACTGAAGAGTGTCACACGCAAACAGACACTTGATGACACGGGAGCACTATGTGACAGCATGTCAGATACAGATCAAACAACAACAACAACAGCTGTGTCCTCTGTACAACCACTGTCGGCATGGGTGTGTAAACAGCACAGTTATTGTGTGTCAGCTTGTCAAGACTGTGTGGAGGATGGTGGTGGTGGTGGTGGTGTGTGTGTGCGTGCGTGCGTGCGTGTGTGTGTGTTTATGTGTGTGTGTGTGAGTGTGGTATGCGTAGAACGGAACAGAACAGAACATCGTTTATTGCCATGGAAGCCTAGACGGCTTGTAGACACAAGTAAACAAATAGGCGTGTGTGTGTGTGGTGCGTGGTGTGTGTGTGTGGTGTGTGTGTGTGTGTGTGTGTTTTGTGGGTAGGTGGGTGGGTGTAGAGAGAGGACTGCAGTGGCTAAAACGTTTATTCGTGACCTGATGTTATCTGAAGGTGCAGGTTCGGCTTTCTTTTGAGGCCTTTGTTTGTGAGGATGGTTTTCCTCGAGAGCCAGCACTGAAAATGGTATTCAAAGGCAGATCTTGTGCATAAAGCTGTAAATCCCCGAGGTCTAATGTGCAAACACATGCAAGAGATCTTGCTTGCATGTTAAAAAAAGTATTCAGATTTTCTAGATTAAGTTAGCTATAGTCGGTGGTTTGGGTAGAAAGCTATCAAGGTCGAGGTAAATGTGTTCCTATAAACTATGCGGTCGTTGGGGAGCGAGACATCAGAGACCTCAGCTTCTCCAGGGGTGAGCATCTCCTTCCTCACTGCTTTGCCTTCCCTGTCCCCAGACATTGACATTGACATTGACAGCTGGGTGAACTGGGGGACTGTACTGAAGCCAAGGCGCGCAAACGGTCACCCATCCACGTGGTAACCACGCCGCGCTGCTGCTTAACCTTAGTCTATCGAATGCAAGTGCGCTGACCACTGAGCTATCCCGTCCCCGTGTATATACTAGACTAGCATGCATATTGCCAGCTTGTGAAGTGTGAGCTCCGCCAGATTAAACTGATGCAATATTCACTGCCTGAGTTCTCCAGTGCCGCAGCGCAATGTCTCTTCAGGAAGTGGAGGGGAGACACGGGTTTAAAAGTGGCCCACATACTGTTCTTTTGTATAAAAAAGAATCATAACTGCAAATATGGAGATGTCACTATGTGAATTTAAAAGTAGGAAGATTTCAAAACATGTCTGGAAAAGCCATGTTTTTTTAAAAACTTGTTATCGATAACAAGAAGGTATGGACATTTGAAACTTTTTAGTTTTGGCGGCCACTTTGGACCGTTTCCATGGCAACAGTGCACACAACTGAGTAAATCATTGATCTTAGGCTTTTCAAGGGATGGTACAGACGCCCCCCTCCCTCAACTTCCCCCCCCCCCTCCCCTACACACATTAAACCTGCTTTGGTCATGGACAAAGTGTGGAAAAACAAACCTGTGGTTGATGTGTCTACGAGCAAAGCAGACACCATTAACAGACAGGAGCCCCTAAACAACTACCCCAAAGACAGCAGGCTGGGGAGGAGTATCGACCTCTTCATTCAGTATGCGCGCAGTTATTTGTTTTTCTCAGACAAAGACTTGCACTGTCGTCTCCGGGGTAGGCCATTTGAGCGCATGTCAGTGCTGGTTTAAAGAGTCCACTGCATTCAAGAAGCCTGCAGTAGCGGGCAGACCGGGTCTGCAGGGAAAATGGCCATCAGTTCAAAGCAAATCGATTTCTCTCCGTTTTATTTCCTCCCTGCATCCTGTACTGGTCTACAATCGACGATCTTGGGCTTAGGTCAAGTCTGTTTATCTTTGTTTGTATGTAGTGCTGTGTCTGTCTCTTTCTCTTATATGTAAACTTTACTCCTCTCCTCTTCCCTGTTGTTGTTTTTTTTGCAAGTAACTTCCTCCTCCTCCTCCTCCTCCTCCTCTCTCTCTCTCTCTCTCTCTGTCTCTGTCTGTCTCTTACTGTCTCTGTGTCTCTCTCTGTCTCTCTCTCTTTTCCAGCTACGTTTTGTTTTCCTGTGGGTCTACCTTGTTTTTATGTTTGATGATTTTCTTAGTTTGGTTTGGTGTGTTTCTAACAGATGACGATCATGGTGCTGTTGCTGCGGTAAATGAGAATAATAATGAACTTGGTGTGTGTGTGGGGGTGGGGGGTGGGTGGGTGTGTCATACAGAGAGACAGAGACAGAGACAGAGAGTGAATGACACACAGGAAAGCAAGGAAGCGAACTCCACGGGAGTAGTAATACAGATACCAGACACTGCAGAGAAACAGAGACAGACAAACATACACATGAAAACAAAAGCACGGAGACAGAGACAAGTGCAATCTGCAGAGACAGACAGACACACAAACACATGAAAACAAAAGCACGCAGACAGAGACAAGTGCAATCTGCTACAAACAGCTACGAAACAATTCCTTTATAAAACCAAGAACAACACTCCCCTGAGAGAAAAGTAAACAAAAGCTTACATTTTACGACCACCCACCTCATTCTGATTCGCTAGATTTTCTGATTAATTCGCTGAAAAAGATCTGACGTCCGTCTGCCTGTGTTCTCTGTTTGTTTGAAAACAAACAATGCACAACGCAAGAAGAGTGCCGCTAATTTCCCGTCTTTGTCATCATTAATGCATTGTCTGTCGGTGAAGATATACGCGCAAGAATGCCCGCACAGGAGACAAACACCCACGCGCACACGCATGAAAATGCAGCGAGACGGGATAGCCTGGTGATTAGGGTGATGCGCATTGCGGTCGTAATCTGCTGACCCAGGTTCGAATCTCGTTCAAGAGGATTTTTCCTCTGGAGTTAACATCAGTGCCGACTACATTCTCCCCAAAAGTCCTTCGGATGAGACTATAAACCGAGGCCCCGTGTGTGCGAACGCACGCAGAACATCTTGTGCACACGTTAAAACCCATTCCGTTTATCGGAAGAGTAGGCTATTGTGTGCCGGTGGGAACAGATGACAGAATTTACAAAACTGCATCCACACGGGGACTTGATGTAAAACAAAAAAGTACATGAGTGCTTAATTTATTAACCTCGAAATGAAATAAAAATTAAAAATAAATAAGATAAATAAAAATAAAACGAGTAACAGACAGACAGACTAACTCACTGACTGACTGACTGACTGACAGGCAGGCAGACAGACTGACAGACAGACAGATAGACAGAGGCACAGAGAGACACATGGAGAAAGAGAGATAGGAACACACATAAGACAGACAGTGAGAAACGCCCGCCACGATGAAGGAAAGTCACACACATGAGGCATACTAAACTAACAGAAGGCATACTAAACTAACAAGAACAGTCAGGGCTTGTGAAAACAGAAATGACAATGAAACAAAACTAGGAAATGGGCATGAGCAAAACAGACGACACACACATACATACATACACACATATATACATACATACATACACACACACACACACACAAGACAAGAGTGAGGAAAAACAAGTGCAGGTAACCAATTACAACTTCATTCTCATCATCAACTAATTTTTGTCTAAGATTCGAGGGGGAAAAAATTACTACAAGACAAAACTTTGAAGGCAGCATTAGGAGAATATTTGAGTATATATATATATATACATAAGGAGGCACCGTGGTCGAGTGGTTTAGGCGGTCAACTCGTGATCCAGAGGTCGCGGGTTCGATCCCCGCTCGGCTCGGTGTTGTGTCATTGGGAAAGACACTTTACTCCTATTTTCCTCACTCCACCCAGGTGTACAAGTGGGTACCAGCTCTGCTGGGGAAGTATCTGGCGACAGACTAGCGTCCTGTCACAGGGGTGGTGAAAAACCATCAGTTCGCTTAACGCTACAGAAACCGGGATAAGCTCCGGCTCTATGGGCCTTCTGGCTCGAAAGAACATACTTTTTTATATATACATACATACATACATACATACATACATACATACATACATACATACGCACTCGCATACATACATACATACATACATACATACATACATACATACATACATACATACATACATACATACATACATACATACATACAGAGAGTAACATATAGAAAATGAAGCAGAGATTTCTATTAGCAAAGCAGCAAACAGTCATCATCGTCACCACCACCATCCTCGCCTTCGTCTTGCTTTAGTGATGAAGATAATGATAACAGCAACAGCAGCAGCAACACCAACAACAACACCAATCATCATCATCATCATCATCATCATCATCATCATCATAGTAAAGATGATAATTGCTATTGTTACCATCTCTTATCAATATCATTGGTAACGATAGTCGCTACTGGTAACATCATTAATCATTTTTTGTTCACATTGATGATGATGATGATGATGATGATGATGATGATATTATTATCACTATTATTATTATTGTTATTATTATTATCATTATTATTGAAGTTATTATTTCCACTATCATCATCATTACCGTGACAAGAACATATAATGAAAAGGAAGAAGAAGAAAACAACAACGACCATGAAATAAACAACACTATGAAACCCTCATAATCTCACACCACACCACAGACATCAACACCTACACAACCAAAATAATAGAGAAGAAGAGAGAGGAGAGAGAGAGAGAGAGAGAGAGAGAGCATGAAGAGAGAGAGAAGAGAGAATGAGAGAAGACGACAGACAGACGACAGACAGACAACACAGACAGACAACAGACGACAGACAGCAACAAAATAAAAGCAAACCCACAACTCGCAACGAACCAGAATTAATTCTGCACTCAAAGACTGCAATACACAAGCACTAACGTCTCCCTCCTCTCCATCTCTTCTCTCTCTCCTCACTCCTCCTCTCTCTCCATCTCTCTCTCTCTCCCTTCACTCTCTTCCGGTGTAGGGAATCGATGAGCCGAGCCTGATCGAATCTACGGATAGACCCAGGACTGCGAGCTTGTTGTGCAGGGTGCATGAAGCCTGTCAGTCAGGTGAAAATAAGTTCCTGTTGTTCAGGGCATAAGTTCACGTCTGTCAGGTGCATGTAAGTCTCTGTGCAGGTGCATAAGTTCTGTCGATTCAAGGTGCATAAGTTCCTGTCTGTTCAGTGCATGATTCCTGTCTGTTCAGTCATGAAGTTCCTTCTGTTCAGGGTGCATGAAGTTCCTGTCGGTTCAGGGTGCATGAAGTCCTGTCTGTTCAGGGTGCATGAAGTTCCTGTCTGTTCAGGGTGCATGAAGTTCCTGTCTGTTCAGGGTGCATGAAGTTCCTGTCTGTGCAGGGGTGCATGAAGTTCCTGTCTGTGCAGAACCGTAGCCTGCTAATGAACACCGCATGCAAGCCAGGGCAGAGGAGAAACGGATTTTAGTGGATCGTGGTGTTTTCTTTCAGTGTGTGTGTGTGTGTGTGTGTGTGTGTGTGGTGTGTGTGTGTGTGTGTGTGTGGTGTGTGTGTTGCGAGGCATACAGACAGACAGACACACACACAAACAGACAGAGACAGAGAGGGGGAAAGAGACAGAGTGACAAAGAGCAACAGAAACCAGACAGACAGAGAATGACAATGACAAAGATAATCGATACGAGATAGAGACAGAGAGACAGAGATTACAGAGGGAGAGAGAGAGAGAGCGAGAGCGAGAGCGAGAGAGAGAGAGAGAGAAGATGAGAAGAGAGAGAGAGAAGCCAGCCAGACAGACAGACTGACTGACAGACTGACTGACTGACTGACTGACAGGCAGTCAGACAGAAAGACATAGATACACAGACAGACAGGCAGACTGGAAGACACACTATCGATTTATTAATCGATCCATCAGTTTCAAGTCACACTTCAGGATTTTAAAAAAAACACAACAATATAATAAACCACAACAACACTATTCAAGAGTCAATTACAACAACAAGAAACATAACAATAACAAAAACTATAACAGCCACCAAAGACACAACCCATGACTTGGTATTCCAGCAAAGGAACGGTTGATGCTGGGGAATCATGTGAGACTCGTGAACACTTCGAGTAGCAGACTGCTGTGCCCGTTCCTGCCGAGTTACTGTTGCAACCATGGGACAGAATGCGTGTGTGTGTGTGTGTGTGTGTGTGTGTGTGTGTGTGTGTGTGTGTGTGTGTGTGTGTGTGTGTGTGTATTGGCGAAACAGTAAACTGGGGTATCCTGTGAAACCTAATCTTCCTTTACAGACACACAGACAGACAGACAGACAGACAGACAGAAAGACAGACATACACACACGCGCACGCGCACTTGCTTATACATACACACACTCACACACATACACTCAAAAGACACACATGCATGCATGCATGCATAAATAAATAAATAAATAAATACATACATACATACATACACAACATCCCTTTACTGGTCAGGTACCGTGCAAGAAGACGTTTGTGCATCACCATTTAAGACAACCCCAGCAACAGCAGTTGCAGCAGAAAAAGAAGCAGCAGCAGCATCTAAGCATCTAGCTGCAACGGCTGCAACAGCAGCAGCAGCAACAGCAGCAGCAGCAGAAGTGTTCATAATGTATGTACACATAGTTACTTTTCCCTCCTTCTCACTGTCAACACAATTTTCAAGCAGAAGTTGCGGCCATCTTTAGAAAAAAGTTTGGAACTGAAGTAAAGCAAAGCAAAGGACTGATCCGCCTAGGGCTATACCAGGAAGAAGCGCCACACTCGGGCAAAGGTGTGGTGGTATCATGCAGTTCATAGTTTACAGGGATGATGGAGGAGAGAGGCTTGTAGAGAGAAGATCGACATTTTGTCAAAACAGGGCATGTCTGGCTAGAAAAAAGAGGTCGTTATATGTTGCATGTTTCAGGCCAGTAAAGGTCTGTGCAGAGGGGGTGTCGTTCTTTCCTCAGACATGTGTCTACAGGTTTAGGGGAGACAGCACTGACAGGCCTATAATGGTCTTTTGCTCTATGTCCACAGGTTTAGGCGAGACAGCATTGACAAAACCAGCCATGGCCTATAGTGGTCTTTTGCTATGTGTCCACAGGTTTAGGCGAGACAGCATTGACAAAACCAGCCATGGCCTACTTTGGTAATGCGCCCCTGTCTCCATAGCGCTGACTATGGGAATATTGACAGATTAGCTTCCACGTCTGTCCTGGCTATCTTCTTTTGGAAGAAAAAAAAGCATCTGCTGGTGCTCAGTCAGATTCTTGCTCAGTGTCTTGGATTACCTGAACTGTTGTCGTCGGTGTTATGACGACGCTATAGCCCAGTGGTTAAGACCGTGCGACTTCAATCCATTCCATGGATCTATGGTTGGCGTAGGTTCGAATCTTGGCAGCGTCTGAGGAACTAAAGGTGGAGAATTGTTACGATCTCCCAGTTCAACTTCAAGTGCAGACCTGCCAGTTCCTTAACTCCCTTTGTGTATATACACATGTAGAAGATAACACGCACGTTAAAGATCCAGTAATTCATGTCAGTGTGTAGTAGGTGACGAAAACACGAGCATTCTTCCCAAAGTCCAAATGCGGCTACCTTCATACTGGGCAAAAACGGTCGCATACGAAAAACCTCACCATTGGTGAACCTCGGAACACTAGTTGAGGAACCAAAAAGTAAGAGGTCAGTGCATAAGATAACATGTAAGAACAACCAAAGTGCACACACAACAGAGAAATATAAGTCAACACTTGAGCCAGCCAAAGCATTTATAGAAGCTGACCGATGATTCTATTACATAGTTTTTTAGAAGCACCGTTTTCCCTGAAAACGTAGAGATTTACACTTCAGTCAGTGTAAAACAAAACTAGTATCATAACTGTATTCATCTTCTTATTGCCTACAGAGGATTCAGAAAGAAGACTCATCCAAAACAGTCACTTTTATTGAAATCTCTTTTCGCAATCTCATCCCTACCACGACCTGAGCACTTCGATGATTCTTTGTCGTGTCGTGTTGACAAGACGTTCACTTGATCCCTGGCCTGGCTTTGCAAACCAAGCTGTACGGCCCACCAGAGGAGCTGGACAGGCCTTGTCATTATTTTCCCCAACACATCTGATGGTACGAAAAGCGAACGAGAGAGGGTCCCTTTGTGTCTGCTGGCTGTGTTCCGTTGCCTTCCTCTGGTTATGGTTGCCACTCAGAGATAGCCTCAGTTCATCATTATCTTTCTATAATATCTTCTAGCTTTTGTTTCTGTTTGTTTTTTTCCATCTCCTATGGACTTAACTTCCTCCCTCTACATGTATCTACAACATTTATACACACAACAGGACAAGACAAACACGTGAACACATGAAAGAGAGAGAGAGAGAGAGAGAGAGAGAGAGAGACAGAGTAGAGAGAGAGAGAGAGGCAGAGAGGGAGAGGCAGAGACAGACACAGACAGACAGACACAACACACACACACACAACACACACAGAGACAAACATACAGGCACACAGACAAAGAAATCTAACACAGAATTTCCAGAAGATGGAGATACTGATTGCACTAAGAAAAATGCCTCCATATCCCTAAGGCGTATTGCTGCTGTTGGCCTAGGCTAATGACGGCAACACTTGTGGACCCAGAGTGTTGAGCAGCAGGGTGGCAAAGTGTCAGGTGGCCTGAGGGCCGTAAACCACAGTTAGCGGTGCCTGGCTCCACACTGTGGTTGGAGCGCTATGGACCACAGTTAGAGGTACCCCTGTTTACACTATTATTATTATTATTATTATTATTATTATTATTATTATTATTATTATTATTCTTGTTATTATTATTATTATACTTATATTATCATAATCATAATAATGATGATGATCATCATCATCATAGCCCTCAGACTACACTGTAAACAGGGGAAGCTAACTGTGATTTGAGGGTTATAAAGCACAGTTAGCACTGCTCCTGTCGCACAAAGGGTTATAAAGCACAGTTAGCACTACTCCTGTCACACTTTGGTATATAAAGCACAGTTAGCACTGCTCCTGTCACACAGAGGGCTATAAAGCACAGTTAGCACAGGGAGGGCTATAAAGCACAGTTAGCACTGCTCCTGTCACACAAAGGGCTATACAGCACAGTTAGCACAGGGAGGGCTATACAGCACAGTTAGCACAGGGAGGGCTATACAGCACAGTTAGCACAGGGAGGGCTATACAGCACAGTTAGCACAGGGAGGGTTATACAGCACAGTTAGCACTGCTCCTGTCACAGGGAGGGCTATACAGCACAGTTAGCACAGGGAGGGCTATACAGCACAGTTAGCACAGGGAGGGCTATACAGCACAGTTAGCACTGCTCCTGACACAGGGAGGGCTATACAGCACAGTTAGCACAGGGAGGGCTATACAGCACAGTTAGCACTGCTCCTGTCACACAAAGGGCTATAAAGCACAGTTAGCACTGCTCCTGTCACACAAATGACTATAAAGCACAGTTAGCACTGCTCCTGTCACACAAAGGGCTATAAAGCACAGTTAGCACTGCTCCTGTCACACAAAGGGCTATAAAGCACAGTTAGCACTACTCCTGTCACACAAAGGGCTATAAAGCACAGCTAGCACTGCTCCTGTCACACAAATGACTATAAAGCACAGTTAGCACTGCTCCTGTCACACAGAGGGCTATAAAGCACAGCTAGCACTGCTCCTGTCACACAGAGGGCTATAAAGCACAGTTAGCACTGCTCCTGTCACACAGAGGGCTATAAAGCACAGCTAGCACTACTCCTGTCACACAAATGACTATAAAGCACAGTTAGCACTGCTCCTGTCACACAGAGGGCTATAAAGCACAGTTAGCACTGCTCCTGTCACACAAAGGGCTATAAAGCACAGTTAGCACTGCTCCTGTCACACAAAGGGCTATAAAGCACAGTTAGCACTGCTCCTGTCACACAGAGGGCTATAAAGCACAGTTAGCACCGCTCCTGTCACACAGAGGGCTATAAAGCACAGTTAGCACCGCTCCTGTCACACAGAGGGCTATAAAGCACAGTTAGCACTGCTCCTGTCACACAGAGGGCTATAAAGCACAGTTAGCACCGCTCCTGTCATACAGAGGGCTATAAAGCACAGTTAGCACCGCTCCTGTCACACAGAGGGCTATAAAGCACAGTTAGCACCGCTCCTGTCACACAGAGGGCTATAAAGCACAGTTAGCACCGCTCCTGTCACACAGAGGGCTATAAAGCACAGTTAGCACCGCTCCTGTCACACAGAGGGCTATAAAGCACAGTTAGCACCGCTCCTGTCACACAGAGGGCTATAAAGCACAGTTAGCACTGCTCCTGTCACACAGAGGGCTATAAAGCACAGTTAGCACCGCTCCTGTCACACGAAAGCTATAAAGCACAGTTAGCACCGCTCCTGTCACACAGAGGGCTATAAAGCACAGTTAGCACTGCTCCTGTCACACAAAGGACTATAAAGCACAGTTAGCACTGCTCCTGTCACACAAAAGCTATAAAGCACAGTTAGCACCGCTCCTGTCACACAAAGGGCTATAAAGCACAGCTAGCACTGCTCTTGTCACACAAAGGGCTATAATAATAATAATAATAATAATAAATGGAACTTATAAAAACACTTTATCTTGCAAAGACAAATCAAAGCGCATGCACTCAACTCAACCTTACACAGTCATGCAATCAATGATAAATAATCAAAAGTTTAAACACACAGATATTTACAAACATGGTGCGATGCAGACAAAATCTATGAAATAAAATTTCGATAGTCAAATGTTTTTCAAAAGCACACACACACTCGCACAGGCCGTATATTTTAGCAGGGTGATAGGACATGGGTTAGATATGAAACAGGAGGTGGAAAGTCTTAGGTTTGAAATAAATATGTCTTGAGGCTGGATTTAAAAGTGTCATAACTAGGTTTCTGGCGAAGAGAGAGAGGGAGCTCATTCCAGGTCGATGGACCCGAAATAGAGAATGAGCGGCGGCCAACAGTGGATTGGTTGAATCTAGGTATTCGTAGGCACAAGGTATCTGCAGTAGAGCGGAGGGAACGTGAAGGAGTGTACAGGTTAAGACATTCACATAGGTAGGAGGGTGCAGTTTTGTCGAGACATTTGTAACAGAGGGTACTGATCTTATAATCTACTCTCTGTTGCACAGGCAGCCAGTGGAGAGATCGCAAGAGAGGGGTAATGTGCTCAGATTTTTTCTTTCTGAGAACTAGTCGAGCTGCGGAGTTTTGTATACGTTGAAGGGAGTGGATAGATGATGCTGGCAGACCAGACAAAAGAGAATTGCAATAGTCCAGACGTGAGAGAATGAGAGAAGTGACAAGTTTGGCTGTTGCATCGGTGGACAAGTACTTTCGAATTGCACTAATACGCCGTAATTGATAGTAGCACGACTGACAGGTCTGGGTGATGAATTTTTTCATAGTGTGTTGTCGATAACGACACCTAGATACTTCACAGAAGTGGATAGAGGGACTGATGTATTGCCGAGTTCTATTGAAGCTGTTGTAATGGAAGAGAGTTTGTGTTTGGTCCCTACGAGCATGACTTCAGTTTTATCTGCATTTAGCTGTAATTTGTTCTGTATCATCCAGTTTTGAATATCTTCAAAGCAGCGGGCCATATTTGTCAGGAGAGAAGGCAGAGTTTCAGGAGTAACACTGCTTTGAATATGAGAGTCATCTGCGTAAAAATGATGGTTGATTTGATGACGGTTTTTTTATATGTGACAGTGGGGCAGTGTAAAGAGTGAAAAGAACAGGGCCTAGAACTGATCCCTATGGGACTCCGCATTCCAGTTTTGCAGGTATTGATTGAATCTTGTTTACTGCAACTGTCTGGAATTGGTCAGTAAGGTATGAATTAAAGCAGGTGAGGGCTGTGCCAGTAACACCGAACGTGTTTTGAAGACGGGAGAGAAGAATTGAGTGGTCTATAGTATCGAAGGCTGCTGATAAGTCGAGTAGAGTGAGAAGGGAGATTTTCCCTGAGTCAGAAGCGAGTAGAAGCCTGTTTAAAGTGTGAACTAGGGTGGTTTCAGTGCTGTGGTTGATGCAATAGGCAGACTGAAACTCAGGAAGAAGATTGTTGGAGAGAAGGTGGTTGTTGAGCTGTTTGAGAACTACTTTTTCAAGGACTTTAGAAATAAAAGGTAGATTGGAAATAAGTCTATAATTCTTCAGAATGTTAGGGTCAAGGTCATGCTTTTTGAGTAGAGGTGTGACTATAGCAGTTTTGAGAGCTGATGGAACATTTCCTGAAACAAGAGATGAGTTTACTATTTTCGTGATAGTGGGTATGAGTTGTGGTAGGCACTGTGTGAAAAGAGAAGCAGGTATGGGATCAAGATCACATGATTTTATAGTCATTTCTTTCAGAAATGTCTATAAAGCACAGTTAGCACCGCTCTTGTCACACAGAGGGCTATACAGCACAGTTAGCACAGGGAGGGCTATACAGCACAGTTAGCACTGCTCCAGTCACAGGGAGGGCTATACTGCACAGTTAGCGGTACCTCTGTCCCCACTGGGGCATGGCCTCCCTGCCAACAGTAAGGAAGTCTCCTGCTATCTGTGTGACCTGTCGTCTTCAAAGTGGTGCACAGTCTTCAAGGGACAGAGACTTCTGGTGCAGGGTGCTGCTCTGTCTCTATGTCTGTCTCTCTGTCTGTCTCTGTCTCTTTCATTTTTGTTTGTACACTGCTTCCTTGTTTGATCTATTTTCTGTGGCTTTATCTCTGAGTCATACTCCAACTTAAGCAGAAAAGTTTAGAAGTTAACGGCAACAAAATCTTTACACCACAGAGAGCTGCATAATGCACAGTTCTAAACATATTTATGCTAAAAAATGCGGAGAACTTTTTGTGGAAACATAATAATGCTAAAGACAATAAGCAACCAGATATGGCTTAAACCTACTATAATTATTTTGCACTATGATATCTCAGATGTAAAATCTAACGAAACTCACATATGAGTACATATGCAACTTGTCCTCATCAGGGTATGGATTATTCACCTCTGGAGACTTCGTTGAAATATGAAACTCTCGTGCGCGCGCGCGCGCGTGTGAGTGTCTGTGTGTGTGTATGTGTGTCTGTGTGTGTATGTGTGTGTGTGTGTTAGCGTGCGTATTTGCGCGCGCGCGTGCGTATGTGTGTTTGTTTGTGTTATTTCACTTTACATTTTTTATTTATTTACACTTTAAGTCGGAGATTCCGGAATCGAAGGCACTCAATGTGCGTATTTTAGATGTCCTGTGACGTTTTTAATTTTTGTCATATATTTAAGATCTATCTATTTCCCAGAAAGGAAAAGATAACTCATGTTGCTTTGTTCAACATCAGGTCCCGTGTGTATCGGTGATTGTATTTTGGTTCTGTTTGCGCGGCACAAATGGCCATCTCTTTCCGTAATGAAGCGGAACAGGATTTAAGTGACTACGCAAATGTTCTGTGCACGAAAGGGCCTACGGTTTATCGATGAAACGGAAGCGGCAGCGTTGCCGTGAAAATACTCTCATCTGTCTTGTTGACTGTGTCAACTTAGAGCCAAGAAACTCGGATAAGTCGAAACTAACAAGAATTCCCATGTGAACAAAAATAATCCCCTTATGATACATGCTATATACTCGGAAATCAGATGTAGAACAAAGACATGACGAAATCTACACATGTGTAAAGATAACACATCAGTCTTTCTGCATTACCATACCAATGCTAACGACCTCAAGCAACCGGATACAGCCAAACCCTACTAAGCATTTCCCAAATGTAGAATCAACAATAATCCGCCTATAATATGATACATGCATAAGATATACTTCGTTCATATCAGGATATTGGTAGTTCAACTTAATAGACATTAAGCTGAAAAATGACACTTTGATTAGAGTGTGTGTGTGTGTGGTGGGGGTGGGGTGTGTGGTGGTGGGGCGTGGTGTGTGTGTGTGTTTGTAACAAAGTCGATAAGCGTCCAGCTCGCTTTTACTGCATTGCGATTCTATCTAGTATGTGAGCTCTTCAGACATTATTTGGTGTGCGTGAAGGGGGAATGTGTATGAGTTCCTTGCTGTTGTTATGTTTGTTGTTGTTTGTTGTTGTTGTTGTTTTGTATGTCTGTCGGTATTCTCTTTATGAGTCAATGACTTTTTGTTTGTTATATTAGACTCTCACCCCCCCCCCCCCCCCCTAGGGATGCCGGGGGCTCTTTCAGGATTGTTATCATCCCCAGTTTCTGGAAATTCTGTGCTTTGAATTCCCCCTTTTCTATCACTCCTTTTGTTTCGCCTTTTCCATTATCTTTCTATCCCTATATCTCTGTTGTTTATTTTGACTACCCTGCTCACTCTCCTGCCTTTCTCCGGCAGATTGAATTTTTTCTCATTAACTTCTAAATGAGCTGCATGCCCTGAGGTCGAAACGTGTGGGCTGAGGCCAGCGGGCAGACCTCCTGCAGAGCGACAAGCACAGGAGAAGGAAGACCAGGCACTACACATTCAACCCATTTCACCTCTACTCTGTGGTCTAGAGGTACTTCACTTGCCTAAAAAGCGCAAAGCCCGGGTCGGAAGTGTGTGGTGGATTGATCCCCGTCCGGGTCAGAAACTTTCCACGTGTACTTGACCATGGGGCACGGTCCGGGTGTTGGTCTTTCGGATGGACGATAAAACGAGGTCCCGTGTGCAACATGCTTTTAGCGCACGTACAAGAACCCACGTCGTCAACAAGAGAGTTGTCTCTGGCAAAAATATGTAGAGAAAGTCACTCTGATAGGGGAAAAATACACAATCAGGATGACAGGAAAAGAAGATAAATAAAGAATGAGTGGCGCCGCTTTTGTGGCGACGCGCTCTCCTCGGGGAGAGCAGCCGGAATTTCACGCACAGAAATCCGCCATGGTAGTCAAGTCAAGAAAAAAACCCCTTTAATCATCCCATGAAGGACAATTACAATACTGACAGGAAGATTGATACGCATCATAATCTCAAAAGACACAAAAAGCTAATTTCATATTGGTTACAAACATTCCTAAAATGACTTCAAATAAAAATGTCACGAACACACACACATACACCCACACGCGCGCGCGCATACAATACAATAAAATGCAACACAATGCAATACAATATACTGCAATACTATACAATACAAAATAACACAATACAGTACAATAGAACACAATACAACACAACCAGAGAACACAAAAGAAGAAGACTATCTATATGCCTCTGTCTGTCTGTGTCTATATGTCTCTGTCTGTCTGTGTCATACCCAAGCTGCCTTGCAAAGAAAACTCCAGAAGCCGAACCGAACAAAATCTATATGTTAGAGAAGGATCCTCAATATACAATTCTCTGTACATGCAATCCATAGTCCCCCACCCTTTCTGTGTTAGCATAACAATGCTAAAGACTTTCGCAATCAAATATAAATCACCACCGTGCAATATCCTACAAGTAAAACTCACAACAACGCCCACAGCATGCATGCATAAAACATTGCTTCTTCAGCAGCAAGGTATTAAATTATTCATAATTCCACTTCCTAAATTCTAAGTTGAAAATAATGTGTCTTTGCCCCCCCCCCCCCCCCCCTGCGCGCGCGTTTGTGTGTGAGTCAGCGTGTCAATGTGTATGTCAGTGTGTCAATGTGTGTGTGGGTGTGGGTGAGAGAATTTTGAAAAAAAAAATCAGTATTATTTGTGAACGGTTGCATGCTCGGGAATGTTTTTAACGCAAGAGCTGTCTTTTGTTTGCTGTACAAGATTTAGCGCTGTACAATTTATATGTTGCTGTTTTTATTATTATTTATTACGATTAATTGGCTTTTTTTTCGTTCAACAATGATGTGATTACGCGTATACGACCGTTCGTCACCAGTAAGGTAGCCGCATTCTGACTGCGGGGACAGTGTCTATACACGGTACCAGTGGACATGGCTTTTATTTTCATGTTGTCATCCGCTCCTACCAGCACACGTCGGTCTATTCATCCGAAAGGCGGGATAGGCTTTAACGTATGTGCAAGATTTCAGCATCCAGGACTTTGATTTACAGTCTTATCCGAATGACTTCTAGGAGTGGGGGCAGTACTGCTGTTAACTGTTGAGGAAAATGTCCGCTCAAACGGCGTCTTCATGGTGGCTTGAACCAGCGCCGTCAGATTGCGAGCCCTACCCTCTAACCCTTCAACTGTCCTGCGTCACGATTGGTTGTTTGATAATTATATTCAGGGTCGCCTGTGAGGGTACCCTCACGCCACTCATCGCAATCTAACTACATACACACACTTCAAGATTTCTTCTGTCTCAACCTCAGAGTCACAATATAGGAAGTATATTATTAACGTGTAGCCATGGCAAGGCCCTGCATTATAATTATTATAGCGATGTTTAAGGGCGTCAGTTCTAATCCAACATGCTTAAAAGACCAGGAACTATGCAGTTTCTTTGTCTCACATTTCATAATCTTTAAACACTTACAGTTATGTTATTTTCATCTGTTTCAAACTAACTTGTTCAGCTGCAGCCCATGCTTTTATATAAATATCAAAGTACTTATATACGCTTTGCTTGTTATACTCCTTTAACGAATTAGTGATACTTAATTTTGAACTATTAACATCTTGTTTGAACCAACCATAAGACTAAGGAAGGTACTGACACCTAGGCGGTGAAGAATCTGAGCAGGCTTAGTGAGTGTCACAATTATTATCTGGTCATGAATGCTTTTCCAGGCATCTCTCCTCCGTTCCCCCCCCCCCCCTCCCTCTCTCTCTCTCTCTCTCTCTCTCCTATGGGTGCTCTGATAACAGGTCTATTAGGCTGAGCTGACATAACGATTTGACTCTCACTCTATTCTGCCCTTCACAACAGCGTCCTTCTGTCTGTCTGCCTGTCTGTCTGTCTGTCTGTCTCTCTCTCTCTCTCTCTCTCTCTCTCTCTGTGACAGAAGCACGTGCTTGGCAACAATTATACGCACTCCACGACATTATCTGGCTCTGCTTCAGGACAGCCGTGTACCATAGAACAAATTCACACACTACACACATACACAGCCTTGCACAGCACAAATGTATACAGTGGTATATATTAGGGGACGGGATAGCTCAGTGGTCAGAGCACTTGCTTCCCCCAGCCAAGATTAAGCAGCATGGAGTATGGTTACCAGTAGATGGGTGACCGTTTGCGCACCTTGGCTTCAGTATAGTCCCCCAGTTCACCCAGCTGTAAATGGGTACCTGCCCTCTTTAGGGGCAGGGAAGGTAAAGCAGCGAGGGAGAGGAGATGGGCGCCACTCTCAATATACTGGCGGCCCCCTAGAGAAGCTGAGGTCTCTGATGCCTCGCTATCCTACGGCGCAAAGGTTATGAGACCACTTTATCTTTTATTATACAGGGACGTAAAATTATTGCAAAAGAGCTGATATATACTGCACTGAAACAGTGACAGCTCGCTCTGGTTTGCAATGCCGTTATAAAACTTTATGAAAAAAGGCATCGCCATTGCTGTGGTATCCATGTCAATGATAGACATCGTGTCTTAGTAATTGTCATTAATTACCGGCACTTGCTACTTGGCTTGCGTAGCTGAAAGACAATAAAATCCATTTACTTAATGGTCTCTCTCTCTCTCTTGTTTTTGAAGAGCATGCTGGTCAGGCAGAAATGAATGTTGCTGAAATTATGAGAACAATGTGGAGCCTTGGTAACATTGCATTTGTTGTATTTTCTAAAAATATTTTGACGCACATTTCAACCCTATGTTAGAGTGTGTGTGAGAGAGAGAGAGAAAAGAGAGAGAGAGAGAGAGAGAGAGAGAGAGAGAGAGAGAGAGAGAGAGAGAGAAAGAGAGCGAGAGATACAGGCACAGAGAGACAGACAGAGACAGAGGCAGAGATAAAGAGAAACAGAGACAGAGAGAGGAGGAGGATTTCTGCATGACGGAGTGTATAATATTATTCTACGTGTAAATGATAACACGCACGCTTGCGTTTGTGCACATAAACATACACAATCATGCGAACACACACGCACACACCTGTGTATGGTATAATTAAGCATGTGCATCGACCTTGGTTCATCAAAGGGCAATTACTAAAGCGTCACCAGGTGAGCTTTGCTTCAGTGCAGACTGTCCAGCAAGCCCCTATCCACTCCAGTGCCTCCGAACGGGCCTGTCAGTGCTTGATTATTCATGGGCCTGTTTGGTTTTCTGTGTTGCCGCATGCACAGCCATTTGTCACTATGCTTCACTCTTTTCACCGCATAGTGTTTCACACATTCATGCTACTGCTCGTGTCGAGTTGTGCTGCGTATGTGGGAGTTTATTCATGTTATCTTTTCACAAACATTTAGTTTGACAGTAATATTTGTTTTTTGGTGGAGTTTTTGTAGACTTTCACTTTTTATATCAATAAAAGTAAAATGAGTTGGTATGTGCTGGGCCTGACTTGTCAGACGCTTAACGGCAGTGCAACGCATTTTCGCTCATATGACGGACAACAATAGTTGCCATCTGAGCGTTCGACGACAACGAAGAAGAAGTATAGTGAATTGCGAATGGACCTGGTTGTATAGATGGCTGGTTCAAAGATTATTTTTTATAATGGATTTGTATTTGTATACCCCTTTAAGTCACGGCAGATTTCTCTGCGTGAAATTCGGGCTGCTGTCCCCGGGGCGAGTGCGTCGCCACAAGAGCAGCGCCACCCATTATTTTTATTTTTGCTTTTCCTGTCTGCATGTGTGTTTGTTTAGGGTGTGTTTTGTGTCTCATATCCGCCAACAAGACACCATGTCCCTCGTGAGGAAGCCAGGGGCCTCCTGTCAGTATAAACAGCATTCCCACCTTCTGAAAATTATGTGCTAGAAAATAGACAAGAAGGGGGTGACAGGAAGGAAAGGAACAAGGCAGAAATAAAGGGATGGATAGAAAAGAGGGAATTCCTAGCACAGAATTTCAAGAAGGCGGGGATACTGTTTATACTGGCAAGAGCCCGACATCCCCATGGGGGAATATACACCGAATGAGAAGTTCCTGTGTGTGACTTTTTAATCTTCTCCCCTTACAGTCAGCAATACTTCATCTTCTGACACTTTTTCCTCCTTTGATACAGAGTACAATTAAATATACATGGTTCGAGTTTGTGCCTCCAGTTGTTCATCCTTTAACAGTTTGAAAAGTGAAATGTGTAAGCTTTTTTCAACGTTTAAATATACACTAAAATACACAATTACACAACAAATATAAACACTGTTTCATAATTCTATATGCGCTTTGAATTCATGAAAGTATCATCGACTGCAAATAACGTTAATCTATTTCCTTATATAAGCATACACTTAGTGAATGTGATAATAATGACCACTGGCTTTGGGGCCACATTGATTTTGTGGCCTAAGAGAAGTTCAAAGGGACAATGTTTGTTGCCATAACCCAGACCAATCCAATCTGTATAAGAAGTGGCTTTCAGGAAAATTGCAATGTGGGAAGTCAGCTGTGTTTGTTTGTGTATGCGCTCACACACAATAAGGCACGCACACAAACACGCATGCGTGTGCATGTGCGCGCACACTCATACACATGCACATATATACACACACGCACGCACACACACACACACACACACACACACATACATAATGTTCTAGGACATGAAAGAAACAGAATAATAATACTATCAATGGGTCGCTTTCCAACTAACCTGCGTAAC
>CM054145.1:63501690-63516690 GCA_028751875.1 Rapana venosa
TCTCCTTTGGCGAGGACAAGGCTGAAGAAGAGTGCCGGAGGGAACAATGAATGAAGCCCACTCCAATTTTCCTCACAATTTCACGCTCGAAAAATTCATCTGCTTAATGGGACAGTCGTCGATAAAAATCCAGTTAGGGCCAAAATTAGGAAAGTTCTGACAATCTCTTCGCTATTTATCAAAGGGTGACCACTTTCCGTGCCAACGGCAAAGTCAAAGGCTGAGAAATGGGGTGAGATGGAGCAAGAATGGACAATCCCTGAGAGAGAGAGAGAAAAATCTTGAATCTTGAGAGAGAGAGGGAAGGAAAGAAAGAGAGAGAGCAAATTAAATTAAAACTAAACTCTTTTACTGCGAGAATGATGAATACTCTCTTGTCTGCTCTATCACATGTAGTATTCGCCCATATCAGGGAGTATAATCCTGACAGACATTCAAAACGAAAACAAGCCAATAAAGAAACCAGCCCCATACTCCGCTCCAAAGAAGCCAAAACAGAAAAAGAAAACCTTCAAAAAGTGGAAACAAAAGAGAAGGGAGGAATGTCCCAAAGAAATGAGAGAGAGATGCGCGCGCGCACACACACACACACACTCACTCACTCACTCACACACACTCACTCACTCACTCACGCATTAAAACAAGCCAGTAGACAAATAAAATAATCCCACACACATGAACAGTTTATGCACTGTATAGTACAAAAATTAATGTCCTTTTTCTGCTGACTATGATTCCCAGTGGTCTTCTATGGAGACCACAAGCGCTATTTCAGCAGAACTCCACTCCCCTCCCCTCATCCCCAGCCGACTAATGACCATGACCTTTCCCTGCAGACGTCCTGAAGTGTGTCTGCATGAAGACCAGTGATGCTAGATGCTTTCACTGGCCATGATCACTGATGTAAATTGACACAGGCTGGGGAAAAAGGAAACCTGAAGAGACAGTCCCTTATCTCCGCTTTCAGAGATGGTCGTAGGGCAGATGATATGATGAGATACTGTGTGTTGTAGACATAGTTATTTGTCTTCATTATGGTATCATACGTGGCATTATGGTACACTGCTGGGTGACATTTCACATACGTTCTGAGTTTAATACTGTGGTATGATGAAACTCTGAGTCTCTTTGTCTATGCCTGTGTCTGTCTGTCTGTCTGTCTGTCTGTCTATCTGTTTGTCCTCTGTATGTCTGCCTCTGTCTGTATGTCTGTCCGTCTCTGTCTGTCTGTCTGCTTGTCTTTCTGTCTCTCTGACTCTTTGTCTATCTGTTTTGTTTCTGTCTGTCTGTCTGTCTGTCTCTGTTTCTCTCTCTCTCACTCGCTCTATTTCCAACCCCCCACCCCTCTTCCCTCTCCTCATGATCTCTCTCTCTCTCTCTTTCTCTTTCTGACTGCTTTATTTTTTGTTCTCTCTTTTTGATCACTTTTAATCTGATTCCCGAAGCAAAGTGTAGACACACAAATATACAAAAAATATTGTTTTCAATCCCCTTTAAATCTACTGAAGTAGCCATTACACTGATGAGTATGTTGCAATAAGATCTGTCTTGGAGCAAAGGACATAATCCTTGAATATCAATAGATAGATATATCAGACTGATCTTTACATTATGACCCCACGCTGAGCTAAAGGTCTACCAGTGATGGCGAAATACCCAGTATACTTAACTAACAGTACCACCGTGTATGTTGCGAAACACCATTCTATATGGTTTGTGTATATGTATGGTGTATATGTATGAAGGTGTATATGTATGAAGGTGTATATGTATGAAGCTGATCCTTCATGGCAAAGTCTGTCACTGGGACAGAGAAAGAGAGAGACATAGAACGGAAGGAGAATGTGTGGCTGATTCATGGTGCAAAACAACAGAGAGAGAGAGAGAGAGAGGGGGGGGGGGGGGGGGGGGGGTGGGGGAGAGACAGACAGACAGACAGACAGAGAAAGAGAGGCGCTTTATTACCATACTGGTGGTGTATGTGTGTGTGTCTGCATGTGTGCAGCTGAGTCAGTGAGTCAGTATGTATGTAAGTATGTGTGTATGTATGTATGTATGTATGTATGTATGTATGTTTGTATATATGTGTGTGTGTGTGTGGTAGTGGAGTTGAACACGCGCATGAATATGCATGTATATACCTGAACACGCTTGAGTGAGTGCGCAAGTTCTTTTGTATTCACAGACGTGTGTGTGTGTGTGTGTCAAGTCAAGTCAAGTCAAGTCAAAATTTTATTTCCAGATGGTACATTCAATAAGCAATGCATTTTCTTTTTTTCATCAAGCCATCTATCTAAGAACAAATTTCTTAATGATTATACTAAAATACTACATTATTGCATCATTTAACATTAAATTAAACCAGTATAAAAAAGAAAAATCGATAAGGTAATACAATGAAAATACAAATTACCACATATACACGCACACACATACTCATACACACCTGCGCGCGTACGCGCTCACATCCACACACACACATTTAAATAAAGAATGTTTTAAGAATTAAAAAAAAGAAAATCATAAAACGTCAGGACAAACAAATTACTTCACCTACTGTTTCATCCATTCTTACACGTTTATAATTAAGATAATAAAAAGGTACAGGAACAAAACGTTAGAAAATACTATACATTCGTTGCGTCATTGCTGACAATATTGCCTCCAATGACCTCCCTCCTCTCCTCCTCCACCCAGCAAACGTGTGCTTTTTATGCGCTCATACTCTTCAAATAGCGCTTTTTAAAAATAATATATTCACACAATAACTATCAAACAAGCAAGATAAGTCAAATAAGACAATAAGAATGATTATTATAATAGAGATACAATAATAACAACAATCAGCCCACACCATGAGACAACAATATAACAAATAATCCCCATCACCATGAGACATCAACATAACGATGATGTGTGTGTGTGTGTGTGTGTGTGTGTGTGTGTGTGTGTGTGTGTGTGTGTGTGTGTGTGTGTGTGAACATGTGCTTGTCTGGCTTCTCGCTCTAGCTTATACAGCTGTTATCAGACAATACAGACAGACCTTACACATAAAACGCGGATGCTTTACCATTTATCGGAGACAGACAGAAGCAGTAAAAAGAAAACCAGACACATCAGAACTTCTGAGCACTAGTGGTCGAATAATAGCTATGCCCTTGTAAACCCAGACTTATCGAGGATTATGCTCTGTACGGAGACAAGAAATGTATTGCACATGAAAAGTACAGGAACGCTATCTCATAAAAGAGCAGGGAATAGCAGAGGGAGGGGAAAGAGGGAGCAGGTGCTAGACAACAGTTTTCTGAATCCCATTTGGAACAAAAGTATGGTATACACTGCAACAGAAATGTCACCAGCCTAAAACACTTATTTACTTTCCAAAAAAGCGACTCATATTATTGTTACAGGCTATTTAAGCATTCTCTTATGTAATCTATTAGGTGACTGAAACAGTATAAGAATAAGTGATGGCATGTGTTTGTACAAACATCAAAGACAAGTGATGGCGTGTGTATGTACAAACATCAAAGACAAGTGATGGCATTGTATGTACAAACACACACCAAAGACAAGTGATGGCATGTGTGCATGTACAAACATCAAAGACAAGTGATGGCATGTGTTTGTACAAACAACAAGTGCATGTCATTACAATCATCAACGACAAGTGATGGAATGTGTATGTACAAACACCAAAGACAAGTGATGGCATTGTATGCACAAACATCAACGACAATTGATGGCATTGTATGTACAAATGCCAAAGACAAGTGATGGCATTGTATGCACAAACTCACACCAAAGACAAGTGATGGCATTGTATGCACAAACTCACACCAAAGACAAGTGATGACATGTGTATGCACAAACATCAACGACAAGTGATGGAATGTGTATGTACAAACACCAAAGACAAGTGATGGCATTGTTTGCACAAACATCAAAGACAAGTGATGGCATGTGTGCAAGTACAAACACACACCAAAGACAAGTGATGGCGTGTGTTTGCACAAACATCAACGACAAGTGATGGCATGTGTGCAAGTACAAACACACACCAAAGACAACGTGATGGCGTGTGTATGTACAAACACACACCAAAGACAAGTGATGGCGTGTGTGCAAGTACAAACACACACCAAAGACACGTGATGGCGTGTGTATGTACAAACACACACCAAAGACAAGTGATGGCGTGTGTACGTTCAAACACACACCAAAGACACGTGATGGCGTGTGTATGTACAAACACACACCAAAGACAAGTGATGGCGTGTGTAGTACAAACACACACCAAAGACACGTGATGGCGTGTGTATGTACAAACACACACCAAAGACACGTGATGGCGTGTGTATGTACAAACACACACCAAAGACAAGTGATGGCGTGTGTATGTACAAACACACACCAAAGACAAGTGATGGCGTGTGTATGTACAAACACACACCAAAGACAAGTGATGGCGTGTGTATGTACAAACACACACCAAAGACAAGTGATGGCGTGTGTATGTACAAACACACACCAAAGACAAGTGATGGCGTGTGCAAGTACAAACACACACCAAAGACAAGTGATGGCGTGTGTATGTACAAACACACACCAAAGACAAGTGATGGCGTGTGTATGTACAAACACACACCAAAGACAAGTGATGGCGTGTGTATGTACAAACACACACCAAAGACAAGTGATGGCGTGTGTATGTACAAACACACACCAAAGACAAGTGATGGCGTGTGTATGTACAAACACACACAAAGACAAGTGATGGCGTGTGTATGTACAAACACACACCAAAGACACGTGATGGCGTGTGTATGTACAAACACACACCAAAGACAAGTGATGGCATGTGTGTATGTACAATCACACACCAAAGACACGTGATGGCGTGTGTATGTACAAACACACACCAAAGACAAGTGATGGCGTGTGTGCATGTACAAACACACACCAAAGACACGTGATGGCGTGTGTACGTTCAAACACAGAGATAATTATGATATGTGGAGTCAGGACCTCTCCTTCTCCTAATGGATCAACATCAGGACAAGCTGCTCTGCCGTCAACGCCGTATCCCCCTCCCACATAAGCGTGGGTGAACTTGTGAACTGGTGTGGCTGCTAACTCCATTCATTATGGTAATGGGGCAGAGGGAACCTGCTGCTAATGCCCCAGGCTGCCAGCTCCTCTTCACTGAGCAACTGCATCATGTTCTGATTACAGAACTGTCCGTTTGTTTATCAGCTATGCATCTCTATCTGTAAGTCTGTAAGTCTCCATTTCTCTATGGAACTCTCTCTATATCTATCTATCTATCTATCTATCTATCTATCTATCTATCTATCTATCTATCTCTCTCTCTACCTACCTATCTATCGATCTATCTATCTATCTATATATCTATCTATCTATCTATCTATCTATCTATCTATCTATCTATCTATCTATCTATGTTGTACTGAATGTGTTGTACTGAATTCTGCACAAGATATTTATCTGTTAGTGCTTTATGTAAAACATTCCGACCGATTTATTGTAGTTGAACAAAAACCTGTAAAATTACAGATAAAAATAGAAAAACCAAAGAAATATGCATGTACTACTACTACTACTACTACTACTACTACTACTACTACTACTACTACTACTACATCTACTACTACTACTACTACTACTACTACTACTACTACTACTACTACTGCTGCTGCTGCTACTGCTGCTGCTACTGCTGCTGCTGCGGCTGCTGCTGCTGCTGCTACTACACCAAACAAGAAACAGTACTAAAGAAGAAAGACTACAATCATCAACCCAGTTTGTCTAACATGCAGGCATATAGACTTCCCACAGATGAAAGAAATAACTATTCAAAGTCAAGTCTTAACATAAAAACCACAGCCACCATTTCGCTGGAACAGCCACCTCATCCCCATCAGACTAATGACCATGACCTTTCCCTGCAGACGTCCTGAAGTGTGCGTCTGCATGAAGACCAGTGATGCTAGCTGCTTTCACCGGCCATGATCACTGATGTAAATTGACACAGGCTGAGGGAAAAGGAAACCTGAAGAGACAGTCCCTTATCTCCGCTTTCAGAGATGATCTTATAGCAGATGATATGATGAGAGACTGTGTGGTCTAGACATAGTTATTGTTTGTCATTATGGTATTATGTGAAGCTTATGGTAAACTGCTGTGTGAAATTTCAGCTGCCTACTGAATTGGACTATTGTTATGATATCACAAAATTGATTCTCTCTTTGACTAAGTTTGTCTGAATGAATAACTGACAGTTCAGTCTGTCTGTCTGTCTGTCTGTTTGTATCTCTCTTTCTCTCTCTCCTCTATCTATCTATTTCTCTCTTTCTCCCTCCCTCTCTCTCTCTCTCTCTCTCTCTCTCTCTCTCTCTCTCTCTCTCTCTCTCTCTCTCTCTTACTCTCTATTTCATTCTATATATATATATATATATATATATATATCAATATCCGAGAACAACTACAAATTGTGTTCACTGTTCTCGCTCTGCTAAAGGAGGACAGTAATCCATCATAGTTTACAGTACCTGTGTTTGTTGCAGCTGTTGAACCATGCCCTGGAATCCATGTCATGATGATTATCTGGCCTGTTGTGAAATGACTTTTTTGTCTTAGTTAAATATGCCTTTGTGTCCAGTCGCCTTCCCTCTGTTCCCTTGTGAATGGACTTGAAATCTCACCACAAAACCATGATCATTGTCATTGTCAAACGCGTGCATTATATTAAGGATTGTGAATTAATTTACTCTCTCCCTGTCTTCATTCAATCCATTCATCAAGTTATACTTTTTAACGCTGTTTTCACACTCAGAACAAAAGACAAATTGAACAACAACGAAAAAAGGATAAAAAATATAACTACTAGAGTTATCAATGCACTTAGGTGTACGTGGATGTTGCAATAACACTTATCTTAGCCAAAAACGAGGTACGGAGCTTGTACATTTCTTTTTGATTCATATTCATGTTACAATCTCGTGCCGGAGTATTGTCCAGCACTGATGATGAAATGCACAGTACGTAGCGACACTGCCGTGCTGGTGGCGCATTTCTCTCCCCTAGCACTGACGTGTGGGGCGGTCCGTGCCAGCACTGCCAGACAGGCAGACAGATCAGCAGAAAACCTAGAGAAGGGAGGTCATTATCACTGACCCTTGGAGCCCATCCAGCGCCCAGAGAGAGGGAAGAGAGAGAGAGAGAGAGAGAGAGAGAGAGAGAGAGAGAGAGAGAGAGAGAGAGAGAGAGAGAGAAAGAAGAGAGAGAGAGAGAGAGAGAGAGAGAGAGAGAGAGAGAGAGAGAGAGCGAGCAAGCGCGAGAGAGAGAGGGGGGGGGGAGAGAAAGAGAAAGAGAGAGAGAGAGAGAGAGAGAGAGAGAGAGAGAGAAAGAGAGAGAGAAAGAGACAGAGACAGAGAAAGACAGATACAGAAACAGAGGCAAAGGCAGAGACAGAGAGACAGAGACAGAGAGAGAGAGAGACCGAGAAAATGTAAACTCAATTATGTCATTAGCGTGCTTGGATTGGGCAGTGGCTTCTTTACACCAGGCCTTGACGAAAAAGAGGAAAACCAATTAAACAAAGGAATAAAGTTATAATTAAATGCACATGTTATAATTGTGTGTGAGTGTGTGTGTGTGTGTGTGTGTGTGTGTGTGTGTGTGTGTGTGTGTGTGTGTGTGTCTGCTGGGGAAAAAATGGTTTACACAGGTGTGCGTATGTATATGTATGTCTGTATTCATGTTTTGCAGTCTTAGCAAGAGCATAATCATAAGAATGATATATGTTTTAACTACATGATACATATAGCATTAGACATTCATTATAAAACTCAAGCACACACTGATACAGAGGACCAGTAAATGGGAAAGTAAGGAAGAAAAGTTGTAAGGAGATTAACAGACACATCGCCCGACTTCCCATCACTAAGGAGATTAACAGACAAATCACCTGACTTCCCATCACTAAGGAGATTAACAGACACATCACCCGACTTCCAATCACTGAGGAGGAGATTAACAGACACATCACCCGACTTCCATTCACTAAGGAGATTAACAGACACACCACCCGACTTCCATTCACTAAGGAGATTAACAGACACACCACCCGACTTCCACTCACTAAGGAGATTAACAGACACATCACCAGACTTCCCATCACTAAGGAGGAGATTAACAGACACATCACCAGACTTCCCATCACTAAGGAGGAGATTAACAGACACATCACCAGACTTCCCATCACTAAGGAGGAGATTAACAGACACATCACCAGACTTCCCATCACTAAGGAGATTAACAGACACATCACCAGACTTCCAGTCACTAAGGAGGAGATTAACAGACAAATCACCCGACAATCACTAAAGAGATTAACAGACACATCTCCCGACAATCACTAAGGAGGAGATTAACAGAGACATCACCCGACATTCACTAAGGAGATTAACAGACACATCACCCGACTTCCAATCACTAAGGAGATTAACAGACACATCACCCGACTTCCATTCACTAACAGCTCACTAATGGCTTCAACCATTCCGGCCAGAAGGTATCCCGGTATAGATTTCGCAAAAAGACGTAAATTATGATGTGCATTGAACGACTAAAGGAAAACCCATAACAGCACAAAGCAAGCGGGAAATCAGAGGAAAAAGGTTTTAATAATGATGATGATGATGATAATAATAATAATAATATAATAAAAAAAATAATAATAATAGTAATAATAATAATAATGATGATGATGATGATGATGATGATGATGATGATGATAAATGGAATTTGTATAGCGCTATACATTGCAAAGACAAATCAGAGTGTTTGCATTCAACATACTCTTACAGAGTCATGCAGCCAATATCTGTTAATACCTTAAACAAATTCAAACCTACGTACCTAAGCACATACACACGAGCACACACACATACACACACACACACACACACACACACACACCCGCGCGCGCGCACGCACACACACACAGGTTATACTCTTTGATAGGGTAATTGGAGTTTGGCTGTTGAAGGCAGGGATACATTTGAGATAAAAGAGGAGGAGGGGAATGTTAGGCTTGAAATAAATGTCTTGAGGCTAGATTTAAATGTGTCATAAGTAGGCTTTTGGCGAGAGAGAGAGAGAGAGAGAGAGAGAGAGAGAGAGAGAGAGAGAGAGAGAGAGAGAGAGAGAGAGAGAGAGAGAGAGAGAGAGAGAGAGAGAGAGAGAGAGAGGAAGGCCGTTTCACATCGATGGACCAGAAAATAATAAAGAAAGAGTGGCGGCCAACGGTAGATTGGTTGAATCTAGATATTCGTAAACACAAGGAATCTGCAGCAGAGCAGAGAGAACGAGAAGGAGTGTACAGGTGAAGACATTCACGGAGGTAGGAGGGTGCTGTTTTGTGGAGACATTTGTAACATGGGGTACTGATCTTATACTTTACTCTCTGTGACACAGGAAACCAGTGGAGAGATCGCAAGAGAGGGGTATTTTTTTCTTTTTCTTTCTTTCTGAGGACTAGTCGAGCTGAGGAGTTTATATATGTTGAAGTTAGTGGACAGATGTTGCTGGCAGACCAACCAAAAGAGAATTGCAATAGCATAGACGTGAGCGAATGAGAGACGCAACAAGTTTGGATGTTGCATCAGTGGACAGTACTTTCGAATTGCACCAATACGCCAGAATTGATAGTAGCATGACTGGTAGGTCTGGGTGATGAATTTTTGCATAGACAGTGTGTTGTCGATGACGACTCCTAGATACTTAAAGCAGTGGATAGAGGGACTGATGTATTGCCGAGTTCTATTGAAGTTGTTGTAATTTAAGAGAGTTTGTGTTTGGTCCATACAAGCAAGTAAGCATTGTATAGTTTGAATTGTGTTGTATTACAGATCGTTTGATAGCAAAGGAAGGAGAGGAAGTATGGAGGGGGTATGTATGGTCAGGCCATTGCATCTATTTTTTCTGTTTTCAAAATCAAATGACATGAAACATCAGTGCTTTTCTACATGATGGACAACTCAAAGACAGACATACTGACCACTCAATTCATTTGATTCTGGTTCAGTTTATTTACGTCAGTGCTAATGATACGATTTCCCAACAACTTCATAAATTATAACATTTTTACAAAATATGGTTTGCTAAAACAGAAGAGCTCTGAATATAATAACAGCACCAAACTTTTTTGTGATAACATGATACAACACAATTCAAACTATACAATACATACTAGAGTTATTAAAAATGAGTAAAGTACAGCTCAATATACAGATTAGCACATTCAGAGAAACACATTGGATAATAGTGAAGTGATGAAGTAGTGCTCATGGAAAGACCTAGTGGGTGATGAATCAAGGGGAATGGTTGACGTCCTCAGCACAGCTTGGTTTATTAGCCTTAAGGAATGAAACGATTCCACATCTACTAGGCCATGAATGGTGGTCTGGGTGCTAGTGTTTTGAATAAGACGATAAACCGAGGCCCCGTGTGCAACGCAGATTCAGCACCCGAAAAATAACCCACTGCAACAAGAAGTTGTCCGTGGCAAAATACTGAAGAAAAAAGCCACCCTGATAGGGAAACAAATTTAATACACATGCAAACGAGAAAAAAAAAGTGGCGCTGCTCTTGTGGCGTTGCTCTCTCCCTGAGATATATATATAGAGAGAGATATATATAGATTAAATATATAAATATATAATATATATATATATATATATAATCCACACGCCACAACGCTGGTGTGGTGTCCAAGCTAGCATAAAGGAAAAACGGAGCAATGTGCAAAACACACCTAGAGACATACCAACCATTCATTAGCAATCTGCACCTTTCCTAATAGACCAGTAGCAGGAAGATTTGCTATGTGTCAACTCTCTGTCGCCCTCCCTCCGTCCCACCCATCCACCTCCCCACACAATAGTCCCTGAACTTGTGACCTGGCCTGGTTGCCGAGTTCATCCATTCATCACGGCGATGGCCGGCACAGACCGTTCATTCTGCGGCTGCGGGGTGCAGGCTTCCCTTCAGTGCGCTACAGCAAGCTTCGCTGATTTAATAATTATAATAATAATAATAATGTATGGAATTTATATAGCGCTGAATCTTGTAAAGCAACAAATCAAAGCGCTCAGATGACTTTTTTCCCCAAGGATAATGGAATAAGCACTCATATGCTTTTTTTTACATCCAGTCCCCGTGTGTATGCGGTTTTGTAAATTGTGTCATCTGTTCCCACCGGCACACAATGGCCTACTCTTTCGAAAAGCGGAACAGGATGTAACGTGTGCGCAAGATGTTCTAGCATGCGTTCGCACACGGGGCCTTGGTTTATAGTCTCATCCGAAGGATTTCAGAATTGTTACATTGTTTATCAGCTGTGCTTCTCTCTGTGTCTCTGTGTGTGTCTGTCTGTTTCTCTGTGTGTCTGTCTCTGTCTGTCTGTATGTATGTCTTTCTTTGTCTCTGTCTGTCTGTCTTTCTGTCTCTATCTATCTACTAGCTAGCTAGCTATCTGTCCCTCTCTGTTTGTCTTGTCTGCCTTTCTTGCTCTGTCTGTCTGTCTCTCTCTCTTCTATTTTTCTTCCTTCCCTCACTCCTCACTCTCCCTCTCTTATCTCTCTCTCTCTCTCTCTCTCTCTCTCTCTCTCTCTTCTTCTTCTCTCCTTTCTTTCTCTCTCTCTCCTCTCTACCTCCTCTCCATCATATCCTCTAACTTGTCTCTCTGCTCTTCGTTCTCCTTCTCTCTCTCCTCTCGTCCCTAGACCGTTCTTCTTCCTGCGTCTCTCGGCTCTCTCTCCCCCCAGTGCCTCTACAGCTCGCTCTTCTTATTTTCAATCTTATTAATTTGTATGGAAGTTTTAGCGTCGAATCTTGAAAGATATAACAAGGAGACGCATTTTTTCCATGGAATAAGGATAAGCATTATTTTTATCTTCAAGTTCTAGTCCCCGTGTAAGGTGTTTTGTAAATTGTGATCTGTTCCACTCGGCAAATGGCACCTGTTCGATAAGCAAACGATGGTAACCGTGTGCGCGATTGTTTAACTGCGTTCCAACGGGCCTTGGTATTAACCTGATCTCTGATGGCATTGAAATTGTTCACTGTTCAGTTTGGATGTACTGTGTTCGCAGTGTGTGTGTGTTTCGGGTCCTTGCTCTTCCTGCAAAGACTATAGTCTTCGAAGCTGTGCTAGCTGATCCTGCTCATTGATCCTATGCAGATACTTCTACGTCCCTCTCTGTAAGCGTAACTTAATGGCTTGTCATGTCGTCCATGGACTTCTCAAACTATTTGCTCCTTCCCACGGACATCTACAGGAACCATCAACTGTCTCTAACTCCATCTCGTACAGCCTATCTCTACCTCATCATATCCCTGCAAGCATCTCGTCTGATGGGGCTAACCTGTTTCTAGTCTTTGAGGGTCCCTCTCTGTCGCAGACTCTCTCTCTATCTTTTTTTGTAGCGTCTCGTTTTCTAATCCTCTTCATCCACTGACATTATTGTAATTTTGAGTCACACCTTCTATTGTTATTTGGGTTTTTCCGCTCAATCATTATTACAGTCTGTTTCCCTTCCAAATATTAACATAAATATGCATTTTTTCTAGGTTTTCTTTCCGTTATTGCTGTTTTGATCTCTTTTTAAATGTTAATACAGTACTAACATATTGTTGTTATCGCGTTCAGAAAGGTCAATGACCTAACCACACCTAATCCTTTCTCTCCAAAAGGCCAAATGCTCCCTTTACCATTTTCAGTGTAAGGATATATAACGGTCATGGAAACCGACTGTTGGTTTACAGTAAGGAAAATTTTATGGAACTGATGGTAAAGCAACAGTATACTGAAGGATCTGTCATCATTTTGGGCTGTATCCATGGCATTAGTATACTGAAGGATCTGTCATCATTTGGGCTGTAAGCTGTGTCACTGCTGTATCCATGGCATTAGTATGCTGAAGGATCTGTCATCATTATGGGCTGTAAGCCGTGTCACTGCTGTATTCTTGGCATTAGCATGCTGAAGGATCTGTCATCATTATGGGCTGTAAGCCGTGTCACTGCTGTATCCTTGGCATTAGTATGCTGAAGGATCTGTCATCATTTTGGGCTGTAAGCTGTGTCACTGGACTTGTTATTTGGAATCATCATGCTTAAGTATCTGTCATAATTTTGGTCTGCAGGCTGTCACTACTGTATCCATGGCATCAGTATACTGAAGGAATCTGTCATTATTATCCATGGCACACAAGAGAGAAATGTTTCAATGTCTAGGGTACTGACTGATAATGAAAATGGCCTTTCTCTATCATTAAATCCATATCTTTTCCGATATGAAATTGGAATTTTTCGTTTTCTGCTGATCCTTTATAACAGTGGTATTGTTGTCGTTGGTTGTTGTTTTGCTGAAGCTTTTATTGTTATACTGCCAGTTTTTTGTTATACTGTTTACTGTTGTTATTACATTGTTGTTGCTGTTATGCTGCTACTGTTATAGCGACATACCTGTCAGTAAGATTGCAAGATTCCTGATTAAGCATCTCACAAGGATGATATGAATAGGTGCCTATGCGTGCATCATCTGAAGCAAGAGCTTCATGTACTGGGACTTGCCAGTAGTGATGCCGGGGGCCTGTCCGTGTAAATAGCATCCCCACCTTCTGGAAATTCTGTGATAGGATTTCCTCTTTTCTATCCTTCTCTCCGTTTCTGCCTTTTTCCCTTTCTTCCTGTCACCTCATTCTTGACTATTTTCCGCCTTCTTGGTCCATTATCATCCTTTTTTTCGAGAAAGACTTAAAATATAATGATTCTCTGAAAGTCAGATACGCTGGGCCTGATTTGTCATACGCTTAAAGGGAGCACAACGCATTTTCGTTTATATGGCAGACAACTGTATTTGCTGTATGAGTGATCGACGACGACGACGACGACGACGAGGAAGAAGAAGAAGAAAAAGAAGAAGAAGAAGAAGAAGAAGAAGAAGAAAAGAAGAAGAAGAAGAAGAAGAAAAAGAAGAAGAAGAAGGAGGAGGAGGAGGAGGAGGAGACGAAGAAGGAAAAGAAGAAGAATGTACTGAAACATCAGTTCCTAGGTCAGCTCAGTATCAACTACTATGCAACAGCCCCTCACTTTTAAACCAGCCCGCTAATAGTTCCTATTAATATAATGGGCACTATTTTTTGTTCTGCGTGGGAGCTCTAATTGTGAGCGATTGTACGATAATGTTTCCTGTTATACGTTTTATCTGTCGACATTGTATTGTGTTGAAGGGCATTATATTCCTCAATGTCTGTCTGTCTGTGTGTCTATCTGTGTGTCTGTCTGTATATTTGTATGTCTGTATGTCTGTATGTATGTATATATGTAATGTGTATATGAATGTACGTATGGCTGTCTGTTTGTGTATCTGTATGCACGTATGAATGGCTCTCTGAAATCCAGTTGCAAGAAACCGGGCAGTAACAAAAATTGAGGGAATGTCTGAACTGAAAGCTGAGCATCTCTGCGGGCTGTTCACCCAGAGTTCAGGTCATGATCTGTCCCCCTGCAGACTTCACCCCCCTCCTTCTGCCAGTGTGTACACACACACTGCACACACACACACACTGCACACACACATACACACACACTGCACACACACATACACACACACTGCACACACACATACACACACACTTACAAGCACAGGTGCATATACACACACGCTTACACAAACTTACACACACACACTGCACACACACACACATACACACACTGCACACACACACACACACACTGCACACACACACACACTGCACACACACATACACACACACTTACAAGCACACGTGCATATACACACACGTACACACACACACACACACACACACACACACACACACTGGCGCAATCAATACACACACTGCACACACACAAACACACACAAACAAACAAACACACACACACACT
>CM054145.1:63521690-63534190 GCA_028751875.1 Rapana venosa
CAAAACTGTCTTTGTAATTCCTTGGGATCTTGTGACATGCCCATACCATTTAAGTTTACGCTTTTTCACGATCGTTAGAAGGTTCTCATAGGGTCCAATGGTTTGCTGGATTCTGTTATGCACGCTTTCGTTGCTTATGTGGTCTTTGTAGGAGATGCCAAGGAGTCTCCGAAAGCATCTCATCTCCACTGCCTGTACTCTTCTCTCCAAATCTGCAGTCAGGGTCCATGATTCACAGGCATACAGAAATATGGATATGACAAGGGAGCGCATTAGTCTGATCTTGGAGATAAGTGAGATATTCTTATCTCTCCAGATGGTGTTTAGTTTTGACAAAGCTGTTATTGTCTGTGCAGTCCTGCATACTACTTCTGGCTTGGATCCCTGGTCTGATACAATGGCTCCCAGGTACTTGAAGCTTTGAACTGTTTCCAGCTTCTGGTCATTAACCCTGATATCAGTGCTAATGCCGTTGGTGTTATTAGTCATCAGTTTGGTCTTCTCTGCACTGATTTCCATGCCGTATGTTTTGGAGGCCTTATTCAAGTGTTCTGTTAGGCTGGCAAGCTCTTTTTCTGATCCTGCTATTCCATCAATGTCATCTGCGAAGCGGAGGTTTGTGATCGTTCTGCCACCAATGCTGACTGATCCTTCATGATGTTCCAGTGCATAAACCATGATTCTCTCAAGGAAGATGTTGAAAAGAGTGGGTGAGAGTAGACAGCCCTGCCTTACTCCAACTGTTGTTCGAAACCATTCTCCAATGTTGTTGTTGTAGTACACTGCACTGGTGGCCTCGCTGTACAGCTGTTTGATGACTCTGATCAGGTTTGCATTCATGCTGTACAAATGATACCATACACTACAATAAAACAAATCCTTACATACACTATGAATTATCAACATCAAGTTCTTTACAGCCTTGCACTCCGGTGCCTATAAGAGCAGGGGGCTACCATTCGCACCCACTTGACAGACAACAGGGCTGTGTGATCCTGACAGCAACAGCCATAACGCGAATGTAGGCTCCTTGTCAACGCTGCTCTCCAGAGCCAGCTAGCTCTGCACACACTCTGAGGACTGAAATATATTGATCATCCTGTCTGTCGTCACGGCAGAGGCTCTATTGACCAGACAAAGGTGTTCACTTTTTCCTCCCTTGGGATATTTCTGGTCACAGGTTCATAGTCTATCAGACTAGTCAAATATAGATGTTTACTATCATTTTATTAAGCACCGTCATTGCTGATAAAATGCGTCAGTGTGCTCACATAAACGTCAGGAGAAAAGGATGTTGGGAGAGACTCTATACTTTCAGAGGTGTGGACAGCAAGATGGTCAGAACCTTTAGCGGGGAGATAATTATGTGTTTCTCACCGTGGCCAGTGCACGGGGCTGGGCAACAAGTCAACGTAGCAATCATGACTCTTCCTCACCATTCATTATTCAGCCGTGGCGTTTTATCATGCTGCGGTCGTCCTTTCCTTGGTAGAGAATCAGACTCCATGATTTGTTTTGAGATACCAAAAACGCTGTTTGCTCATATGACAGACAACATTTGCTGTCTAAGCATTCGACAGAGAAGAAGAAAAACGATACCCAAACCCAGTTCTTGTTGTCAAGTGAAACGTCAGTGCTTCGTTAAAGGTCCTTGCTACTGCCCACAACGTGACACTCTATCTTTTGAGTCGTTTCGTAGTAGAAAACAATTAACCTAAAACATTTTTGTTACAAGGAACATGTTCAGAAATACGATGTAATTTATTTTCTGACTCCCTGGTTATGAACCAGACCAAAAGCTGTGTCAACTATTGATGCAAGGGAAGTGCCAATGTCTAGATCTCAAGTTACTAGGCTTTGCAAGTCTATGTTAAAAATGTTTTTCTCTAATGACAAGCCATTGTCATACTTATGTTAAGACGGTCTTCATCTTTGACTGGCAATTACCATAATTATGTTAAAATTTGTTTCATCTACGACAAGCCATAATCATAAGAACCTGTACTCTCTATCAAAGAAGAAAACATGATTTGAAGTCGGGTTATGGCTGCCTACATGGCACGGTATTTGATAACAGCTGCAGTTCCAAGCTTCTCCTCCAGTGTCAGCACTCAGGGTCTCCACCTATTCCGGGTGTGATGAGTGAGACAGTGTAACTCTATCCTGGCTGTCTCTGTGCTGGTTAAGCTGGGGAACACCCAATAACAGCAAACACGAACAACAACTCCCTGTATCAGTCTGGCAGAAAACACAATTGCTTAGAGACAGAAAAAGCCAGTGGAAGAGACCACAAGATTATAGGGCAAAACAATGGCTCTCTCAATTACTGGCATCGGCAGACTCCAGAAGCAGTTCACTTTGTACTGTCTTTTCCTTCTCTGCTGCTTGCTTTGGGCTCAGAACAGAAAACAGAGAAAATACAACAACAAAAACAGAAAGTAGACAACAACCAGCGACAGCAGCTACTACTGCTACTGCTACCACTATTACTGCTACTGCTATACTATTACTACTACTGCTGCTGCTGCTGCTGCTAATAATAATAATAATAATAATAATAATAATACAAGTACTACTACTGCTTCTACTACTGCTGCTACTTCTGATAATTCTGCTGCTACTACTACCGCTACTACTTCTACAACCGCTACTGCTACTGCTGCTGCTGCAACTTCTACTGCTACTGCTGCTGCTGCAGCTACTACTACTACTACTCGCACTGCTGCTGCTGCTGCTGCTGCTACTACTACTTCAAATAAGAAAAATAAATGGAATGAGGAGTGTTTGTGGCAAAGAAGTAGATTGACAGCATAAGTATTTCGACTCCACGCACACACACTCACACACACACGCACAAACACACACACACACACACACACAAATACACACACACACACAAACACCACACACACACACACACACACACACACACACACACACACACACACACACACACACACACACACACGACGTATGCGCGCACCCACACTCCTTCAAGACGCTTACATAGATTCTGTTTTGCTATTGCAATCTTACAAATATTAAACACAAACTCTCTCAAACACTGACAACCTTGTGTCCCCTCATCCACCCCACTATCGATATAAAATGCAAACATTGCATAATTCTAGATTACGGCTGCTGGTCACTTAAAGAGCGCGTTTTAGATGCTAACTACCCATTTCTTTCGTCCTGTAGATTTGTATTATACGAGTGTATGGGAATAACACTTAGAGCAGAAGAGGCTCTGACACTGTGTTTTCTTTGATTTACGAGTGCTGTGCATGTCTGCGGGCCATTTCATGGCTACTTGTTTATCTAGACTTGAGCTGTTTCTGTAAACATTCCTTACAAGACTTCTGTAGATTGCGTTTTACAAACGAAAGAAGAGAAGAAAAAAAGCAAATGAAAAAGAATGAGGGAGAGAGAAAAAGAGGGAGAAGAGAGAGATAGAGGAGAGAGAGAGAGAGAGAGAGAGAGAGAGAGAGAGAGAACTGAAGGGGAAAAAAAGGCGATAGCGATGATGATGATGAGGAGGAGGAGGAGGAGGATGAAGAACAACAACAACACCAACAACAATTTAAAAAAAAAACAAGAGGAAGGAAAGAAGTAATAGAAGAAGAAGAATGCAAAGAAGAAAAAGAAGAAAACAAAAACGAAAGAAAGAAAGAAAGTGGAGGAGGAGGAGAAGAAAAAGAACAATAATAACAACAACAACAAATCGAAAACAAAAAAGGAGAAGAACAAGAAGAAGAAGACGATGATGTCTGCAGGTGACCCCACTGCCATGTCAGCAGTGTCAACAAACAATCCAGTGTGGCTGTGTGCAGACAGAAGGAAGGGGCTGTCCGCTAGCTGCGCATGACAACGGTGAGTGCACAGTCCGCTGCTGTAATCGATGCACCATTATCTACCGCTCCACTATAGCCACCACGTTTGCCGAGACACGCTGATTAACATGCTGTAGTATTACTGCTGTGTGTGTGCCGTGGTCGCCGCGCGCAGCGCCGTGTGTGTGTGTGTGTGTGTGTGTGTGTGTGTGTGGTGTGTGTGTGGTGCGCGTGCGCGAGTGAGTGTGATTGTGGTAATGTGGCGCCGCTGTGTGAGTATGTGTTTTGGGTGTGTGGGGGGGAGGAGGGGTTGTGTGTTTGTGTGTGTGTGTGTAAATCTAAATTCAGCAGATTAAAGTTAACATGAACAATAACAATAAAACAGCAAATACCCACTGCTATAAACGGAGAGTCTGACTTAATCAACCTCCTTTTTTTTGTTTTGTTTTGTTTTTTTTGGTTGTGGTCCAAACGGAATGAGGTTTTCTCTTAACATTCTAATTTTATATTATCTTTCAACAGTTTTCTCCGTATTTTACTGGCTCATCTTCAAAGCACTGCACAGCACAAACCTACAACAATTAAAACAAGCTGACAGACATAACGGAAACCTTATCCCGCTGCCTAAATGCCACATTAAACACTACCTTTTAAAGAATCAAAAACTTATCATCACATTCATATATGGTATAAATGAATGTACTGCAAGCTATAAGCCTTGCCTTGATCTTTAAGATATCGGAGTCTTGTAAAATGAATAAAGCAAACCTTTAATAGTACAATCACTACATATTATATGTAATAACCACAATAACCCCTCTAAAATGCGCACAAATAAATGAAATATAAACTTGTCACAAAAAAACGTGACTTCTTCAACAAAGCTGCATGTTTAAAATCAATAATGTATTAATAAAGTCCTAAAAAAAAACAACCCACGGAGATAATTAAAGTAATGAATTTCAAAAAACAGTCCCTAACTTTTCAGCAGTCCTCACAGGGTTTCTGCTAACAACTTCGCACCCAGTGATTCTGATGACTTTGGGATTCAGTAAGGACACATCCAATTTTGCCCCTGCCCATCTCTTTCCGTTCACTGACCCTTCATCAAACGCCCTGCTGTGGTCAAGCCCTGCTGGCCAGTACTCTAGAGTCCTGACCTCTGGGCTGCACTGAGCTGCACTGCAGTTAGCAGGGAGCACGCCTGTACTGTGAACACTGGGGGTGGTATGACCGGAGTGAAGCCTGACACCAACACTGATGGAACCCACACAAGGCGCTGAGCAAAACGCTGAGAAATGAATGCAGAAGAAAGATGTGCAGTAAGAGGGTAATAGATACTTATGTTATTGGAGAATTAGATATGCTGTACCGAAATGATTCTTTCCATGAGTTCAGAGTTTGATGATGAAGACGATTACTATGGTCATTGTAAAAAATAGTTATTATCATCATCACTGTTGTCATCATCATCATCATCATCATATCTCACTCATCATCATCACATCGTTATTATTATTCATCATTATTATTATTATTCATATTATTATTCATCATCACCATTTATATTATTATCATTATTATATTATTATTATTATTATTATATTATTATTATTATTATAGCATATCATCATCATGATTATTATTATCATTATTATTATCGCTGTTGTTGCTGCTGTTGTTGCTGTTGTTGTTGTAATTACTGTCTTTATCATCATTATTGTTATCTTTAAAAGCTGAATACGAAGTGACTTTGGTAGAACGGGATCACACACTGGTCAGAACATTCGTTCTATCCAAGCTAAGGTTAAGCAACATTCAGCGTACTTACAAAGTGGATGCGTGACCGTTAGGTCCTTTGGTTCAGTACAGTTCCCCCAGTTCCCCCAGCTGTAAATGGCTACCTTTCCTCTTTAAGGTTAGGGGAGTAAAGCAGTGAGTGAGAGGAGATGGGTGCCACACTCAATATGCTTCCCTCTGAAGAACCCAAGGTCTCTGACACCTCGCTCACAACGACCGACTAGTTTAAGGTAACACCTTTACTTCTATTGTACTTGGGAAGAAGGGGGGATGGGGTAAAGCCTCTCTGATGGTTCCCCTTTTTGCCCTGTCTTCCTGCCCTCCCTGCCCCTGTCTTTCTTCCCTTCTGTCTCGCTGTACATAGTCTCACTCAACAGACATACAGCAAGTTGTCACACAACTGCAGTAATAGTTGCCTTGTGTTGAAAAAGATAAACTATTTCAACTTTGAGCAGGTTTAGCAATGGCGAAATTTCCCATGTGTCTATACCTTTGCATTAGAATACAAGCTGGTCATCTGATGTCCCTGCTGCCTTCTCACATACCCTTTCCCCCTTAGCAAACAAGCAAGATATCGCTCAACATTCCCATCAAGCAAAGTGCTCTCTCTCCCTCCCCCTCTCTCTATTATGTTTGCTTTGGTTTCCTTTCCAAACTTGTTATTCAACCACGCTACACTACATGCGTGCTTCTTTATAGAAAAAATGGCCATCACAGCTCTGCACTGACAAAAACACCAACTTTTTTCATGTGTGGCTGTCGTTTTTAAATGTCTGGCTCTCGGCAAATGTTTTTTTCCGGGGCCCATTCTGTGATCTACACATCTCTTTCTATGTCTGCCCTCCCTACCTCTTCACATTGTGCCTTGCAAAGACGGCCTTTGTTAGGCTTTCTCAGCTTTTTACATGATCATATCAAGATTCACGCATGTGATTCCTAGTCTTCTTCGTTGAACACTCATACAGAAACTGCTATTGTCAATCATCTGAGCAATAATGCGTCGCGCTGCCGTTAAGCGCCCGACAAGTCAGGCCCTGCACATCCGACTTCCATGTGGGAGAGAATTGTTGTCTCTTAAGTCTTTCTAGGAGAAAGGAAGGATAATGGACAAAGAATGCAGAACATAGACAAGAAGGGGGTGGCAGGAATAAAAATAGACCAATACAGAAACAAAGAGAGGGATAGAAAAAGGGGAAATCCTAGCACAGAATTAAAAAAAACCCAGGTGGGGATGCTATTTATACTGGCAAGCTCCCGGTATCCCTGTAGGGTAAACTATTTAGTCATAGTCATGGTTTCATCCCCCACCCCGCTTATTCCAGTCACACACACACATGCACAGCTTTTACGCTCATTCTGCTGCAAGATTTACGGTCCTATTATCGTTCCGCCTCCTTACCTCTCCTTCACCCCTCTTTACTGTGCTCTTAACAACTCGCATTAATTGCTGCTGCTGCTGCTGCTGTTGACTTCATTCCAAACCCTCTCCTCTCAGCACTCACCGTGGCAGGTCATCCATTCTCCAAACACGTCAATACCCATTACCTCCAGTCCTCCTTCTCCACTACTCTTGTAGACTTTGCATGACACAGGCATGGTGACATCATAATTATTAAAGGTGTTGGGTTTTGTTTTGCTTTATATTTACTTTTGGGGGGGGGGGAGGGGGGTGGTGGTTCTCTGGAACGACAAGAACATCGCCATCAGCTTCAAGATCAGATTAATGCGTTCCCTGATCATGTCCATGTTTTTGTACGCATATGAAACATGGACCATAACAGCAGACACTGAAAGAAGGATACATGCAATGGAGACGAGGTGCTTTCACAAATACCTTGGTATCTCATACAGAGATCACATCATAAATGAGGAAGTAAAGGCCAGAATAAAAAACTCCATCGACCCGTATGAAAAGCTTCTGACTTCAGTAAAAAAACAACCAAAAAACCAACTCAAAATAGTGGTACGGACACGTCACACCAACATCTGGACTGTCCAAGACTGTCCTACAGTGAACAGTACAAGGAGGGAGACGAAGAAGAGGCAGACAGAGAAAACGATGGGAAGACAACATCAGGGAGTGGACTGGCCTTGAGTGGAACGATTTGCCTCGGAAAGCAGAGGACAGTGGGGAGTGGACGAGGCTGGTTGTTAAATCTTCGTTAGTACCCCCACGGTCCATGGGACTACGGCATAGACGAGACGAGACGGGAGAATACTACTGTTTTCTAAAAGCTTAATTGAAGAATTTGCTTACCTGAAAAACTACAAGAATGTTAGACTTTGAAATTAGTTTTGTTGTAATTTCTAATAGCATTTATGTGATTCTCCATCCTGTTTGTGTCATGTGATGATGACTGCAATGTAAATATTCAGTTTTGTTCAATAAGGCTTTTTCTCAGCAAGGGGAATATCATAAGCCCTACACCAACTGCATAATTCGATGAGAAAGTGAAGCTTCAGTTGAAAGCTAGGCATTTTCTTGTCATCTGTATAATCACAGTAAGACCACTCTGTCACCACAGATGGGCGATGTTTGAGCCAAAGCGCAATATGCAGCTAAGTGTCACATGGTTGGCCTTGGTCTAGTCTACAATGTCACCCAAAGACAGGAAGAAGAAGGAAGTCATAGCCAATATCAACCATAGGACAACACTCCCGCCAAACAAGCGGACCCACCCAGTCTGTAAAGGACACTGCACCCATAACATCAGCCAAAAGTCTCCTCTGTGGGGATGCCGAGGTCATGTCAGTATGAATACTATCCTCCACCTCTTGGAAATTCTGTGTTAAGAATAACCTCTTTTCTATTCCTCTCTTTGTTCCTGCCTTGTTCCTTTTTCTTCCTGTCACCTCCTTCTTGTCTCTTTTCTCCCTTGTTGGTGTATTTCTTGCCTTTCTTCCTAAAGGACTTGAAACAATCCTCTCCAACGCGGAAGTCAGACACGCTGGACCTGACTTGTCAGGCGCTCAACGGCAGGCCAATTCATTTCGCTCATGTGACTGACAATAGTTGCTGTCTGAGCGTTCGAAGAAGAAGAAGAAGAAGAAGAAGAAGAAGAAGAAGAAGAAGAACAAGAAAGGGTGGAGGAGGAAGAGGAAGAAGATCATCAATCTCTTGCTGTATTCATCCGTCCTCTTCCTAGCGTGCTCACATTGCCCCCTCCACCCCCCCTCCCCCCCAAAAAAAAAGCCGTGATTGAATATGTTTTTTTTAAATTTTTTATATCAAAGTTCTTTTAAAACAAGCTCTCAACAATGCGCCAGGTTTTATGTAGGATGCAGGGGAGGGGCTGAAATGTGTGTAGTGGAATACGGCAGACAGGTGCCTGTGTGTCGGCTGCTTGCTGCTGTGCTGTGCTGTGCTGTGCTGTGCTGTGCTGTGCTGTTCTGTGCTGTGCTGTGCTGTGCTGTGCTGTGCTGTTCTGCTCTGTTCTGTGCTGTGCTGTGCCGTGCTGTTCTGTGCTGTGCTGTGCCGTGCAGTGCCGTGCTGTGCCGTGCTGTGACGTGAGGGTGATTGCTCAACATGATGGACTGCCGCTGTAATCACTGCTGATAAAGGGCAACTCAAGGCGGCTCTGCCGGCATTAAAGTGTGGGCATTAGTGAGAGATTATCGATTTTCTTTCCCCCCCTTCTTTCTTTAATATTTCCTTCTTTTCCTTCTCCATTTTTTCTCTCTTTTTTTTCGTCCTTGCGTTTTTTAAAATTCTTTCTTTGCCGTATTCCTTCCACCTTCTTGTTCTTGTCTCTGCCTGTCTGCCTGTCTGTCTGTGTGTGTGTGTCTGTCTGTGTCTGTCTCTGTCTGTCTCTGTCTGTCTGTCTGTCTGTCTGTCGTCTCTCTCTCTCTCTCTCTCTCTCTCTCTCTCTCTCTCTCTCTCTGTCTGTTCTCTTTGTTGATTCATTGGTTTATTCATGTTTGTTTCACTTTTTGCCCATGAGGGCCTGGTGTAAAGAAGCCTCTGGCTTATTCAATTACCCTCATTTTGAAATATTCGAGTTCGAGTTCGAGTTCTCTCTCTCTCTCTCTCTCCTCTCTCTCTGAGCTTGCTCGCGGGTGCAGGCATGTATGTATACATGTGCACATATCGAAGAGAGATAAAGATAGGGGTTAGGATATCAAGACCTCGAATTTCTTTTTTCTTTTTATATTCATGATGATGATCATCATCATCATCAATGTCATCATCATAATAACAGCAGTAAAAACAAAACCCAGCAGCAACAACAGGAAAAGCTTGTAATAGGGATTTTATTTCATGCAACGATGTCAAAGTCATTTTATCATGTTTCTGTCACTGTGCTTGTCTCCAAGTTTACCAAACTTTTTATTTCTCTGTTTACTTGCAAAAGTCCCGCATTTTGTAGCTTCCTAGTATGTTACACTCACCTCTGCCATTTGATTTTTTTAAAGCAGGAAAAGTAGTGCTTTGTCCAATACAAAGACGTAACGCAGGTCTTTTTAATGACACTTAATCAAGGTTCTGAGTGCAACAAGTACTTAGTGGACCTTTTAAAACAAAAACAATGGGAACAAGAAAATGTTCAGTATCAAAGACTCACTTTCACTAACACAAAATAATCAAAGTTTGGAAAATTATTTAAGATAATATATGTATTGGGGAAAAGCAAAACAAAGACTCTGTGGCATTGCGTAAGATCGCTTTCCGAAGACAGCAGTTCAGATTTCATGTGCAGATGTTATGCTGCTATTATGAAAAAAGATACAGAACAGCGAAACAATGTGCGACAGAGCGCAATGCATTAATACAGTAGCTTACAAATAGTGAGACATAAAAAGCATTCTATACTGCAGCAAATGAAAAGTATCTGTAGATATTCAGATGGATGAACTGATTCAGGAAACACATTTTTCCTGTTTTCCTTCAGAGCACATTCTGGTCAGTAAAGACGAATTACAAGCGTGCGTGCGTGCGTGCATGTGTGTGTGTGTGCGTGTGTGTGTGTGTGCGTGTGTGTGTGTGCGTGTATGTGTGTGTGTGTGCGTGTGTGTGTAACCACGCCTGCACATGTGTAAATCCTTCGTGAGTTCACCTGCACTACGAACGCTCCGCAGTCTTAACAACCCACAGCAGTTCCCGCCACCACCCAAACACAACCATTCTACATACCCCGCCACCACCCAAACACAACCATTCTACATACCCCGCCACCACCCAAACACAGCCATTCTACATACCCCCGCCACCACCCAAACACAACCATTCTACATACCCCCGCCACCACCCAAACACAACCATTCTACATACCCCGCCACCACCCAAACACAACCATTCTACATACCCCCGCCACCACCCAAACACAACCATTCTACATACCCCCGCCACCACCCAAACACAACCATTCTACATTCCCCGCCACCACCCAAACACAACCATTCTACATTCCCCGCCACCACCCAAACGCAACCCATTCTACATTCCCCGCCACCACCCAAACACAACCATTCTACATTCCCCGCCACCACCCAAACACAACCATTCTACATTCCCCGCCACCACCCAAACACAACCATTCTACATTCCCCGCCACCACCCAAACACAACCATTCTACATTCCCCCGCCACCACACCCTCACACAACCACCAGTCAGTGACATCACCCCAACAATACCCTGCTCTTACTTCCCGCTGTTGTTTCAGATACCAGTTACATCCCGACAGTCATCAAGCCTGCAGGCCACTGTCTCCTCTCGGACTTCTACAAACCACGACGCTGCAATTCCCCACAGAGAGCGACGCTTCTTCACCTAACAGTCTGTCAGCCACAGATGCGCTCATTTACAAGATCCAGTATCTCTCTGTTCTGCTGACAAGTCCAATGACTTGTTCGTGTAACAACTTCAGGTTTGCAGCTGCTATTTCATTATTAAGGTAAGGGTAAAGGTGTTCCAATAACCTATGCCGTCAATGGGGAGTAAGGTGTCAGAGACCTCAGCTTCTCCAGGAGCCAGCATAATTATTGAAGGCAGCGCCCATCTCTCCTCCTTCGCTGCTTTACCTTTCCTACCCTAAAGAGGGCAGGTACCCATCTACAGCTGGGTGAGCTGGGGGACTGTACTGAAGCCAAAGAGTGCAAATTGTTATCCATTCACTTGGTAACCAAGCATAATGCTGCTTAACCTTATCTAGGAAGGAAGGTGGCAGGATTGTTAAGACGTTTGCCTGCCAACAAGTAAACCGTGAGGTTCTGGGTTCGATTCCCAGCCTCGCCCTTTCTTCTCAGTTTGACAAAAAATTCGAACTGAATGTCAAAGTCCTTCGAATGAGACTATAAACCGAGGCCCCGCGTGCGAACGCATGCAGAACATCTTGCGCACACGTTAAATCCTGTTCCGCTTTTCGAAAGAGTAGGCCATTGTGTGCCGTGGGAACAGATGACAAAATTTACAAAACCGCATACACACGGGGACTGTATGTACAAAGCACCTGAGTGTTTATTCCATTATCCTCGATATAAAATAATACATAAATAAATAAATAACAAAATAAATATCTTTGGGACAGCGAATGTTCTGACCACTGAGATATCCCATCCCGTAATTTTAGGAGTAGGTAAGGCTGAATACGTTCTGCGTGACATTAGAACAATACGTTCCTTACTAGTTGTGATTATCCTGGTTCCATACATTTTCTATACATCATAAAACATCACGCTCAAATTTATACATCTGGGTCCAGGAACTTCACATTTTCGTCAAGGTGCATCCTTTTCTGTGCGCCAACATTGACTAGCACCATACAGGCTCAAACCTCTCTTTTTTCCTGTTGAATTTGCTTCTGTCTTGGCCCAGCCAACTATAAAGACCACTTCTGGCTATATCTATGAAGCAAAACCACATAACAAACAC
>CM054145.1:63536690-63559190 GCA_028751875.1 Rapana venosa
ACTGCTTTGAATCTGAGACTCATCTGCATCTGTTTTCAGTTTGGATAACTTCTTTATAAGGTGGGATACTGCAGATGTCAATACAGAACATGACACATTAATTTTCACTTGAAGTTTAGAGAAAATACCTTAGATGAATATGTAACATTTTATTAAGTTCGGAGTACCTCCCTTTAAGCTTCAACACTATAGATGGCAATACAGTAATGCCACATCATTGTTTCCTTATTGCCTTTTGTTTGCAAGTACTTTCTGTTAGCATGTTTCCAGTTACAATATGTTTGCTAGGTTGTTGATTTTTGTTATAATACTGTCTGATTCGTTTTCGGCGAGGCAGTATTTTACAACACGAGACTGGAGAATGCTTGATTTGTCATCTCACATTGAGCATTCCTTAAGGCAAACTATTCAAATCACCGTTATGTGTGATGACTATGAAACATAATGTCAGCATAAATAGAAAAAAATAACTACATAGATCGCGTCATTTTGCATAAATGTTCTTAGATTTTTTGTAACCACCAACAAAAATCAATATGCACGGTAAACCCCTTCATAACTTGATATAGGTCACTCTCTGCACCCAGACGTTGAGCGGTATGTTTCAGTCATGTTTTCCCAGGAGTTTATGAAATGCTTTTTCCGTTGAGTAAACAGTGTCGACGGAAATACTCACCACTGTTTGTGACAGTGTCAACTGTAGCGCTAGCTGCACTAGCCTTAGAATTCAGAAACCGTTATTTCTTTGTCAGTAACTGTTGCTATTAATGTGCAGATACTTACAAATACGAATACTTTATTATGTACAATAGATAATTTTTTATGTATGTTGGTTACAGGCAAGCAATCACGCACGCACACATGCACACACACACACAGTCACACACGCGCGCGCGCGCGCGCGCGCGCATCCTGAATCTGATACAGTTACTCATGTAGTACTTTGAAATAGGAGGGTGAACAAATACTACATTTAGATATCTAAGAAGGGCAATGGTTGATGGTTCAGTCAAAGCAACTGACCGCACCCCCTCACCTCCTCCCCCTATCATGACACAAACTTACACGCATATTTTGCCATCCTTTTTGTTACTTGGAAATATGACCATAACTACGTCACAGAAACACATCTTAAGTTCTATGTTCACCTATGTGCTTTGCTTCCCCAGGGAAAAACACCAAGAAACGTTACACCATTCGTCTTCATACTAACGGAGAAAGAGGCACGACTACTGAGAGACTCCTCGAGCAAATCGCAGAGAAGCCAACCTAGAATCAATTTTGTTGTACTTATGTCTCGTAGGTTTTATCCTCAAAACACTGCAGAGACCACGGATTCTACGTGTTAAGTACAAAGTTGGATGTATCCCTTTTGCGCACATTGAAGGAGTATAACACTACCGGAGACCTTCTGCTGACCTTTTTCTCAGGGGTACATGCTATCAAGAGAAGTAGAGACCTGACAGTATAGTAGACTACTAGTATCGTAAAGCCATGTACATTTTTTCTGTCCTGTAATTATGTTAACTAGACAAGCAGGAACCTTACGGTAAGTAGACAGTATTGTAAAGTCACAGAAAATTTATTCCCAAATTTTAACAACTCTCTTAAAACCTCACTGCTCAATGCTGCACATTATTTTCTTTCTTAGGTTTTTTCTTTATTGTATGTCTATTATCAGCAATTGGAATAAGTTATTGGGCAGCATTTTTTCAGAGAAGATTTGTTGTAGATTCTTTTATGTTCACTAAGATGTGTTGCAATAGGGGCAGCAACATTCTTTCTAAATAACTAGCATTCAATCTCTGACTAATCGTCTTGGGAACAGTTGAGGGCTCTAGCCTCGGATTGTAGATACACTTGACAACTCAGCTACCTCTACATTGCCAACACCATTCACAGGCAGCATTTACATAAGAAAAAAGGCGGAACAACATTAACGTTGCCCGCTCCTCCTCGTTCCCTTTCCTGCAGCTGCAAGTGACACTGCTGTAATTAGCCTAGCCACACTCCGTCCCTTTCTGCGTGTGCACTGCCACTGAGGGAGGGATGGCCTTCCTGCCCCGTGCACTTGTCTTCCTCGCTCTACCTCTTCAGATCCAGTGCTGCCATTTAGTTTCCTTCTGTGCACACACATACGGACACACTTTTTCACGTGCACACAGACACAGATACACACAGACACAGACACAAACCTCCACCCACATATGGGTGCAGATGCAGGCTCACATGCAGAGGCATGTGTGCATACATACAGAGCGATGCCTACATAATAATAATAAGAAGAAGAATAACAACATATGGAATTTAGATAGCACTCATTCTTGTAAAACAAACTGATGCGCTTGCACTCAAATCATTTACACGCATGCAACTTTCCACAAATATCATGATTAATAGAATTCAAATTTATGTGTATGTGCGCGCGCGCCACACACACACACACACACACACACACACACACACACACACACACACACACACACACACACACACACACACCACACTAACACACGCGCAAACACTAACACTAACACTAAACACACTGGAGATGAAGGATGCCGTTGAAAAGTAGGGACAGATATTAAGGGAAAGTCTCAGGTACAAAAGCACATCACATTAATTATTTTATATTCTACGATGATAAAGTGGCATGTGATCTTTAGGCTAACAACATTATATACCAGCCTCATTGCCTCTCCTCTTCCCACTCCCCAGAAATAACGACATTCTTCCTGCAGAATAGATCATCAGCACGACTCACAGAAGAGCCCTGCTTTGCCCAGACACAAAACAATACTGCAGAATGGAAACCCTAACCTGCAGCAGGCATTAAGTAATGCTGCTATCTGCTTCACCTGATTACACAAGCCTGCAGTGTAGGGCCATTTGTCACTGCATAACAACTACAACAACTACTCTGAGGCAGTGCGTTATACCCGTTAACGACCCCAAATCATGTCGGTTTAGGACAGTAAATTATGACCACATGGGACATTCAATAATGTCCAGTGGCTGTATAGGCCGCCATTGCCTCTGCAAGTGATGTGTGGTTAATGTCTGGTGATTCAGGCAATTCCAGTGTGTTTAGATTACAGAGGGTGCGGAAGAGTGCGCTTGTGTGTTACTGCAGTTTGTCATCTATCTCTACAAAGGATTGGGTTGCGCAGATTCCAGTCTGTATAATAATACATTCCTCAGCTTGCTACAAAAAACGGGAAGAACACAGAAATATGGTCAGCACAAAAAACCCACAATAAACCTGACGGCATAATTTCTTCTTTTGAGGCCAAAGACAATACAAGTATAACTTTTTGCACACAGTGATAAAAGTTAACATACAGGATCACAAAAGCTGGAAACAGATCTGAAGGGAAACAAAGGAAGAAAAGCTAGAATGGGGCTCTCTACGTTGCTGTTTTTTTTCTATATAAATATGTGTGGCAATGTTTTTAAGCTGAAAGTATTCCATCTTTATTCTTTTACTCCCACACTCTGCAAATTTTCCTGCAGTTATCAAAAACTTTGCCTGCAACCTTGATAACACTGATCTTCCATGGAATCATAACTCTGTTTAGATTCCTAGTTGTTGTATACAATCCGTATGGTCACACACACACCACACACACACACACACACACACACACAAACACACACACACAAAACACACACACCACAATACACACACAAAACTCACACACACAGAGGCACCATGTATTCCGTCACATCACTGATGATGTGTATTGAAATGGCAGGGTGGGCAAATATCAGAGGGGGGTGTTTAGAAAAGCAAACCGTCTACCCACTTTCTGCCAAAACAAACCACCGCACCCCACTCCCTTCACCTTGTTCCACTATCCTGACACAAACTCATATACATGTTCTGCCATCCGTTTTATTATTTAAAAAATGCAAGGACCATAACTACGTCACAGAAACACGTCTTCAGCTCCCTGCTCACCAGGATTTTTATCCTGTCCCAGAGGGAAGAAAAAACACATAAACTTGTCTGCAACTTGTCTGCAACGTTTATACCATTCGTCTTTGCACCAGTGTAAAAAGTGTTATGAGTTTGGAGACACTCCTTGAGCAAATCACGGAGTAGACGACCAAGCATGTATCGTGTCTAGTAGGTTTCATCACCAAAACACTACAGAGACCACAGAGAAAGTAAACTTTCACTAGGACAGTGTGTGTTTACCTGTTAAATGCAAATGTTGCTGTTAAGAGTGGAACGTCAAAAGTCTCCCTTTTGCGCATACTGAAGGAACTTCAGGCTGCCATATGCCATCTTGTGGCTCTTTCTCTAACTGAGGGTGCACATACTGATTAGAAAAGTCAGAAGACTATGGGATGGCAAAAGTATCTTAAGTTATGGAAAAACATTTTTGTTTGTCAAACATACTGGCTAGACAAGCAGAAGACGTATGGTATTGTAGACAGAATTTTAAAGTTATGAAAAATTTTCTTTCTGTTTAGCATACTGACTGGAAAAAAATAGGAAAACTATGGTATGGCAAAGTATTCAAAAGCCATGGAACATTTTACTCTGTTAAACATACTGAACAGACAAGTTGGAACCTTGTTGTATGATACCCAGTATTTTAAAGTCATGGAAAAATTTCTTTCTTTCTAACATGTTGACTAGAGAAGCAAAAAACGTATGGTGCAGTACACAGAATCCTGAAGTAATAGAAAATTTCTTTGTGCCAATTTTTGACAGCTTTCTTAAAGAGAGGATGCTTCATTGTTTGATGCTACACTTTTCCCTTTCTTAGTTTTCTGTCTGTATGTCTGACGGGTGGTTTCAGAATAAGCTTTTGAGCAGAACTTTTCAGCTATAATGTGTCATGGATTCTTTTATAGTAATCAAGATATGTTGCAATGCAGCCTGCATCATTTCGTTCAAATAACCAGCATCTCACTAAAAGTCTTGTAAACAGTTGAGAAACCTAGCCTTGGACGGTATATTATAAACCTGAAAACTCGATCAAGAGCGTGAGATACCTCTAGATTGCTAAAGCAAATGTTTGCACTATTTAGAGAAGCAGCATTTACATGAGAAAAAGGTTGAACAACAACACTGTCTGCAGCTGGCTCTGTTTTCTACATCTGCAAGTGACACTGCTGTTATTTGCATAACCACACTCCACCCCTTTCTGTTCACAGCCAGAGGAGGATGGCCAGTCTCTCTGTTTGCCAATTCTCCTTGCTAGCTCTCCTCCATTGCTGCAATCTAGTTTCCTGCAGTGCACACACACACACACTCACACACACACACACACACACACACACACACACACACACACACACACACACACACACACACACATACACACACGGACCCACGTTTGCACATGCACATACAACACATACTCTAACACATACACACACACACCACTCCTACACATACACACATACAGACATGCATGCACAAGCAAGCTCACATACCGAGGCATGCCTCTGTACATAAAAGAGGCATTCATGTGCGTACATGTATGTGCATTGCATCAATCGTTTTATATTCTATGATAACAAACTGGCATGTGATTTTTAAACTAACAACGTTATATGCCAGCCTCATGGCTTCTCTTCCTCTCCGATCCCCTTCATCCTCCCACTCCCCAGAAACAACCACATTCTTCCTGCAGGAGACAATCATTCTTCCTGCAGCACTCACAGAGGAGCCCGTTTTTCCACAGACAGGAACAACAGAGCAGAATGGGACCCCTAACCTGCAGCAGGCATTAAGTAATGCTGCTATCTGCTTCACCTGATTACACAAGCCTGCTGTGTAGGGCCATTTGTCACTGCTCAACAGCCACACCGGCCGTTCTGAGGCAGTACGTCATGCCCGTTAACGACCCCGAATCATGTCGGTTTAGGACAGTAAATTATGTCACATGATATAGCCGATCATGTCCAGTGGCTGTATAGGCCGCCATTGCCTCTGCAAGTGATGTGTGGCTAGTGTCTGGTGATTCAGGCAATTCCAGTGTGTCTAGATTACAGAGGGTGCGGAAGAGTGCGCTTGTGTGTTACCGCAGTTTGTCGTTTCTCTCTACAAAAGAATTGTGTTGCACGATTCTAGTTTGTATAATGATACATCATGCACGCTTGATACACAGAACAAGGAGATCACGGATATATGGTTAACCAAAAACCTCACTTTAAAGGTGCCAGAGTCAGTTTTTTATTTGTGGTCTAAGCAAAGACAAGGGCATCAACTAAAACATGTAACATGCAAGAGAATGCACTGGATCACGAAAACTAGACACAAACCAAACGAAAAAGAGAGACAAGCGAGGATTGTTTAACGTGTATTGCTGTTTCTATATCTATAGATCTTCATGGCAATGTTTCTAAAACGAAAGCATGTCAGTCATTTTCTAACTCCCACTGTCTAGAAACGTTCCCACAGTTATAAACAATGTGGCCTACAACCTCGGCAGCACTGCTTTATCGTAGAGTACTGACAGCTTAAAGTATTGTGTTCAAGTAAACGAAAACTATGACACTTTTTCACATAATTCAAACCTCTACAATTATAAGATGCTACTGGCAAGGACACTTTCTTGGATATCTTGCGCGCACATTAAAACCCGTTCCGCTTTTCGGAAGAGTAGACCTTTGTGTGCTGGAGGGAACGGACGACAAAATTTACAAACTGCATACACACGGGGACTTGGTGTAAAAAAGCACATGAGCGCTTATCCCATTATCCTCGAAATAGAAGAATAAAAAAGAATCAGTAACAATATACGCCTGACATTCTTTGTCATTCTCTCTCTCTCTCTCTCTCTCTCTCCTCTCTCTCTCCTCTCGCTCTCTCTCTCCCTCCCTCCCTCTGACACAGACACACATACGCGCGCGGGCGCGCGCGCACACACACACACACACACACACACACACGCACACACTTTCTGGATGCTTCACATCCCACGACTATTGAGCATCTCTGCGGAAGCGACGTAAAAACGAGCAAAAGAGACAGGGTGACTGACAGCCGGCTGAATTAGGACAGCCCAAAACAGCTGCCACCTGACACCTGACAGGGCCGGCCCTGACCACAGGAGAAGGGCGACAATTGTCTTCTGCACTGTCACAGCACGCGATCGATACTGCTCTTCTGCATGCTCCCCTGTTTCTTTTTAATGTAGGTCACCTCCAGTGAAATGGTGCGCTTGTCAAGGAACAGGGAAACCGGAAGTTGGCGTATGTTCTCTCTCTGTCTCTCCAATTCTGCATCTTCTGTGTGTGTGTGTGTGTGTGTATGTGTGTGTGTGTGTGTCGGGAGAGGGGGGGGTGAGGGGGGTGTTGGTTTTTTTTTATAGGACGTTCCGTAGATTGCGTAAAGTCCAGTCCAGCGGTATGCTTGGAATGTTCACCTTCTACAGCCTGCCTGTTATTTTGTTTTGAGGCTAATGAATGTATATTATTTGGTCATCCGTTCCCACCGAACACAATGGCCTACTCCTGAGTACTTTGGGCTTCTTCAGGGTGGGGAGATAAGCGGGTTTTGTGCTTGATTTGTATGATGATGATGATGATGATGATGATGTGATAATGTTTGAAATGTATATAAGCCTAGGGCTGAATCTTGTAAAGCAACAAATCAAAGCGCTTACATTTAAATCATTTACACGCATGCAACCGTCCACAAATAAGATTAACAGATATCAAATTTACACACTAACACACACGCACACATAACACACACACATAAAGGTAAAGATTTTAATATTTACTGGGATTCCATGAAAAAAACAGACACCTTTCTTTTTTCCTTTTTTTTAAGAGAGAGGGAGACAGAGGCATAGAGACAGAGAAATAGAGACAGACAGACACAGGCAGATAGGTGAGAGCAGCCTACATCTGATAATAATCCACCACATCAGATTAATTCTTTCTTGATTCTCAAAAATATCTCGTTCATCCATATTCTTTTGCAGCTCATAGTAAAGGTTGTTTTAGGAAGAGAGGGGTGGCGGGAGTTCAGCTTTTGTATAAATTATGTGTCGGTGTATTGTTTGTCTCTCTTGATACGGAGAAAAACAAAACTACATTATACTTTTGGCCTTAGTAAAGCAAAACTATAGATCTACCACCACATGGACAAATACGGTATCCCCTCTTTCTCCAAATTTTGAGAAAATTTCATCTCCTGTTTGACCTCAAAAGATATTGTGCAAAATGGAGAGCTTTATCAGCTATTAGGAACAGAAAGAATTTCAGGCAATGTCGCTGAATTGTGAGATGAACCAGAGAAAGGGACTGTCTAAACAAAGATACTGTGTTTTGCTGTGTGGAGGCAGAGGGTTGTATAACTATTTAAGTTCTGCACTGTGACTGTCCCTGTTGACCTTCATGGCTGACTTAGGTGTGGTGTGAGGAACGAGAAAAGGGTTAATCTATTTTTGTTTTATCACGTATCAAGTTGCACAGTGTCAATCTTGGATAAATTTTAGACTTGTCTCCTGTGAGGATGCCAGGGACCTTTCAGCATGAATAGTATCCACACCTTCTGGAAATTCTGCGCTAAAAAATTCCTTTTTTCCTATCCCGCCCTTTCTATCTGTCTTGTTCCTTTTCCTCCTATCCCCTCGCCTCGTTATTGTCTATTGTCTGCCTTCTTAGTCCATTCTTCTGCTGTTTTTCTTAGTCTATTCCAAGCCTTTTTTCAGAAATACTTAAAAGATAGCGATTCTCTCCAACGCTGAAATCGGATGCGCCGGGCCTGACTTGCCGGACACTTAACGACAGCGCAATGCACTTGACAGACAACGATAGCTGCTTTCTGAGCGTTCAACAAGGAAGAAGATTTAAATGTCAACAAGGCAGCAGCCCTGATATGGCTTCTGTGGTCGGTGGGGCTATAACTATGATTGGTTGAGCTAGAGGTTAAGGTGATTTAAAACAGCAACATTCTTTCACAATTCTGCTAAGATTAAAAAACAACCCCACAAAATAGACAAGCAAGAAATACGAAGCATAAACTACTCATTGTTGTAAGTCGCAGCGTTACATTAATGTAGCATGTTGTTTCCTAAGTAATCTTAAAATAATATAACGGCAAAAAATAAAATGGGTTTGATGACGCTAAGCTGAATTATCCTGTTACTTTTCTACCTTCTGCTCATAATCATCATCATTGTCACTATCATCAGCAGCAGCTTCATCGTCATTATTATCAGTATTAGCAGCAGTAGCAGCATCGTCCTCACGGTAGAATGGATCAGAACATGATGAGGCAGATGAAGAAACAAAAGGGTGGGGAATGAGCTGAACTAAAGCCTGACAGAGGAAGGGGAAGAAGGAGGACATGAGGAAAACATCTCGGATCATTTTCTTCTTCATGGGTTTTTGCCCCAAACAGTTCCGTTACCGGGCTTCCCCTCCAAACACACATCACTGCTGAAGCCCTGCAGGTGTGTGTGCTGCAGACGACCTGGCCTAGGGGAGGAGGAGGACTTGCAACTGCCGCCACTGTCTGGCGGCTCATCTTGACACTGCTGAAGCCAAGCCACACAGCGCCAAAGCACAACAACTGCAGCAGTGAATGCATCATTGGGATTAAGCAGTCAATATGTTGGTGGTGTTTTTCCCTGTGAGTTATTGCTTACAGCTATATTTATTTATGTGGAAATTGTCTTGAAACTTTGTGTAACTTCGTAATGAGCGAACTGGTTCAGGAAGCAGGAGAAACCTTTGAATTGTAGTGTGTGGTTACAGCACCGCCTGATGTAGAGCCTGACTCGATGTTATCAAAACAGTTTGCAAGAAAGAGCGACAGCAAAAACAAGCCCCCAAAATACTGTACAAAATATCACGTTTTCGATCAAATGTAATCATTGGTTGCTCACGCGTTTTGTCTTAATGGGTTTTGTTCTACAGAAAGTAAACAAATGTCCCCGTTTCCAATATCTACCACTGATGCGTCAGGAGTTTACCATTATTTTGGGGATTTCTTTCTGAGAAGCATATTGTGATACAGAGTGTATTGCCCAACTTGTCCTAGCACTGATGCAGTTAACATTTCCCCTTACGCTCTCTCCCTTCAAACGTTTCAAGTTATAAGGCCTCAAAGATCACTTTGCCTATTGCCGGTAAGAAGATTCATTACAACGTTTACTGGTGTTGCACTTCAGGTTTTCAGCAACACTCAATGATGTTTCCACTAGTTATATCTTGTGCTTCTCTGCTGTATTGCGCATGTTTGCTATGCATTCATATCATAACACATTTGTCTACATCGAAAACTGGAAAAAACACATTTGAATTTGATGTTGGTAATGCACAGCTTTCTTAACATTCACTACGATCCTAGTACTCGATGTCTTGAAGTTAATGAACAAAGCATCAGAACTGTCCTTCACACTGCTTGATTGCATCAATGTTGCAACGTTGCAGAAAAGCTTAGGATTTGTCGCATATCTGTTTGGTAACTTTTTTGCTGTCTCACATTGTACAAGTATACAATGCTCTGTCGTTACTGCCATTGCAGGTAACGTTCTATGGGTGGGACTTAAGTTTTCTTCGCAGTTTTAGTTTTGGTTGGACTTTATTTTAGTGCTTACAAAATATTCTCAAATTTTACACGTCATCATTCCAGTAAAACAGAGGAGAAAACAAACCAAAAGAAGCCCACATGCCAGAACTGTTTTAAAATAATTTCTGCAATGATGCACTAAGCTCATAATATACACTATTAGAGCACAAGAAAGCGATAACGATTATTCATCATAAAATATACATTTTCGATGTTCTAACTTCGTCAGCCAATATCTCAACCAATGCAAAACTAAAACCCAACTTTGCAACTAAAAGCGTTACTCTCGTAAGCGAACATGTCCGTAACCTTTCCTCTCCTGTCATCAGTAACGTCAACAACACGAGTTTCCCATTTCTCCATTAGGCAGATCATCACCATCAGCAATTGGTGCTGGTATTGGGATGGTGGGAGGGGAGGGGGGGAGGAGGGGGGGGGGGGGCAAAAGGAGGGGAAAGGGGGAGGCAGCAAAAGGAGGGAAAAGTGGAGGGGGTGGCAAAATGTGAGGCATGTTTAAGAGATTTATCAGCCCCGAAGGAGCCCGAGGTGCAATTAGCCGAGACCTGGTTGAGGGCCAATTGCCGCCCCGCTACACTAATGGTGTAAATATGACTGACATTTAGCTGTTCCTTCGCTTCTTCATTAGCATCTAGAACTGCACTTGGCAACGAGTGTGCATGTGTATGTGTGTGTTGAACATGATGTGTGTGTGCGCGCGCGCGCGCGTGTGTGTGTGTGTAATATCCATAATCCGCAATAGTTAAGAACAATACTCAGAGGAAAAGCTGTATTATTCTGGTTACCAACTAATTTCAACACAGCAACATTGCACACGGAGGCTTGATTCAACAAGTCACTAGAACCCAAAGTTTAATGAGAGGTCTTTCTGATAACTTCAATCTTACAAACAAGAAGTCTCACTCCATACACCGGCGACACACATCTTTTAAAGGAATGACTGTTTTGATCTATTGTTCATTTGAATGACGTAAAGGAAAACAGCATATAATTTTACCTTATGTACATACATGTTTGTCAAATTATGTTCGAAAACATACTCCAAAACAAAAAAATCTACAGACTAAAACTAACAACAAGCCAAAATTCGCTATACAGCCTCCTTAGTGAATGCCATGACTTTTCATGAAGTTTGGTTTGAAAGGTTTGTTGTCACCTAGTGTTGGCCCCTTTACTATTTAAATGATATACTCTTGCAAACACCAGTACATCTCAGATCATACAGCAAAGCATGAACACGCATACATTCCCATACCCGTGCACCCCTTCCACACACACACACACACACACACACACAAGCACACACACAGTGCAGTACACACACACACAGTGCAGTACACACATACACACACACACACACACAGTGCACTACACACGCACACACAGTGCAGTACACACACACACACACACGCACACACACACACACACAGTGCAGTACACACACACACACACACACACACACACACACACACACTCCTCAGACTCACTAGGCCAGCCCTGGCCTTCCCACACCCTCATTACGAAGACAAGGCCGTGGAATGGAGCAGGGGAGGGGGAGGGGTGATGGGGGATCATGCCGGCACAATAGCAGTGATTAGCTGTGGTGTACAGTGCCGGCCACTCCCATCCCCTCACTTCCTCCCCCTAGCACCACGCTTTGCTTCTGCCGCACTCCACAGCGTCCAACAACAATACAGGACGAATCAACCCGAATGTCGTTGTCTTCGAAATTGCAACACCACCTCGTTTCTATGAATTAGCCCATAGTTCTATGAACTTGCCTCTTTAGGAACTGAACCCATATGTCGTTTTTGTTTTTTTGAACCAGCCTATAAACACGTTTCTGTGACTTAACCCATAATATTCTATGAACTAACCCATCGTTGTACTGTGGGAATAAGTAGTATAATAATCATGCATCCCCTTCCCCTGTGAAAATGTCGGGCGCCTGTTCGAGTAAAATAGTGTCTCCACCTTCTGGCAAATCAAGTGCTGGGAAATCCCTCTTTTCTATCTCTCTCTCTTTGTTCCTGTCTTGGTCCTTTTCTTCTTACCACCACTTTCTTGTTGATTTTCTGCCTTCTTGGTCCATTTTTCTGCCTTGTTTTCAGAAAGATTTTAAAAGATGACAATTCTCTCTCAAGCCAAAGTCGAATGCGCTGGGCTTGTCAGGCGCTTAATGGCAGCGCAGCGCATTTTTGCTCATATGACCGACAACAAGTGCTGTATGAGCGTTCAACGAAGAAGATAACCCTCTAGATAGTTGAAATGGCTGTGGGTTTGATTCGTTGTTTTTTGTAACTGGACTATTCTGTAAGTAAGTATAGGTCTGGGTGCTAGTTTATTTTATAGGAAATGATGAATCGATGTTTCCTGTGCAAAGCATGTTTAGTATAAATATAAGATGTACAGCAACAAGACAATTCGTCCTGGCAAAATGTAGTGACTCAGTTACAATTTTGTTTCTGTATTATTTTGTACAATTCTTCATAACCCTAAAAGGATGATAGCATGACAGGAAATAAAGAACTTTAATATGAATTCATAGACAACATTTTCTCTTGTATGCACGCAGATCAGCGCCCTACTAAGAATCTGCAACAAGATCTGGCAGACAGGAAAATGGCCAACACCATGGACACAGTCACTCATCATCACCCTCCCCAAGAAAGGAAATCTACAACAATGCCATAATTACCGCACAATCAGCCTCATATGCCACCCAAGCAAGGTCTTGCTGCAGATAATATTGAATAGACTGAAGCCACAAGCAGAGACCATCATTGCTGAGGAACAAGCAGGTTTCAGAGCAGGGCGCAGCACAACAGAACAGATATTCAACCTCAGAATACTATGTGAGCGGTACCTTCAACATCAACAAGACCTTTACCACGTATTTATCGATTTTAAGAAGGCATTTGACAGGGTGTGGCATGCAGCTTTGTGGGCAATCATGAATTTGTATAGCATCAATGCAAACCTGATCAGAGTCATCAAATAGCTGTACAGCGAGGCCACCAGTGCAGTGTACTACAACAACAACATTGGAGAATGGTTTCGAACAACAATTGGAGTAAGGCAGGGCTGTCTACTCTCACCCACTCTTTTTAACATCTTCCTTGAGAGAATCATGGCTGATGCACTGAACATCATGAAGGATCAGTCAGCATTGGTGGCAGAACGATCACAAACCTCCGCTTCGCAGATGACATTGATGGAATAGCAGGATCAGAAAAAGAGCTTGCCAGCCTAACAGAACACTTGAGTAAGGCATCCAAAACATACGGCATGGAAATCAGTGCAAAGAAGACCAAACTGATGACTACTAATATCAACGGCATTAGCACGGATATCAGGGTTAATGACCAGAAGCTGGAAACAGTTCAAAGCTTCAAGTACCTGAGAGCCATTGTATCAGACCAGGGATCCAAGCCAGAAGTAGTATGCAGGACTGCACAGACAATAACAGCACTGTCAAAACTAAACACCATCTGGAGAGATAAAAATATCTCACTTATCTCCAAGATCCGACTAATGCACTCCCTTGTCATATCCATATTTCTGTATGCCTGTGAATCATGGACCCTGACTGCAGATTTGGAGAGAAGAGTTCAGGCGGTGGAGATGAGATGCTTTCGGAGACTCCTTGGCATCTCCTACAAAGACCACATAAGCAACGAAAGCGTGCATAACAGAATCCAGCAAACCATTGGACCCTATAAGAACCTTCTAACGATCGTGAAAAAACGTAAACTTAAATGGTATGGGCATGTCACAAGATCCAAAGGACTTGCAAAGACAGTTTTACAAGGCACTGTCCAAGGAGGAAGAAGAAGAGGCAGACCAAGGAAGAGCTGGGAGGATAACATCAGCGAATGGACAGGCCTAGAACTCAACAAAACCCTGAGAAAGGCAGAACAGAGAGGAATGGAGGGAACTGGTTGTTGAGTCTTTGAGGGTGCCCCCACGGTAGTCGGACTACGGGACAGATAGATAGATGCACGCAGAGCAGTGACAAACCCTGAATGCTAGACGGAAATAGGTGATACTGCAACTAGTGACAACTACCTCGCTTTCCCTGAAGACAGCTGCTGTGTTTTACGTAAAGAAACCTGCGTCACTGTTTTGAAAACACATTAGAGTACAAAGCAATACAATGCAGTATAATTAATGTTATTCAATAAACACAACAAAGCACACAACTTTATACCAACAGTAGTTGATTATGTTGAACTTTAATATCATGAGGTCTATAGTCGTCTTGGTGTGAAGTGCAGTAAAGGAATGGCACTTTTAAAACACAACACCATGATCATAAAACCGCATGACCTTTCTATCATCACAAACAATTCAATGTTATATCAAGATATGCTGCACGAGGAAGGAAAACATCACTTGAATTGTCAAGTTTCCATGGAAATGGTTACAAAATGCCAGAGATATAAGTCCAAATTTGATTTTTTTTTCAGAAAGGCCAAAATTATATACACTTTCGTGAGAGCGCGCGCACAAATACACACAAACACACACGCACGTACACACACACGCGCGCGCACAAATACACACAAACACACACGCATGTACACACACGCGCGCGCGCGCGCACACAGAGAGATAGGGACAGACAGACAGAGACAGAGACAGACAGAGAGACAGAGAGACAGAGAGAGATGTTGTTCCTTCAATAATAAGACACACAAAAATCCAACAAAGTCATCACACCAAATCCGTCGAGCGTGATTTGCAATTTAGAATAATGTCTGAGAGTTTAAGCCGCGGAGAAGGGTAGAGATATTAACACAACAAACAAACAAACAAGCAAACAAACGAACAAACATCAAGCAAACAAACGAACGAACAAACAAACGTCAAGCAAACAAATCACCCTTCAGATACCAAGCATGACAAGAATGCCATCAGATTAAATCAAACTCCGTGAGAGCGTCTAGAAAGCAACACATCCAAGGTAAGGGTCTAGTTCAGGGGATTCCCCCGTGGGAATGGCAGGGCTCTGTCAGTATTAATACCATCCCTACCTTCTGGAAACTCTCTGCTAGAAATGTCCTCTTTTCTATCACTCGCTGTTTCTGCCTTGTATCTTTTCTTCATGTCACCTCCTTCTTGCCTATTTTCTGCCGTCTTGGCCCACTCTCCTGACTTTTTTCCACAAAAAAAACTTGTTTAAAAAATAACAATTCTCTCTTATGCCAAAGTCGGATGCACTGGGACTGACTTGTCAGGCGCTTAATCGCAGCGTGACGTATCAATGTTTCGCCCATGTAACAGACAACACTAGTTGTTGTCTGAGCGTTCGACGAAGAAGAAGTTTGAGGGACTACGTGTACCTACACTTTACATTATATGTTTGAGGGGAGGGGAAGGATGACACTAGTGGTGCAAGCTTGGGGCAAATCCGTGCTCTTGCAAGGAGAGTGGCTGCAAAGACGTGGATAAAGCGTGAACACATGCGTCGGCCCAGGGCATGTCTGCACATGTGCACGCATACTAAACGGCCTGGGGCAGTCGTCCTGCTGGTCACGAGAATCAGCCACCTGCACTGACTAAGCTGTGGAACTAATCGTCCTTATGGAATGAGCAGGGGAAAGATCTCACACATATACACACACACAGACACAGACAGACAGACAGACAGACAGAGACAGACATATATGCACGTGCTCCGCGGCGGGGCAGAAAGAGAGAGAGAGAGAGAGAGAGAGAGAGAGAGAGAGAGAGAGACAGACAGACAGACAGACAGACAGAGAGAGACAGACAGTCAGACAGGCAAACACACAGACACAAAGACAAACAACAGATGGAGCGGAGGATATTATAATCTCCCTCTCTCTCTCACTCACTCTCTCTCGCACACACCTGCAGCGCGCGCGTGCACACACACTTACACACACAAACACTTACACACACACATACACTCACACACCGAATACCAAACAAAAGAAAATAGAGAAAAATGTGCCTGCAGTCTCAGACAGTGTACGGAACAAGGAAAAGCCTACGCTAAAAGGTCACTGATGATTACCCTGTGCACAGCTCGCCTGCCTGCTGCCTGCCTGCCTGCCTGCCTGCCTGTCGGGACCCACTAGCTCTTCCCGTAATACCATCTGGCCGTCATTACTGACGGACTGACTGACTGACTGACTGGTGTCGGAAACCTTACCCCTCCTCGTACGCTTGCTACTGTGACCGTATTATTGATCCAGCTATTATTCAATTATTTATCTACCTAGTTGGTTAGTTTGTTTTGAATCGGTGTGTGTATATTGAGAAATTGTTTTTTGTAAGTTCGTTAACAAACAGGCACACAGACACACAGAGGCAGGCACACAGACACAAAGATGCGCGCACACACACCTCACGCATGCACGTGCGCGCGCGCACACACACACGCCTGCGCTTGCTGCATTCTTTTTTATTTATAATTTCTAATGTCATATATTTCTCGTCCGAAGCTGCTTCAATTGCGTCTGTATTGTTTGAATTCCATGTCAGTAATGATAATGTTTTTTCCATCTATGTTTTCATCTCTTTCAAGAATCTTGTTTTTGTTTTTACATCTTTTCAAATCTTTCTTTTGTCTCAAAAAAACATTAGCACTTCACTTAGAAGCGAACAAAATGCTCACACGAAATGGCTCAAATTTATATACTCCTGGTGTTTTCCTTACAAAAAACATATTCTGGTACTGACTTCTATGCAGACAATACCCTGACAAGATGACCCTGTGGTAAGAAAACCACCGCAACTCCTTGGTGATGATGGAGCTATGGACACACGTTCGAGTCTCCACTGAAATGTTCTGATGGATTTTCTCCCCGGCGTTAACATTGGTGATGACTTCAGTCTGGTGCAAGTCCTTGAGATTAGGCTTTCGTCCGAGTTCTTCTGAGCAAGCGTGTGCAAAACATCCCGCACATACATTAAAACCTCCGTCACCGTCACCCGATCGCTCGGATTCCGAATCCTTTGGGGCGCCTTCGAAGCTTTGTCAACCACCTTTCTCCAGTCCCTAAAAACCTACTCCGCCTTTGTGTAGACTAGGTGGTATAGACGACACCCACATACGCAGCATGCACCCTGCTAGCTGGTGAGGGGAGAGTCCTCCAAGGCTCCACTTGCCCAAGACACTTTGCCTGAAACAACCCAGTGCAGCACTTCGGGAAGTGAAGACAATATATGGTGTCAAGTCACCTTCTGTACACCTGGCCCTGGCCAACAGCTTTGTCCGTTATTGATGTAAGCTACTACGTGCCAAGGTCCAACACGGAAATGCTGTTGTTTTCTAGAACGTCATTTACGAGTATCCTCCGCCATGACAAACGCTTAGCAAAACAGTCAGTCTGTTGTTATGGGAAAAGAACCTTCTAAAGTCAGAAAATGGCTGTTGTAGGACAAGCCACGTGGAACCTGTAACACTTATACAGGTTGCCATAACGTTATCCACAGTGATCTCTAAGTGCATGAGAGAGGCAGGCTGTCACATGGTAACCCCTGGTAACCCCCAGGGTGTTAAGGTGGGAAACGTGCAATGACTGCAGCAGCAGCAACAACAACAGCAACTACAGAACCAGCAACAAAACAACAATAGCAAAGAACCAACAGCAACAACCAATTCGACACACTACAACAAAACTCGTGAAAGGCCCCAAATTTCCTTCTGTTTTCGTTACTCTCTTGTTTGCTCTTTGTGGAAGCTTCCTTTCCCCCAGCCCCTAATCCGTTCTCTGTGCATTTCCTCACAGCCCTTTTCGTTCAGCCCCCATTGTACCGACCCCTTTCCTTTGTATCCCCGCTCCACAGCCGTCCATCGATTTCTCCCTGTCCGAGGGTCCCTGATAGCTTAGCCGTAGACACCGGAACTACGTCATTCTATCCTCCAGCCATGAAGGTGCATGGCGGAACTAATAGCTTTTAACCAAATTTCAGCTGTAGCCCTCTCCCCTCTGAAGCACACTAGTGGAAAATGTAATTCAGTGATGCCTCTTCGTGTGGATCATGATATTCTGTCAGTTATTTCAGGATGGCTTAGATCATAGAAAGAAGTGAAATAGAGGTCTGTGGACCCGGCAGCATTACGAAATAGACAAAAACCGTTGATATGTCAGTGACAAAGAAGTGGGCAGCACTTTGAGGAAGAGTGCTGAAGGTTAAATGCAGAATGGACCTGTCAGACAAATGGCTGTGTGTGATAAGATCTACACATGATATAATCTCTGTGTTTCGACCTTTACTTTCTACCCTTTATGGATTATCGTCACAGTATTAATGTTTAATTGCTTGTCTGTTTAAAACAAATGTTATTAACTCATTTATATACCAAGAAACAACCATCTGTGTCTTGTCTTTTTGCATTTCATTTCCAGCATTTATTATTGCTTGTGTCTAGTTTATCAATATTCTTTGGACTTCTACTTAACTCTTATTCTGCTTTTTGTACATTTCTTTTTGTTTTAAATCTGTAGATGTATTTTCTACTGTTAAAAGATACGCACGCGCACTCACGAAAGTACGCACAAATACATATGCTTGTGCATACGCTTTTGTGAGCTCATTCACATGAAGAGAGAAGGGAAACAGGCAACATCTGGATATAAAACTGATAGGGACAAAGCTTATTGTCCCTGCCTCCTGTTCTATCTCCATCTTGTTCCTTACTGCCTTGCTTTTCTATCACTTTTATGACTGTTTTACCTTCCATTCCTCCTCCACTGTCTACACACCCCTCCATTCATGTCTTCCCTCCTTGTTCACTCTTTACTACACTGGGGCTATGGTCTATCGATTTCTCTTTGCTTGTAGATCCCTATTAGCTTAGCTTAGACACCGAAATGTGTCAGTCTTCTCTTTAGGAGTAAAGGTACATGGTAAAAATGGACAGTTAACTTCATTACTTTGAGCAACGGTTTTTCTGTCTCTGGAACAGGCAGGCAGGCAGGCACAAAGTGAAATTCTGCGATGCGTCTAAGTATGGTTATGTTGCAGTCTGCTTTTAGAAGTTTTATCTAGAGACCTAGTTTTAAAGGGAGGCCTGTACACCTAAGCCGAACAAACCCTAGAAGCAATGAATGGGGTTATGTCTCAGACATTGTAACGAACAAGGAGCAGTGAACAAGGAACAGCACGCTAATTAAAGTCACCGAATAGCACGTGCAGAACCTCCATGTGCAGACAACGTGCTTAGTGTAACAAGATCTACCAATTCATTGTCAGAGTGTCTGGCGCTATTGCCGTTTATACGCACACCTGCATTGTTACTTATCATAGCGTTTTTCTGTATTCATCTACTAGTCTATATACCTATCTCTATTCTTAAGTATCTGGTCATGCATTCATTTGTTTATTCATTTTAATCGGCGAGTTACTCATACAAAACCGCTGTGACTGCTTTATTGAGGAATTTGTAAACAAAGAAAAAATAATTAACGGCCAACACCTATTCTTTCTGTGTCCAAAACTGTTTACCAAATATTTGGTTATTTTTACCTGCACTTACGTAGTTCTAGCGTGGCTTTGGTTTCTCCATCTATCCTTAACTGGTGTAGTTGTGATGGAGCGATTTCAATTGCTTCCCTTGCGGAAAGAGCAAGAGCGCAAAACCGTGTGTTACTAAAATGGGACACACCAGCGTATTGTGTGTGAGGCAGCGTTTTCTTGGCTGGTAGTTCCAGACCCCTGTCCAAGCTATAACAGAGAGAAAAACCTGTCTGTCTCCGCCATGTCTTGTCCATGAATCAAGTCTACTCGCGGAGTTTCTGTTCTTGCAACCCCAGAACCACACAGTAACATAGTTATATCATCAAAACACTTACCTTTAAAGCGCGTGTTCAGGTAAATAATACATTACACCACTGTGCTTTGACGTTCTTTTGCATACGTTTACACAATACAAGTAACAGAGTACCTATAAGTAGGTTATAAAAGCGTAATAGTCATTGACCTTATGTATTAACACTTAGGCAACTAAGAACAACACAAATGACAAAATATGTAAATCATCCTTGGGATAAAACTTATTAAAAAAATTTTTTGGGAAAACTTCAACCATTTTTTCTACGACCTTACTCGGTATTCAATCTCTGTTTCATATCCAGCTTTCTTCATTCAAAATTATCTTTCGTACCTTTCCAATGCCCCCCCACTAGGGAAGGGGTTAAATTCTACCGTTTCTATCCCTCTCGTTGCTTCTGCCTGTTCTTTCTGTTCACCTCTTTGTTGCCTTTTTTTCTGCCTACTTGGTCTATTCTCCTGCCATGTTTTGTCTCCAAAAACACAAAAGATGATCATTCTCACGCACGGCGAAGTTGAAAACACTGCGCCCGATTTGACGGGGGTTGTATGAGCAGCTCAACCTACCTTCGATCATTATGACTGAACAACAAACGTCGCTGTTGAGAGCGTTTGACGACAAAGAAGAATACAATTTATAAGCCGACCACACTAGCATTATTCTTGATCCTTATGAGCATGAACAATTCGGTTTGACAATGCATCGTCGACGGATCAGCAGTACGCACCAGAAATACGCAAGTCATCCCGCGGCTACAATAATGCATTACAGTAATGGCAGATGCCACCTTCATTTACAGTATTTTTTCCTTACTGAAAGAGACGGAAATTTAATTCAATAATGAATCATGTGCGGATGTGTTATCAGTGTTAATCTATTTTCAAATCAAATTTTAGTCTGTCATCCACGCACACACATAAACACACACATACACAAACGTGCACACATCTGTAGTACATGCATGTATACTAGCAATATGTATGATGTGAGTATCATGCCACACACACACGCACACCATTTCTCTACATTTCCCTCCACAATCACTGCCCAGCACTGCCCTCACTCCGGCCTGACCCCTTTCACCCCATCCTGATGACCATGGCGGCATATCGATTTCTTCCTGCCGTGGATCCCACATAGCTTAGCTGTAGACACCGGAAATGTGTCAGTCTTAGCAGCCAGACACGAGTACTTCGCTGGAATGGCGAATTTAACTTCATACATTGTCACTTCTTCCTCCCTGGAACCGACAGGCGGAAAATGTGATTTCGAGATAGATATAAAAATTGGGTTATGGTATTTTGTCAGCTGTTGATAGGATGGGTCAGTCACAGAAATCCCTTGACATGGAGAGGAGTGAGCTCTGCAGGGGACTAAACTGCTAGATAAAAGTCTGGCGATATTATTTCAGAGGCTGTGACAAGCAAGGAATAGTGCTGGGAAATAGGCCACCGAGTGTCACGCGCAGAACTTGCTTTTCCAGGCAAAATGTGTATGTTTTGTTAACAAGCTGTGCTAACTGCTGTGACAATGTCTGAAGTCCTCACTATGTCTGTGTATTCATGCGTTTCCTGCCCATCGTGATGCTCGTCTGTCTTGGTTTCTTGAGTTCTTTATCATTTATGAGGGATTTATTCAGTTCTCTCTTAGTTCATTGTGTATCGATATATTTTCGCTGCTTGATCTTCTTTATCGACAAACTGATTTTTTGTTAATAAGAAAAAAATCTTACTTTCCACGTTGCACTATTCCCTGCTATCTACTTTGCAGTTCCTCTGTTTCTGGATGCTTTATCTACTCAATGTATAAGCTTAGATTCCACATTACTACTGAAAATCGGTTTCTCACTCAACCGCATAAATACGCACAAATCATACGGGTGTGTGATACATTGCTGCCGGCATGCCTGGGTATATGGATGGGCACGTACACTTGCATGCACGGGTTTACGCAGACATTCTTTTAAAACGAAGTTGTGAAAGGAACTGTAAGCTTGACAGGTGCAGTGGGTTTTGCATGTGTGACGTACCAACTAAACTTAGCATAGAACACTTTTTATATGTCCTTACCCCTAACCGTCCTTCCACTCTCCCTCACTCCCTCCCAACCCTTTCTCTTTTGAACTACA
>CM054145.1:63561690-63564190 GCA_028751875.1 Rapana venosa
CCACCATTGATTGCAGAAATGATAACATGATGGCTTGGTGACTTCCTCACTTTTGGGTTAAGGTGATCCATGGAGGTATGAATGAAGTGTTGGAGGAGGAGAGAGGAGAGTGAAAGAGAGAGAGAGAGAGAGAGAGTAGGGGAGGGGGGGGGGGGAGGGAGGGATGGAGGAGGGAGGGAGGAGAGGGAGATCGTCCAGGATACAAATCCATACACATGTACATTACCTCACATATTATAACAGCCTTATGTCATAATCATCAAAATACAATAACCACACATTACACCGTCAAAACCAAACAATGAACATTATTTGAAGCACGAGAAAAAAACAACAACCCACAGAGCATCAAGACAACCCTTTCCCCCCCCCCCCCCCCCCACTCACACACGTCACACACACACACACACACACACACACACACACACACACACACACACACACACACGCCCATACACACACACATTCACACACACATACACACATTTGCGCGCGCTTGCACGCATACACACTCACACACACAGAGTTCAACAAGCACGCTCACCCAATGCATATTACAGAAAATTAAACAAGTGTGTGTGGTACGCTTTTTGAAAGATGATAGGCTGCTTTTCTCTTTTTATACTGACTGGGATTTCGTTCCATAACTTGCTACCAGAATAAACAAGGATGACATAAACAGATCGGTTCTTGGATGAGGAGTAACAACACCGCTTTTGTTACGAACAGTTTTTAACAGGGAACCGCTGACAAAGATAATGAGGGGCTAGTTTATTCATAATCTTATACATAAATACACCTTTATTAAAGAGACAATGTAAACTAAAAGGAAGAATGTTCAACTCTTTGTAGCTATTAGTTTCTAAGGAAGTAGTTCTAAGCAGAATTAACTTGAGAGAACGTTTATATACTCTCTCAAGTTGTCGTAAACAGTTTTACTTGCCAAATCCCAGCATGTAGATGCATAATCAAGATCAGGTTTTATATAAGCGTAGAAGAATAGTTTTCGAGTATGCTGATCAAGGAAATGTTTTATTCGATTAAGTTGGAATAGCTTCTTAGATAATTTTTTTGAAATACTAAAAACATGATCAGACCATGACAAGTTATTATCAATATGTAGACCAAGTAGTTTATATGAGCTGACTTCTTCTAATACTTTATCGTAAATCTTTATTCCATTTAGTTTGGTTTTAAAGTTTGGGCGCTTTTGTCTTGTTGCAACAACCATAAATTTTGATTTCAGTGGATGGAGAGCCATGTGATTGCACTCTGTCCATGCTGCTAGATTGTTTAAGTCCTTTTGCAAAATTTTACCTACAGAGTTTACATCATGATCCGCTGTATGTATGGTAGTGTCGTCGGCAAAGAGTTCACAAGTAGAAGAAACATGGAGAGGAAGATCATTGATATATATTGAAAAGAGGATGGGCCCTAGCACAAAACCTTGAGGAATACCATACTTCACTGGCAAAAGGGACGACATAAATGAATCTTGATAAACAGCTTGTCTTCTTTTATCAAGAAAAGAGGTAATTAGTTTTAGTGAGTCTGCGCATAAACCATACATAGCCAGTTTTTTTACTAGGAGGTTGTGATCAATACAGTCAAATGCCTTGGCAAAGTCTACAAAAGAGAGAGAGAGAGAGAGAGAGAGAGAGAGAGAGAGAGAGAGAGAGAGAGAGAGAGAGAGACAGACAGACAGACAGACAGACAGACAGACAGACAGAAAGAGAGCAAGTGGGAAGAAAGAGTGTTACAGAGACATAATTATAACAAAAATGGCTGATGCACACAGGAACTGACGGAATAGCAAAGACAAAATAAGATAAACACAGTGTAGCTCGACAGACAGGCAGACAATGCAATGCAGATAGGCTTCGAAACTAAAAAAAAAGTTGTTTGAAAAGAAACGTTACAACAAACATTGTACTCTATGTTACGCGAGTGGAAGGAATCCAAGTAAATCACGTCTCCATGTCAAGCAGATGCTGTATCTTGGTAAGGTGTTGTGGAAGATCAGCAGTGGTAGCAGTGTCTACCAGCCAGGTTTAATGGTGTGGGGCTGCAGCAGCTGCCACCATTGATTGCAAAAATGATAATATCATGACCTCCTCACTTTTAGGTTGAGGTGATCCATGGAGGTATGAATGAAGTGTTGGAGCAGGAGAGAGGGGAGTGAAAGAGAGAGAGAGACAATAACAATGACAATGACAATAGTTTATTGTGATTTAAGCTGTGAAGCCCATTCACAAGGGGACAGTGGGAAGGGGACTGGGCACAACACATATATTGAACAATAACAACAGCAACAAATATGGTTGTAGCCCAACTGATAGCTCAACCTACCTCAACCTTATTTTTTTCAGAGAGAGAGAGAGAGAGAGAGAGAGAAGAGTGAGAAGAGAGAGAGAGAGAGAGAGGGGGGGGGGGAGAAAAAGCGACTGACAGACAGACAGACAGACAGACAGACAAACAGACAGGCAGGCAGGCAGACAAG
>CM054145.1:63569190-63574190 GCA_028751875.1 Rapana venosa
CAACACAAAGTGCTTCTGGGAATGAACACCACAGTCAGAAAAGCGTCTAGAAGGATGGAAAACACTAAAAACCGCCCCCTTAAACATGGGGGTACTGAAACACCCCTCTTTTGTTGTCTCTGCAAATTAAAGGAGGCACTTTTAACAACACTCCGCTACAACACTCCACTGAGCTGCACTCCTGTAACATCTAACAAGAAACAAACTTCCGTACACTTCCATGTACCTCTTCACCTTAGCCCTAATTGTAATATTTAAAAACAAACCTCCATCTATAGAAGATCACAGTAACATTCCTCTATCATGTTCACGGTAATGTTTGGCTGTTACTATCTGCTGTTACTCTCTCCAGACGCGTTTCACTGAAACGTTGAGCCACATTTGCTCCGCAGCCAGTCAATAATCAGCAATCTTCGTGACTCTGATCTTATTTCCATAGCAAATTGACAAGATGATTGAACAGCGATCAAATTCAGCATCTCTAAACTGGCATCGACTGAACTAGTAGTCCCCGTTAATCAACCAGCGCCATCTCATTTCCAAGGGTAAAAACATTTTCAGGATTTTTTAAGTTCGGTTTCACATGGAATGCTCAGTTATACACTGCATAGTTTTCACATTGTGTTCATTACATAACGAAAAAAGTTAGCGTCATCAACTTAGTATGTGCACCAGCAAGGGCTTTATATATACTTGGGGTGTGATTCTAGCTGTAACTATATTTATTTATTTCCAATGTAGAGATGGAGCTTGTGTGCTGTTCCCCTTCAACGGTGTAAATAACAGTCTTGCCAGACATGAAAATACATCTATGTTCATTACTACGAATGGACATTGTAGTTTTTGAGGCAAAACGTTATGGCAATGTAAAGATAAAATGTCTTCATCTTAATATTATTCGAAATCTTGAAAACGCTATCAATTTTTCTAACATAACGCCATTGATATAATATTTTATTATTTTCCACCCAATTTACTTTGTAGCACAAAGTCATTCTTTTATTCAAATTTATTTTTCAAACTACATTTAGTTAACGATTTTTGTTGCTAACAGAATAATCTATGGTGAACTTGAGACAAAATTAAGAGCAAAAGGGTAAAAAGACAGTTCAATATTTCAAGTATATCCCCCGCACACACGCACGCACGTTCGAGCGCATGCACGCACACACACACACACACACACACAACACACACACACACACACACACACACACACACACACACACACACACACACACATACACACAACACACACTCACAACACACCAAACATCATACACCACAATACGGAAAAAACCCAAACTCTCAAAAACCTACTATCGTTTGGTCAATAGATGTTTATTTATTACACCCAAACCAACAAAAACACTACCCCACACGAGATAACATCAACCAGTTTCTTCAGTAGTAAGTAGGGTGGATGATTATACAAGGGTTCGAGACTCAGCAGATTTAGGAGTACGGACTTAGAAAGAAGGACTCCTCACACGCTGTGATCATCAACAGTGTTGGGTGGGAAGTCGGTAGGGGATGTCAAACAACACCCGCCTACGAACTCGCTCTCTATCACTTATGCTTTACAAACGGACAGAGACGATGTCTGTCATTTGGAGAGAGAAGAGAGAGAGAAGAGAGAGAGAAGAGACAGACAGACAGACAGACATACAGAGACAGAGACAGACGACACACGAAGAGATCAGACATACGGAGGACAGACACAGAGAGACAGAGAGAGGTTAACAGATCAAAGCTACCCCTGAAATAATCAATTAACTGGATGTGGAGCACGCCAATCACACACACACCACACACACATCACACGCAACAAATCAACACACACACGACACACACAACACAGGACACACACATACTATCACTGTGCAAGCTAACGTCAATTCGACAGAACTATCCACATCTACCTGTGTTCAGCAGTATCAAGGAAGTATTGGCAATACAAGCACACTGAAAGTCTGCTGTAACATAGAGATGCAAGTGTTATTATTATTATTACTGGTGTACTTGCTTTCTGTGTCACTGTTTTCCGTTTCCTGTACATGGACCCCTGGAGGGCCTTCAGCGCACGGCAGCATTTGTCAGGACCTGAGCGTTCGACGACGACGACGACGACGACGACGAAGAAGAAGAAGAAGAAGAAGAAGAAGAAGAAGAAGAAGAAGAGTACATGGCTTGCAATGTACATGAATTTCTCTGAAACGTTTCAGAGACTCTTGGCTGATTCGCAGACGGAGGTTCTTCAACACAACTAACCAGAAGGGGACAGCAGAGAAAGAAGGCAGAACAACCTGAACCATGGCGGGACTGCTTTTGTTTTGTATTGCGGGGGAGGCCTGCTTTTATCCGGTCAACTTTCGTCCCTAAAAGCCATGAAGACAATTTTATGGAGGACAGGTTGCTGGATTTTTCTTCTTCGTCTACGAACGCCCAGACAGCAGCTATTTTAGTCTGTCTTATGATCAAAAATGCTTTGCGCTGCCGTTAAGTGCCTAGAGCGTGGGAGAGAACTAACTGTTATTTTCTCAATCTTTCTAGAAGAAAGGCATAAGAATGGACCAGAAAGGTAAAGAAAAAAAGACAGACAAGAAAGTTGTGACAGGAAGAAAAGGAACAAAGCAGAAACGCAGAGAGGGATAAAAACGACGGAATCTCTCGCGCACAATTTTCAGAACGCGGGGACGCTGTTTTAGACTGAGAGGTCCTCGGCATCCCCACAGGGGGAAAGCTGGATGTTGGAGGCAGACAGACAGGGAGCTGGGGCAGGGGTAGAGGCCGCGTGTTAGGAACAAGGAACGCTATCTCACAGCGGGCCAGGCTGCAGAACCAGCTGGAACCTTTCATTTCACACTCCGCGCCGTTCCTCTGCAGTGAGGGACGTGATAAATGGACACCAGTGTGTGTAATGCCTGACACACTAGTCAGGGACTGTGGACACTAAAACAAGACTTTCTCTCCCTGAAATGTCGTCATGGTCATTATTATAGTGTGTGTGTGGTGTGTGTGTGTGTGTGTGTGTGTGTGTGTGTGTGTGTGTGTGTGTGTGTGTGTGTGTGTGTGGTGTATGTGTGTGTGTGTGTATGTGTGTTTGTAGGTTTGTGTGTGTGTGTGTGCGTGCAGACAGACAGACAGGCAGACAGGCAGAGATACAGACACAGACACAGACCTACAGAAAGACAGAAACACACAGAGAAACAGAGAGATACAGACAGAGGCAGACAAACAGCATACAGACAAAGAGAGACAGAAACAGACAGAGAAACAGACAAATAGACAGACACACATACAAAGCAAACATCGTTGTTTTTAGAGGGAGAAAATGTCGAGGTGAGGAAGTTGCCTAAATAATGAAGAGCTATCAAAACGTAAACAAATAAACCCAGCAAGAACCTGAGCTTAGCTGCAAAACAATGTCATCGTGACCGGGTTAACTGTTCAGCAGGACAACTTCGCCACCTCAGGGTACAGACACCATTACCGTTTATGTAGCAGCCGCATTACCAGCTAACTAGACTGGTAAAACAACACTGAAGAATGTCTTAAAGTAAAACACAAGTTGCGTAAGTCACTGTTTATTGTAATGATATCCGGTCAGAAAGGTTTTACTACATAACAGTCAAACAGGACGTATGCAGTAGAAATGTCACACACACACCACACCACACACACACACACACACACACATACACACACACGCACAAGCACACACGCGCGCGCGCGCGCGCGCGGTACGGGATAGCCTAGTGTTAGAACATTGCGCTCGCAATCTGACGAACCGGATTCGATTCCCGTTCAAGGGGGATATTTTCCCCTGGAGTTAACATCTGTGCAGACTCTACAATCACCCAAAGCCCTTCAAATGAGACAATAAACCGAGGCCATATGTGCGAACTCACGCAGAACCTCTTGCGCACACGTTAAATCCTGTTCCACTTTTCGTAAGAGTAGGTCATTGTGTGCCGGTGGGAACAGATGACAGACTTTACAAAACCGCATACACTCGGGGACTGGATGTAAAAAAGCACATAAGTGATTATTCCATTATCCACGACATACAAAAAAGAAAAATGAAAATTAATGAAAAACACACACACACACACACACACACACACACACACACACACACACACACACACACAACATCTACGTCACGCAGCATGCTGTTCGAAACCGTGACGTAAGGTGTCCATGCTGACGGGATATTGACGTCAGCACACAACTTGTGTCAGAATACGTGCACACCGACTGCTGCTGCGTGTGTGCATTAATACATTATTTGAAACATGATGTATGTGAAATAGCCGTTCACTGTTTATAGCTTTTCCACATGCCCTTTATGTGTGTTCATTGATTTGCAATGTTTGTATAGATATGGGAGAAGGGGCGGGGAGAAGGGGTTATTGACAGATTTGATCCCTAAACCAACAAAATTATCGAGGTGATTCAAACACAAACCATAGAATTTTATTTCTTTCTTTATTCTTTCATTTTGAGGGAAATGTGGGAATGTGTGTGTATGTGTGTGTGGGTCTTAGTGTGTGTGTGTGTGTGTGTGTGTGTGTGTGGTGGTGTGGTGTGTGCGTGCGTGCGCGTGCGCGCGCGTGTGTGTGGGAGTAAAGTCAAATTTTTATTTCCAGCTGGTACATTGAATAGCAAACAAAAATTTCTTAATGATAATGCTGAAGTACTACACTCTGTGTGTGTGTGTGTGGTGGTGTGTGTGGTGGGTGTGTGTGTGTGTGAGTGGTGTGTGTGTGTGGGTGTGTGTATGTGAGTGTGTGTGTGTGTGTGTGGTGTGTGTGCGAGTGTGTGTGTGTTGTGTGTGTGTATGTGAGTGTGTGTGTGTGAGTGTGTGTGTGTGTGTGTGTGTGTGAGTGTGTGTGTAGTGTGTGGTGTGTGTGTGTGTTGTGTATGTGAGTGTGTGTGTGTGTGTGATGTGGAGTGTGTGAGTGTGTGTGTGTGTGTGTGAGTGTGTGTTTGTGAGT
>CM054145.1:63576690-63596690 GCA_028751875.1 Rapana venosa
GTACACGCAAAACACACACAACACACACACGCACACACACATACACACGCTCGCGAGTAAAAAAAAAAAAAAAAAGACTAAACATGGTATGTCATATCCCATTGCTGCCCCAAATATCCCAATAGACACTGAGTGCATTATTCATTCATGGCTTTAGGTCTATGACCAGTCACCTTGAACTCATTCTCACACACACACACACACACACCACACACACAATATACACACATACACACGCACTCACACGTACTCACACACACATACACGCACGCACCCACACAAAAGTAACAATATTCAGCTAAATTAGTATTTCAAATATATCTTTGCTGCTCCCGAATACCTCCACAGAGACTGAATGCATTATTTATGGATGTAGGTCTATTTTCCAGTCACCTGGAGTTCACACAATACACACACGCACGCACGCACACACACACACACACACACACACACACACACACACACACACAAACACACACACACTCACACAACACAACACACACACACACACACAACACAACACACACACACAAAACAACACACATACAACACACACACACACACACACACACACACACACACACACACACACACCGCAACACACAAACACACACAACACACAAACGTAAAAAAACAACCCTCCTGTAAATGACTATGTCATCTGTCTTTGCTACTCCCAAACCTCCCCACAGACACGAAGTGCATTATTACTCATGGCTGTGGGTTCTATAACCAGTCACCCTGAGCTCTGACACACTGTGAACTTCACTGGCAGTAATCAGCTCTGTGGTGGGAGGGGGGACTACCAACACACTCCAGTCAGAGAAGCTATAGTGCAGCTTTTAAGGGCGGATCCTTTCTTCTTTCTTTAAAGTCTGGGGTAGGAACAACTATGTTGACATTAGAACACAGGCGCTTGATAATCAAGCAAACTTATTCGCCAAAATGTTCTATGTTGTTGTTCTTATGTGATGATAATGTGTGAGTTGTGTGCATTGCATTTCTAAATAGCCAGACACTCAATCAACAAAAAAAGGGGGGATGGGGGGAGGGAGGGAGGGGGGGGGGGGGGCAAACCGAAGCGCAAATACCATGGTGGTTTTCTTTTCTTAGCAAGGAGCAGGACGGTTCTTCGACAACTCGTTCTCTGAGTCTCATTCCCATGTGACTGGATGGATGACCTCAGGTACACCCGCCAAGGATTTTAGAACTACTTACAAGACAATTGCTGGCTTGTTTGCAAGAAACAAACAAAAGAAACTACTAATATGTATGACTATAATAACATCAGAGAAGTGAGGCCTCTGACGCATCGCTCCCCTACGAACTTATAGGTTATGGGACACCTTTACCCTTACTTTAAGGAGGCACCGTGGTCGAGTGGTTTAGGCGGTCAACTCGTGATCCAGAGGTCGCGGGTTCGATCCCCGCTCGGCTCGGTGTTGTGTCCTTGGGAAAGACACTTTACTCCTATTTTCCTCACTCCACCCAGGTGTACAAGTGGGTACCAGCTCTGCTGGGGAAGTATCTGGCGACAGACTAGCGTCCCGTCACAGGGGTGGTGAAAAACCATCAGTTCGCTTAACGCTACATAAACCGGGATAAGCTCCGGCTCTATGGGCCTTCTGGCTCGAAAGAACATACTTTTACTACTTTTTACCCTTACTTTACAATAGCATTGATTGTTTCTATTTTACTTCTGCTGTTGCTACTGTTGCTACAACAACAACAAGAACAACAACTACTTCTACTACTACTACTACTACTACTACTACTACTACTACTGCTGCTACTACTACAACTACTACTACTACTACTACTACTACTGATAATAATAATAATAATAATAATACTCCTACGACGACGACTACTACTACTACTACTACTACTACTACTACTACTACTACTACTACTGACGACTGCTACTACCACTACTACTACTACTACTACTACTACTACTATTACCACTACCACTACTACGACGACGACGACGACGACGACTACTACCACTACTACTACTACTACCACCACCACCACTACTACTACTACTACTACTACTACTACTACTACTACTACTACTACTACTACTACTACTACTACTACTACTACTACTACTACCACTACTACCGCTATTACAGCTGCTGCTGCTGCTATTACTACTACTACTACTACTACTACTACTTCTACTACTATTGCTGCTGCTGCTGCTGCTGCTGCTGCTGCTGCTGCTGCTGCTGCTACTACTGCTGCTGCTGCTGCTGCTGCTGCTGCTGCTGCTGCTGCTGCTGCTGCTGCTGCTGCAGCTGCTACAACTACTACTACTACTCCAACAAATGCTGCTGCTGCTGCTAATACTACTCCAACAAATGCTGCTGCTGTTACTGCTTCTTCCACGACTATTTTAACTACTACTTCTTTGCGTCACTGTGTCTACAACCACATCTATCACCACTACAACTATTCCTTCAACCAATACATCCTTAACAACCACAATAACAATACCAAGGGGACGGAAGAAAGATCATACAAAAAAGGGAAAAAAGAAGCGAAAAATAATCGATAGTATGAAACCAAACCCCCCATGGCAAAATAGCCGTATATAGATCAATGAGCTGATAGAGAGGAATGAGAAAGAGGAGGAGAAGGAGGAAGTGGAGGAGGAAGAGGAGAAGAAGAAGAAGGAGGAGGAGGAGGAGGAAAAAAAGAAGAAGAAGAACAACAACAACAAGTCAAGTCAAGTCAAAATTTTATTTCCAGATGGTACATTGAATAAGCAATGAATTTGCTTTTTTTCATCAAGCCATCTATCTAAGAACAAATTTGGTAATGACTATACTAAGACACTACACTATTGCATCATTTACCATTAAATTAAACCAGCAAAAAAAGAGGAAAGAATCGATAAGGAAATACATTGAAAATACAAATTACCACATATACATATACACGCACACACATACCCATGCACACCTGAGCGCGTGCGCGCTCACGTCCACACACACATTTAAATAAAAATGTTTTAAGAATTAAAAAGAAAATCATAAAACGTCAGGACAAACAAATTACTTCACCTACTGTTTCATCCATTCTTTCACGTTTATACTTTAGATAATAAAAAGGTACAGGAATAAAACGTTAGAAAATACTAGGCATTCGTCATTACTGACAACAACAAAGAACAAGAACAAAAACAAGAAAACTAAGAACAAAAAGATCAAGAAAAAGAACAACAAGAACAAAAAGAAGAATAACAACTACAAAAAGAACAAGAACAAAAGGATAAGGGATGGGGGTCCCTTTTCCCCCTTATCATCCACACCTCATAATTTTATTCTCACTTCATTACTTTTTTCTGGTGTGAGTGTCAAAATCTGAACTTGCAATAGGAATCTCATTTTCAGTGACTATGCATATTGTTGGTCAACGCCAGTCTGTATTAAACATTCTACTGGTTCAACGAGTTGGTTGATGTTTCTTGTGATCAATGGTGTAGGGCCTCTACTGAACGATGGAATTCGAAAAACCATGGAAAGACGGAGACACTAGTTTTAATAAGTATCTTCTACCTTCATTATCGTCGTCATCAACAGGAGCGTGAATGTAGGCACACAACAGTTCACTCATGAGATCAATCTCTCTCCTCTCTCTCTCTCTCTCTCTCTACTCTCTCTCTCTCTCTCTCTCTCTCTCTCTCTCTCTCTCTCTCTCTCTCTCTCACGCACACACACACATACACACACACACACACTCATGCGCGAGCAAAGAGAGGGAGAGACAGACAGACAGACAGACAGTGTGTGTACGTCAAGTCAAAGTCAAAGTCAAAGTGTCTGTGTATGTGTGTGTATGTGTACGTCTGTGTGTGTGTGTGTGTGTGTGTGTGTGTGTGTGTGTGTGTGTGTGTGTGTGTTACAGAGACACACTGACAGATACATAGATAAAGAGACAAAGTGACAGACAAACATATAAAAAGACAGAAAGACAATAAATATACCATCAAACTAAATACAGTTTTTAATTCTACCTCCCATGAACGCATGTAAGGAGCGCATGTTGTGTGTGAGTGTGTGTGTGCGCGTGCGTGCGTGCGTGTGCGTGTGTGTGTGCGTGTGTGCGCGCGAGCGTGCGAGCGAGCGAGGGAGTTACTGAGTGAGTGAGTGAGTGAGTGTGTGTGTGTGTGTGTGTGTGTGTGTGTGTGTGTGTGTGTGTGTGTGTGTCTGGGCATCTGTCTGCCTGTTTCTGTGTTGCTGTGCCTGCGTGCATGCACCTGCGTGCGCGCGTGCGCGCGCGCGCGCGCGTGTGTGTGTGTGTGTGTGTGTGTGTGTGCGCGTGCGTGCGTGCGTGCGTGCGTGCGTGCGTGCGTGCGTGCGTGCGTGCGTGCGTGCGTGGTGTGTGTGTGTGTGTGTGTGTGTGTGTGTGTGTGTGTGTGTGTGTGTGAAAGAGAGCACACATTCTCCAAAAATATCTAAGTACGCAACAGGCAGTGTACTTCAACATTTTGGAGAACGTATTTCTTTCTAAGATTTGCGTTATTTTTCACATCAGGATAGTACCAGAAAAAGCACACTATTTTCTTGCAACACGCCTGACATCGTACACACTTAGCTGAATAAACCACCTAATCAGGTTTATTATCGTCATCTCTCTAATTATATTACTGTCATCGTTATCACCATCCTTATCACAAAAAAGCAGCTTCCAACATTATGACAGTATCTATAAGCATCGTCCTTATTACAATTTTGATGTCATAGCCATCGCTTGTAATCTTCTTCTTCGTCGAACGCTCAGACAGCATCTATTGTTGTCCGACAAAAGGACAAAATTAATGCGTTGCATTACCGGTAAGCGCCTGTCAAGTCAGGCCCCGCGCATCCTACTTCAGCGAGGGAGATAATTCTTATCTTTGAAGTCTTTCAGGATAAAAGGCAGGAGAATGGACCAAGAGGAGAGAAAATAGACCAGAAAGGAGGTGGCAGGAAGTAAAGGGACAAAGCAGAAGCAAAAGGAGGGATTGGACAAAAGGAATTCCTAGCACAGATGTTCCAGAAGGTGGGGATGCTGTTTATACGGAGAGACAGACACCCGCATCCCCACGGGGGCGTTTGTAGCAAAAGCATCGCTTTGAGAAAACGCAGTAGAAACGATAGAATACACACAATACAATACACACAATATAATACAACCAATACAATACACACAATACAATACACACTATACACTTTACACAATACACTACACACAACACAATACAAGACACATAATACCATACACAGGATACAACACTCAGAGAATCGAAAGGACATTTGAACTCCACACCAACAGCTGATTGACCAAATAGGGATAAAGGGCCAAACTATGAGAAGAAGAGGGAAATGGGGGGGAAGGGGGGGTGACCAGTGGGGGTTGGGGGGGGGGGTAAGGAGGTGGTGGGGAGGGAGGAGGGGTTCCCACAGCCAGTCATCTGGAACGCACCAAGGTATCGATAGGAACTGACGCTACGGATGAGCGATTCACGAACTGTTACCGGGACCTATATCAGCTGTGTGATTTCTCTCTCTCTCTCTCTCTCTCTCTCTCTCTCTCTCTCTCTCTCTCTCTCTCTCTCTCTCTCTCTGTGCGTCTATCTGTCTGTTTGTTTATCTGTCTACTTGTCTGTCTCTGGCTATCTGTCTCTGTCTCTTAGGCTCTCTCTCACAAATATACAAGCGCTTTGATTTGTTATTGCAAGATATAGCGCTATATAAATTCCATTCATTATTATTATTTTCATTATTATTATTAATACGCACACACACATACACGTGCGCGCGAACACACACACACACACACACACACCACACACACACACACACACACACAACATGAACAAACAAGCATACACACAAACACACATGCAGAGTGACTCAATGAGAGAGAGAGACAGAGACAGTAAGACAGAGAGAGACAGCTAGACAGAGCCAGACAACCTCACACACACATACACACATACACAACACACACAACACAACCAGAAAGAGAGAGAGAGAGAGAGAGAGAGAGAGAGAGAGAGAGAGAGAGAGAGAGAGAGAGAGAGAGAGAGAGAGAAAGAGAGAGAGAAAGAGAGACAGAGAGAGGAGAGAAGAAGAGGAAGTGAACTGACTCGAGAAGCTAGAAGAGAAGAGAGCAGAGAAGACAGAAAGAAGCGATGAAGATGAAGATTGAGATGAGATATGCAAATAAAATAGAGAAGCATCCAGCAAAACAAAGCTGTAAATCCTCAGACCTTGCTTACACACACCCCGTTTCCCTATATTCCTCTCTTCCTTCCTTTAATAAAAATCTCCAGTCCAAGGAAACCATATCAATCAGTTCCTGTTATTAATTGCATTAACTTTTCCTCTTTCATTTCAACTATTATGCAAAAGTTTGCAGTTTTTTTTATTCATAACATCCCTAATGCAATTATGAATAATGGCTTTATAACACTGGCAGAGATTAGTATACACAAAATACAGTTCCCTGATTTTTTGTTTCTTCTCTTGCAGTCTTCCCTTGTTAACTTTCAGAAAATTCTAGCGCGTGTTCATGCACGTGTTCAAACGCATTGTTTCTAGATCAGTTTTTTGATGTTCTAATGCAGGCCGTATTTTACAATTTACTGCTTTCTTTTCTATTAATTTGGTCGTTTGCAGTTTTTGTTTAATCAAATTTCAGTTATTGTTTCATTTTGATATTACCAAGAGTGAGCGTACTTTAGGTGAAACTAAAATAAACGCGAACCCGTGCGCACACCCACCTACACAAATGCGCGCGCGTTTGCTTATGCACGCGCTCACAGACCCCTATGCACCCAGGTGCATGCACGCGAAATACACATACACACAACTGTAGATGTTCAAACAGATATAGATAAACACATGTTCATACAGATTGAAAGAAAGTGAAGAAAAAAGAGAAGACAGGCAGACAAGCAGACAAATAACACACGCACATAACCACCAGAGGTCTTATACACACAGAAATAGGCAAATGTACATATGGTGGCACACACACACACACACACACACACACACACACACACATACACACACGTCAGCAGACCAAGGGGTAGCAAGAGAGAGAGAGAGAGGGGGGGGGGGGGGGGGACACGAAACAGGCACAGAAACAAAGAAAGGAAGAACAGGGGGGAAAAATCCAATAGGGACAACAAACCAAACTGAGGAGACCCAACCAAGGTACCCATAACACAAAATACATCCCCGATTTATTGAAGACGAATATATGTTTACATGATAGACATGATGAAAACAAAACTATACAGATAAAGAGCTATGTAAATTAATAACAGTAATGGTTAGTGCCTTATTATTAAATATGATACAGCTCAAACAACTCCGCAGAATATGTCACACCGGCGTGAAGTGAAGCAGAAAAACTTGCGAAACCCTCAGTAGTGCAAAGACTGTGTTCCTCTATTCCCACTATATGGACAGGGCTGTTTTTCTATGTATAGGGTATTTGACCTTTAGTGAGCACTCACGTACTTAGTCTGTGGTGTGTGTGTGTGTGTGTGTGTGTGTGTGTGTGTATTATGTGTATTCTGTGTGTGTATGTGTGTGTTGTGTGTGTGAATGTGTGTGTGTATCTGTAGGTGTCTGACAAATTAGCACGCGCGCACACATACACACACACATACTAAAATAATTATAAACACACGCGCGTGCGCACACACAAGCACTCACAGTCACACACACACACACACACACACACACTCACACTAGCACACACACACACACATACATATGAAAATCGAGTCTACCAACCCTCCTCCTTACCACCCCACATATCCATAACAAAATTTGCAGCAAAGAAACCAAATCTTAGACTTGTCATTAGATTTGCATAAATTTGCCCCACTCATTTACTCTGATATGCAAATAAGATCTGGCTTCCTAAGAATCATGGTCTACATACCGAGGCGCTTTTTTTTTTTTACAGAACCGAAAAGGTCAAGGCTAAGAAAAATAATTATAAAAGACCTTTCCCTATAGGCCTAGCTCTTTTCTTGCGAAACTTCCCTCTCTCCACCTTTTTCGTGTTATTCTTTGGCTGCGGTCCCCTTTTCATACTGGCATCAAGTTTAACTCCTGACAGCTCTTTCCTTTTCGCTTTGATCACCGGGTCTTTTTGTTGTTGTTGTTTATTTTCAAAAAAAATATTCCGCAAAAAATCTTCAAACATTGCATTCTGTTGTTATTGTTTGGTAGGTTGTTATTTTTTTTTTGTAATGCACTTGCATATTAAACATGAACTTTGGTTTATCGATTTTTTTCCGTTGATGAAATTGATCAGCCGAGAAGGATCTATTGGCTTAAATTACAGTACATCGACTGATAAAATATTACAAGTTAAAAGAGAAGGTGGTTTATGCGATCAATGAGAATCGATCTCAAAACTACTAATCTCTCTCTCTCTCTCCCTCTCTCTCTCTCTCTCTCTCTCTCTCTCTCTCTCTCTCTCCTATCCTCCCCCCCCACACACAAACACACACACAAACACACACACACAAACATACACACACACTCACACATCTTGCGCACACGTTAAATCGTGTTCCGCTTTTCGTAAGAGTAGGCCATTGTGTGCCGGTGGGAACAAATGACAAAATTTACAAAAGCGCATACACACGGGGACTGGATGTAAAATAGCACCAAAGTGCTTATTCCATTATCCTAGATATCAAAATAAAATAAAATAAATAAATAAAAAATAAACACACACGCAGTCTCCCTCTCTCTCTCGGTCTCTCTCTCTGTCTCTCTCTCTCTGTCTCTCTCTCTCTCTCTCTCTCTCTCTCCTCTCTCTCTCTCTCTCTCTCTCTCTCTCTCTCTCTATCTCTCTCTTGAAATAATTAGTTGCTATTATTAATGATAATCCCTACTTTGGACAATGGCTGGATGAGAAAAAGGTACATCATTACTTATCCATAATTCTTGAAAAAATATTAGAAATCAATCAATCAATCAATCAATCTCACTTGTCAAGCTTAAAGCACTTTCACTCCCAAACTCCTTTTTCTAGCATAAAATGTAACAGACACACATAAATCAAAGCACACACACACACACACACACACACAAACAAAACAAAACAAAAACAATAACAATAACAAAACTCACGTGTCTCAATCGTAGTGTCCCATACTCTCATGATAAAAAAAACGAAGGGAGGAAAATCGCACTACACGACCCAATCGTAAGTGTCGTCTGCAACTACTGCAAGTCCCAAGTGGAAAATTTGGACGAAAAAAAAATACTCCCGGATTTGAAACCAACCAAGACGATCGAAGCGGATTTCGCAATTCACTATTGAGCACCACAAAATAAGCAGACGAGCAGAACTTGCAGGATTCGGTAAAGAGGCCTGCTCGGGCCTTCTTTCCGAAATGTTGGCGTCGCAAATCCAAGCCCGACTTTCGTGGCTGCTTCTGTTGTCGGCTAAACTTGGCTGGCTTCGTTCGCCTCGTGGCGGTGTCTCGTGTGACACTCGGCAACTATCGGACAATTTCGCTTCACCCCACTTCGTCCCCCACTGAGCTGTCGCGAAACCCGCATGTCACTTCATTGCGTAGGTGGTGGTGGTGGTGGTGGTGGTGTGTGTGTGTGTGTGTGTGTGTTTGTGTTTGTGTGTGTATGTGTGATATTCTCATTCAGGTCATGCAGACTTGTTTAATATAATAACAAAAAAACACATCTGTCTTTTTTTATTTGGGGAACGGGGGTAGATCACTCTATTCAAATTGATTAACAAGTCAAAAGTAACTGACATGCACACTTTTAAAATGCTGATTTATTTATCCCCTTTTCTTGACAATCACATGCGTATTTTGTTATGTCTGCTTAATTGCCGTCAGGTGTAATAATGTTGTTTAAGTTATCAATACCTTGTTTTTAAGTACTTTGCCTGTAATTTCTAAAACATTTTTTCATAATTATTTATCATTATAGGATCAGTGGAAGAAGAAGAAAAAGAACAGTAAGAACAAGAACAACAAGAACAAGAACAACAATAACAACAACAACAGTAAGAACAAGAACAGTAAGAACAAGAAACACAAGAACAGTAAGGACAAGAACAGTAAGAACAAGAACAGTAAGAACAAGAAACACAAGAACAGTAAGAACAAGAACAGTAAGGACAAGAACAGTAAGAACAAGAACAAGAAACACAAGAACAGTAAGAACAAGAACAGTAAGAACAAGAACAGTAAGAACAAGAACAGTAAGAACAAGAACAACAAGGACAGTAAGGACAAGAACAGTAAGAACAAGAACAACAAGAACAGTAAGAACAAGAGCAGTAAGAACAACAAGAACAGTAAGAACAAGAACAGTAAGGACAAGAACAGTAAGAACAAAAACCAGTAAGAACAAGAACAGTAAGGACAAGAACAGTAAGAACAAGAAACACAAGAACAGTAAGAACAAGAACAGTAAGGACAAGAACAGTAAGGACAAGAACAGTAAGAACAAGAACAAGAAACACAAGAACAGTAAGGACAAGAACAGTAAGAACAAGAACAGTAAGAACAAGACCAACAAGGTCAGTAAGGACAAGAACAGTAAGAACAAGAACAACAAGAACAGTAAGAACAACAAGAACAGTAAGAACAAGGACACCCAGAACAATAAGAACAAGAACAGTAAGGACAAGAACAGTAAGGACAAGAACAGTAAGGACAAGAACAGTAAGAACAAGAACAAGAAACACAAGAACAGTAAGAACAAGAACAGTAAGGACAAGAACAGTAAGAACAAGAACAGTAAGAACAAGAACAACAAGGACAGTAAGGACAAGAACAGTAAGAACAAGAACAACAAAACAGTAAGAACAAGAACAGTAAGAACAACAAGAACAGTAAGACCAAGAACACCCAGAACAATAAGAACAAGAACAGTAAGAACAACAAGAACAGTAAGAACAAGAACACCAAGAACAACAAGAACAAGAACACCAAGAACAGTAAGAACAACAAGAACAGTAAGAACAATAACAAAAAGAACAGTAAGAGCAAGAACAGTAAGAACAACAAGAACGGCAAGAACGAGAACATCAAGAACAATAAGAACAAGAACAGTAAGAACAAGAACAACAAGAGCAGTAAGAACAAGAACAGTAAGAACAAGAACAACAAGAACAGTCAGAACAAGAACACCAAGAACAAGAACAACAAGAACAAGAACACCAAGAACAACAAGAACAGTAAGCCCAACAAGAACAGTAAGACCAACAAGAACAGTAAGAACAAGACCAACAAGAACAATAAGGACAAGAACAACAAGAACAAGAACAGTAAGAACAAGAACAAGAACAACAAGAACAAGAACAAGGAGAAGGTGGATCGGTGGTCTAGAGATAACGCATCAGCATAGAAAGCAAAAATCCTGTTACGATCCCTGTTTGTGCCCCAAACTGTTTCCCCGTCTACTAGACCGTAAGTAGTGGTCTGGGTGCTAGTCTTTCAAATGAGACAATAAACCGAGGTCCCGTGTACAACATACATTTACCTCGCGTAAAAGAACCCACGTCAACATGAGAGTTGTCCCTGGCAAAATTCTATAATAAAAAAAAAGGCACTCGGGCGTTTAGACGTTTAGAAGCAACAAAAAATGATACCGAAATATTTCGGTAAACATTACGACATTTTGAAGTATAAAAACCTGTTATTTTCAACAAACAAGAACATACCGCTCAGCTTTGGTAAAATAATAAAACTCATCAGAAATAAAATGTAAAACACTTTAGATGAAATTGAGATTTCTAAACTTAAAAATTAAATGATTTACAGGATATTTTTTATATTATTGTACTGAAAATATCGATTCTGTGATATGATTCAATGGTGCATATCAACTAAGTTGTTCAGCTATGATTACGACATTTACGATTATTGGGGGTGTAAGATCCATTATCCATATCCCTAAAGGAATGACAGGAAATACAGAATTTAAATGGAACTTGAATTTGTTTATCTGTGATTTTTTAAAAGTGTTTTTCCTCTTCGCCGTCTTCAAGTATAAATGGAGAGAGAGACAGACACAGAGACAGAGAGAGACAGAGACAGAAAGACAGGAACAGAGACAGACATACAAATAGATTCACACACACACACATACACACACACACACACACACACACACACACACACACACAGATAGGTATTAAGAGACAGATAGACAGAGAAACAGACAGATAGACAAAGAGAAAAATGGACAAACATAACATATGCTATGCAAATCAATATCTGGGTAAGAGCAGACCAGACGGCTAATATTCAGTGAGTTCGTTTAGGGACAGGGCGATGGTCACCTGACGACGCTGACTGGCCACCAAGGCTGACGGCTGTGATGTCTGTCATCCACAACAGACACTGGCTATGTCCACCACACCTCGTCTCTTCTTCTTCTTCTCCTCGCCCATGTGACAGACAACAATACTTGCTGTCCGGGCGTTCGATCAACAAGAAGACGAAACATAAATAATCATAATCCGTATCAGCCCCCGATCTAGTGGATGGAAGGTTGCTGGAGAGACATCCTGTGTTAAGTTCTGATGTTTTTGTAAACCGCCATAGAACCTGTACTGTACAATTCCATTATATATGGACAAAGAGTATCACGCTACAGCATCAAGCAAAAAATGCTCGACAGTACAAACAAGCGAAGAAAACAAACAGACAGTGAATAAGGAAACAGTCAGATTAAAATCTGCCCAATCTAAAAGGCTGTAGAGTAGAAGGAACACAAGCAGCATTGCCAGCTGGCAAATGACTGGTGTCAGGCAACGATCGGCAGTTAACACACTCACACATACATGCACACACACACACACACACACACACACACACACATACATACATACACACACATACACACACATACACACACATACACACACGCACGCGCACGCACGCACGCACACACATGCATATTGTTTAAAACAGATTCCTATACCTATAGATAAGACGATAGTATAATAACTCATGTATTTGGCTTTTTTACATCCAGTCTCTGTGTGCATGCAGTTTTGTAAATGTTGTCCTCTGTTCCCAATGGCACAGATGGCCTATTCTTTGGAAAGGCAAAACAGGACTTAACGTGTGAGCAAAATGTTCTGCGTACATTCGAACACGGGACATGGGTTTATAGCTTCATCCCATGAGTATGCACAGAAACGTGCACACTTGTGCACACATCTGAACCTACTTTCCACCCTGGGGATGCGGGGGGCCTGTCAGCATAAAAACACCCCACCTTCTGCAAATTCTGTGCTAGGAATTCCTTCTTTTCTACTCATCATCTTGCCTCTATCGTGTTTTTTCTTTCTGACTCCTCCTTCTGGTCTATTTTCTGCCTTCTTGGTCCATTCTTCTGCCTCTGTTCCCCCAGAGAGACTTCAAAGATAACGATTCTCTCCCTTGGCGAAGTCGGAAGCACTGGCGCTTAACGGCAGTGCAACGCATTTCCGCACATATGACAGACAACAAAGAGAGCGAGAGAGAGACAGAGACACAGAGATAGAGACAGACACACAGAGAGACACAGAGAGACACAGAGAGACAGAGAGACAGAGAGAAACACAGAGAGAGAGAGACATAGAGAGAGAGAGAATGAGAGAGAGAGAGAGAGAGAGAGAGAGAGAGAGAGAGAGAGAGAGAGAGAGAGAGAGAGAGAGAGAGAGAGAGAGAGAGAGAGAGAGATGCAGTTACTGTGTCTCATTTTATACAGAGTCTTTTCACCTTCACGATTCTGCGATTTTGCATTTTTGTTTACTTCATCGAAATCTTCATCTCTTTGGCTTTTGTTTTGTTTATTCACAATCTGAATATTTTTGTTTTTATAATTAGACATGTGCATATTTGTTTGTTGTTTGTTTATTTGTTGTTGGTTTATTTTTGTTTGTTTGCTTGTTTTATTGATATTCAATCTTATTCACACTACAGCTTCCTTTCTAGAAATGCAAACACGACGATTATGAAAAGATCAAGGCATCCTATAAATTAATTCAATACTCTGTACTAGAATATATTTATTCAGGAAAAAGAATCTCTGCCATATCCAAAGCTGCTTCCAATTCAAAGTCTTGTCTTTTCTTCTCTCTGTCTCTGTCTCTGTCTCTGTCTGTCTGTCTGTCTGTCTCTGTGAACTGGTACAGAAATGTCCAGCATATTCTGCTGAATGGCCTTTCCTTGTTGACAGCTGAAAAGTCTGGAATAATTTCTCCATTCTTAAAGTCTGGGGTCTTTCCGTTCGAATCAATAAGTAATTTGTATTTCTGTACGTCACATCCATTACAACCCAACGTTAATATTCAAACCAGTGTCTTTTACTTGCCCATGGTGCACAGTGAAAATAAGAAAAAACCGCGTCTGCTATTGTTCGTGACAAAAATAAATAAATAAATAAAAAATCTTCACATGAATAAGAAGACACGCACTGATGTAGAACAAAGAAACATGCGTTAAAAACGGTTACAACAATAAGGTGACGAAAAAGAAACAAAAGAAGACAAGAACGGAGAAGAAAATGACTAGGAAGTACACAAGAAAAGAGTATGGCACAAAGCAAGACATGTTGCTTTACAGTGCATTAATGCCATGGTGATATCAGATTCTTTTTTTCTGAATTTGCCAACACCTTTCATTATCAAAAACAAACCAAGCACACTTAAACAAAGAAACAAACAACTGAAAACAGCACTATAGACAACAAGGGGAGCGGACAACTCCTAAATCGCAAATGTCAGATTAGAATCCTCATGTGGGAGACTTGAGCTTAAGCGAACTGTAGACACACTAGAAAAGAGCTTGTTCTTTGTTAAAGACAAAACAATCTCCACAGCCTGCTGCATAGGACCTTTTCTAAAGAAAATAGGAATCCACACACAGACATAAGCAAACCCACTAAGGCGATCGTGATCTGCTGACCCCGGTTCGATCTCGTTCGAAAGGATTTTTTCTCTGGAGTTAACATCAGTGCTGACGCCACTCTCCCAAAAAGTCCTTTGGATGACACTATAAACCGAGGTCTCGTGTGCAAACGCACGCAGAACATCTTGCGCATACGTTAAAACCCGTTCCACTTTTTTGAAAAGTAGGCCATTGTGTGCTGGTGGGAACGGATGACATTATTTACAAAACTTCATATACACGGGGACTGGAGGAAAAAAGCACATGAGTGCTTATTCTATTATCCTCAAAATAAAAGAATCAAATAAATAAATGTAAAAGATACCAACATAATCATTATCGCCATGTAGAAATCACTGAAAGGGAGGTAGAGCGAAAGGGAGGGGGGAACATCACAACGACTTGGGTGTGTGGTGTGTGTGTGTGTGTTGTGTGTGTTTTGTGTGTGTGTGTGTTGTGTTGTGTGTGTGTGTGTGTGTGTGGTGTGTGTGGTTGTTGTGTTGTTGTTGTGTTGGTGTTGTGTGTTGTGTGTTGTGTGTGTTGTGTGTGTGTTGTGTGTGTGTTGTGTTTGTGTTGTTGTGTGTGTGTGTGTGTTCGTGTGTGTGTTGTATGTGTGTTGTAGTGTGTGTGTGTGTGTGTGTGTGTGTTGTGTGTTGTTGTGTGTGTGTTGTATGTGTGTGTGTGTGTGTGTGTGTGTGTATGTGTGTGTGTGTGTGTGTTGTATGTGTGTGTGTGTGTGGGTGTGTGTTGTATGTGTTTGTGTGTGTGTTGTGGTGTGTGTTGTATGTTTGTGTGTTGTATGTGTTGTGTGTGTGTGTGTTGTGTGTTGTGTGTGTGTGTGTGTGTGTGTGTGGTGTGTGTGTTGTGCATGTTGTATGTGTGTGTTGTGAGTGTGTGTGTGTGTGTGTTGTGTGTGTGTGCTTGTGTGTGTTGTGTGTGGTGTGTGGTGTGTGTGTGTGTGTGTGTGTGTGTGTGTGTGTGTGTGTGTGTGTGTGTGTGTGTGTGTGTGTGGTGTGTGTGTTGTGTGTGGTGTGTGGTGTGTGTGTGTAAAGCAGCTGCAAAGTTTCTTTTCTTTTCTAAACTAAAACTTGTCTCCACCGTACTCCGTCAAGCAATTTGTTTTTCTTTCTGTTTGTTTTGGGTTATTTCTTTTGTTTTGTTTTATTTATTTTTTTAATATTTCATTTTATACCACCTTAAGTAACGGCAGAATTCTCTGCGTGAAATTCAGGATGCTCCCCCCGAGGAGAGCGCGTCGCCACAAGATCAGCGCCACCCATTTTTTCTTTTTTTTCTGGCTGCAAATGTATTTTTTCCCTATCAGAGTGGCCTTTTTCTACAGAATTTTGCCAGGGACAACTCTCTTATTGCTGTGGGTTCTTTTACGTGCGCTAAATAATTTTGTGTAACACACGGTACCTCGGTTTATCGTTTCATCTGGAAGACTAGCACCCAGACCACCACTCATGGTCTAATGGATGGGGGGGGGGGGGGGGGGGGGGGGGAGTGAAAGGAGGAAAGTTTCGGGTCCAAACGGGATTCGAACCACCGCACACTTCCGACCCGGACTTTTGGCTTTCTAGGCAGGCGCGTTATCTCTAGACTACCGATCCACTTTTGTTTTGCTTTTGTTCCTTGCCTAGAGATCTTAGGTACACCAACGGTGATATCCAGCTTATCCAACAGTTTCTGCCCCAATGAAGGTAGCCGCATACCTACTTCGGGAAAGTATGCTGGGTACGTTCGTGTCTCCATAACCCGTCCAACACTGGCATGGAACTACGGGATATTTATCGAGCATCTATGACTTTCTGCATGTGTATATAATATACACAAAAAGAATTAAGGGGCACTGGCAGGTCTGCGTTTAAAACTACCTGGGAGATCGTAAACATTCCTATCCTTAATTTACCAGACGCTGCCGAGGTTTGAACGTAAAACTTCATATACCCATGGGTTTGACGTCGAACTGTCTTAACCACAAGCTTATAGCAAACGCCTTTCAATTGTTTTATTTCGTTTTCACACACATACACACACACACACCACACAAACACACAAACACACACACACAATGCACACATACACACACATACAAACACACACATACACACTCCACCCTCTCTCTCGCTCACACAGGCTCACACACTGGCTCTCTCTCTCTCTCTCTCTCTCTCTCTCTCTCCTCTCACACACACACACACACATCTAATATCACTGAGAGTGAACTATATACTAATATCACTGAGAGGGAACAGACGTAAAATCGAAGACACACACACACACACACACACACACACACACACACACACACACACACACACACACACACACACACACACACACACACACACACACACACACACACACACACACACACACACACACACACACACACACACACACACGCTTTCTCTCTCACTCTCTCTCCCTCCCACTTCCCTGGAGATAACATCAGTGCAGACTCCACTCTCCCCAAAGTCCTTCGAATGAGACTATAAACCGAGGCCCCGTGTGCGAACGCATGCAGAACATCTTGCGCACACGTTAAATCCTGTTCTGCTTTTCGTAAAAGTAGGCCATTGTGTGCCTGTGGGAACAGATGACAGACCTTACATAACCGCATACACACGGGGACTGGATGTAAAAAAGCATAAGTACTTATTCCATTATCCTCGATATAAAAAAATAAAATAAGATAAAAATAAAAAAACCCTCTCTCCCCCCCTCTCTCTCTTCTTTCGCTCAATCACACTCACTCTCTCTCACCACCACCCCTCTCTCTCGCTCACAACACACAGATACACACACACACTCCCCCCCCCCCCTCCACCCCCTTCTTATTGACACACTATCTCACGTTTTATGTTCGGTAGATAGAAGGAGAGTGGCACAGGTGCAATGTTGTTCTCAAAGTAAATATTTATTTACGAAAGCTTTTTGTGAAACTGAAACGCCATCTTCTCTCTCTCTCTCTCTCTCTCTCTCTCTCTCTCTCTCCTCTCTCTCTCATCCTCCTCTCTCTCTCTTCCTCTCTCTCTCTCTCTCTCTCTCCTCTCTCTCTCTCCACTCTCTCATCTCTCTCTCTCATCTCCTCTCTCTCTCTCTCTCTCTCTCTCTCTTGGTTTTTTTCTATTGTTGCTCTTTTCTTTCTTTTGATTTTTTGTGTTTTTTTGTGGGAGTGTATTTTTTTTCTTTTACTGTGGGAGTGTTTGGGTATTGGGTTTACTTTATTATCATAACATGTATCCCTAAGGGCTGGGACTGAATATGAAAAAGCACATGGATATTTATTCATTATTCTCGAAAAAAAAAGAATTTGTCATTGTCATTGCCATTTTCTCTCTCTCTCTCCCTCTCTTCTCTCTCCTTCTCTCTCTCCATCTCCTCATCTCTCTCTCTCTCTCTCTCGCATCGTCTTTCTCTTCTTCTTTTTCTTCCTTTTTTTCTTTTTCTTCTCTTTTTTTCATGTTGAGGGCTGGATGAAAAAATATCTTTGTAACTTATTCTATTACCCTCGTAAAATAAAATTGCGTTTGCGTTGGTCATCTTTCAACCCTTCTCTTGTGGGGATGCGGGGTCCTATCAGTATACACACCATCCCCACCTTCTGGAGATTCTGTGCTAGGAATTTCCTCTTTTCTATCCCTCTCTTTGTTTCTGCCTTGTTCTGTTTCTTCCTGTCACCTCCTTCTTGTCTATTTTCTGTCTTTTTGGTTCGTGTTCCTGCCTTTTTGTCCAGAACTATTCGAAAAACAACAATTGTCTCCTACGCTGAAGTCTGATGTGCTGGGCCTGACTTGCCAGGTGCTTAACGGCAGCGTGATGCATTTTCGCTCATATGACAGACAACAGTAGTTGCTGTCTGAGCGTTCGACGACGTAGAAGAAATCTTTAGTACAACAGTATTCACGAGAGGGACTTTGCTTCACTTCGATTTTACGATTATAATTACTTGTATTCTGCGTAGTTTTCGTTATGTCTCCACTTCTGTCTGTCTGTCTGTCTGTATCTCTGTCTGTCTGTATCTCTGTATGCCTGTCTTCTTCTGCTTTTACGTTTGTCTGAGTGTGATTGTTTCTGTATCTGTTTTCTTCTGCGCAAGAGAAGGACAGAGAAGGTGTGTGTGTGTGTGTGTGTGTGTGTGTGTGTGTGTGTGTGTGTGTGTGTGTGTGTGTGTGTGTGTGTGTGTGTGTGTGTGTGTGTGTGTATGTGTGTGTGTGTGTGTGTGTGTGTGTGTGTGTGTGTGTGTGTGTGTGTGTGTGTGTGTGTTGTGCGTTGTGTGTGTGTGTGTGTGTGTTAAATATGTTTGTAATCCTCCAAACCCCTTTGGGCTAGCAGAATTAACTATAAATCGTGTGTATATGTGTGTATGTGTGATATCTTCAGTTTAACGTCTATTCACATTTAGTGATTTTAGACGGAAAAAAGTAATCTAAACAAGAGAACGCAAACAATAACAGAAAAGTGTCAGATTAACAGTACTTAATAAAAACTAACTTTAACATACTACAAAAGCTGAATTATCGTACTTCTTATCAATCCTGACACAATGTCCAACAGTAACAATGGCTCAGACAAAATCTGATCCAGTGACAAACTTGGTACAGCAGGTAAAAATGCTTTTAAATGTCCACAATAAAAAAAACCATGACTATTGGTAATCTTCTCCCCACAAATACAATTTATACGCACACACCTTTTCTGTCCTTCGCTTGCGCAGAGAAAAACAGATACACAAACAATCACACTCAGACATTATTTATTTTAAAAACAACAACAACAAAATAATGTGTGTGTGTATGGTAAGTGTGTGTGTGTGTGTGTGTGTGTGTGGGAAATATGTTTGTAATCCTCCATAACCCAAAGGGTTAGCGAAATTAACTATAAATCTTGTGTGTGTGTGTGAGAGAGAGAGAGAGAGAGAGCGGAGAGAGAGAGAGAGAGAGAGAGAGAGAGAGAGAGAGAGAGAGAGAGAGAGAGAGAGAGAGAGAGAGAGAGAGAGAGAGGAGAGAGAGAGAGAGTGAGTGTGTGTGTGATTAAGTCAAGT
>CM054145.1:63601690-63604190 GCA_028751875.1 Rapana venosa
TTCTTTTTACATCCAGTCCGTATGTACATGCAGTTTTATAACATTTGTTTTCCGTTCCTACTGGGACGCAATTGGTTACTCTTCCGAAAGGTGGAACAGGCTTTAATGTGTGCACAAGACGTTCGGCATACATTCACACATGGGGGCTTGAGTTGTAGTCTCACCCGGAGTTCTTTTGGGGGAGTGGAATCTGCACTGACGCTGACTCCAGGGGAAAATTCCCTTGAACGGGCGTGTGTGTGTGTGTGTGTGTCTGTGTGTGTGTGTGTGCGTCTGTGTGTGTGTATGTGTGTGCGTCTGTATGTGTGCGTGTGTGTGTGTGTGTGCGTGCGTGCGTGTGTGTGTGTGTGTCTTGAAGCCAGGCTCCAGCCTGGGCCGTCAGATTGCCAGTACAACACGCCAACACATTTTCCTGTGCCGTTCCCCTCCCCCCTTCCATGTGTGCGAGCGAGCGAGCGAGCGAGGACGAGCGAGCGAGCGAGAGAGAGAGAGAGAGAGAGAGAGAGAGAGAGAGAGAGGAGAGAAGAGAGAGTGAGTGTGTGTGTGTGTGTGCATTTGTGTACGCGCGTGCGCACGCGCGCGCGCGCGCGTGTGTGTGTTAATGCGTATGTACGCACACATATAGCCTAGTTTCAAATGTTCAGGATACTTTCTCTATTATTGAAACAGTACACAGACGAAACAGACACAGACACAGAGCAACCACAGACCAAGCAGACGAGGACAAGAGACAGACACAGACCACAAACAAACCAACAGACACAGACCACAAACAAACCAACAGACACAGACCACAAACAAACCAACAGACACAGACCGCAAACAAACCAACAGACACAGACCACAAACAAACCAACAGACACAGACCACAAACAAACCAACAGACACAGACCACAAACAAACCAACAGACACAGACCACAAACAAACCAACAGACACAGACCACAAACAAACCAACAGACACAGACCACAAACAAACCAACAGACACAGACCGCAAACAAACCAACAGACACAGACCCACAACAAACCAACAGACACAGACTGCAGACAAACAGCAGGGAGGACACAGACAAACAGCAGGGAGGACACAACAAACCCAAAAGACACAGACTGCAGACAAACAGCAGGGAGGACACAGACAAACAGCAGGGAGGACACAGACAAACAGCAGGGAGGACACAGACAGTCAGCAGACAGGAACAGGCAAGCCAGAGCCACCAGCACCCAATCTCCTGGGCCACCTGTCTTCACTCCAAGTGGAGGACAGAGCGTTGGGGGCAGAGAAGGAAGGGAGGGGGGGGGGGGGGGGATGAGAGGAGGACGAGACAAATGGATTTGTTTGTGTTACTCAATAAGATCTGCGAGGTTCACCAAGCATGAGATTTTGTGTATGCGACTGTTTTTGTCCCACCAGGAAGGTAGCCGCATTGACTTCGGGTTGTAAGCTGGGTATGTTTCTGTTTCCGTAACTGACCGAACGCTGACATGAATAACGTGGTCTTTAATGTGCATGTTTGGTCATCTGCATGTGTATAACATACACGTAGGGAATTAAGGCACTGGCAGGTCTGCATTTTTTGTTCACCTAGGAAATCGTAAAATTCCCCACGCTTAATTCATCAGATGTCGCCCATATACGAACCCAGGACTTCACGGACCCGTGGGATTGAAGTTGATCGATGTTAATATCCACTCGCTTAGTGCGTCTGTCCCAGTAGATAGATACATCAACATGTACACTTTTTAACCAAAAAGAGACGGGACAGAATAACGGTTGCATTGTATCAAAGTGTATACCTACCTTTCTTGAGGATAACTTAAGCGCTTTGAGTTGTTCGCTTTACAAGATTCAACGCTATGCAAATGTCATATAACTATTATTTATATTGAGAATAACTGACCTGATGATCTCATGGCGAGAATGCTTGATGTTAACAAGAAAACTGTATGACGTGAAACATAGTGGTAGTGGGATCTAATATCTTGCATTATTTTGTAGAAACCTTTACTTGCAGTATACACGCCTTTCCAACGGTGTTTTTCTTTCTTTTCATCTATGCTGATTTGTTTATTGACGGAATGATTTGCTGTGAATCATTTTCTTTTAAAACCCGATCTACTAATGGTTGTACTGACTGACTTATATAAAGACGTTAATTTTGTCTAATTAAACATCGTTTTTTTTCTTTCTTGATAATTTGAGAGAGAGAGAGAGAGAGAGAGAGAGAGAGAGAGAGAGAGAGAGAGAGAGAGAGAGAGAGAGAGAGAGAGTATGTGTGTGAGTGTGTGTGTGCGTCAAAGTCAAAGCGAAAATCAAACTTTATTTTCAGATAGTACATTGTGTCTGTGCACGCGCGTACGTGCGTGTGTGCGTGCGTGTGTGTGTGTACATGTGTGTACGCGCGCACGCGTGTGTGTTGGTAAAAAAAAAGAAGAAAATATTAATTTTTTTTTGTTCTCAATGAATACAAATGGTATTTCAACATACAACAAGAAGTGA
>CM054145.1:63609190-63614190 GCA_028751875.1 Rapana venosa
CCTCTCTCCAGACAGTCTAGGCATGGCCAGTCATCAGCACCAACAGAATCAAGGACGACGTCTGCTATGAGTGTGGCCTCAGTGGTTCTGTCTACCGGTAGCACACTTGTTCTCCACACACTTCTCTCTGAAATCAAAGGATAAGTGGTTCTGTCTACAGGTAGCACACTTGTTCTCCACACACTTCTCTCTGAAATCAAAGGGTAAGTGGTTCTGTCTACAGGTAGCACACTTGTTCTCCACACACTTCTCTCTGAAATCAAAGGGTAAGTGGTTCTGTCTACAGGTAGCACACTTGTTCTCCACACACTTCTCTCTGAAATCAAAGGGTAAGTGGTTCTAGTCTACCTAGAATTTTTTTGGTTTTGCTTTAACAAGACTGACATTGACAGAGAGACGGAGAAATAGAGAGAACTCTGAACTCTGAACTCTGAAATGACTTAATGTACATTGGCCTTGGACCACAATACATTTGTTGGGCTCAGGATGGAACAGTGAGTTCATTCATATCACTGGCAAACAAATGCACAAACAAATAATGATTTATGACTGATTAAAGAAGAAATACACACAAATATAGATATCGAACTCATACAAAAAGATGATGTCAGTAACAATTTATGACTGAATACAGAAGAAAATCACATGATTATAAACCTTAAATCAGCCATAACCCAATCATAGAGAGAAGGTGCTATCTAAGAAAAATCATCCATAATGAGTATATCAAATCGTAGCAGTTTTTCAATAAAGTGTTTGAAAGAGAGAGTGAGAAACTCTCTCTGAAACTCTGAAATGATTTAATTGCACATTGGCCTTAGGCCACAATACAATATAGAAAATAAAATAGGAAAATATCTTATTTAGCAGCACCTATCTATATTCTACAATCATTTGGTTACCTGAAAATCATATACATCTCATACCTACTACGGTTCAAATTTTAAGGATAGTTGTCAAATCACAGTTTTCATTTCACATATACTGAAATGATCATAGACATTAGTATAAAAGGGGGAGATACAGAAAATCATGATCATGTTATGCCACGAATTCTTGATAATAAGCAATATAAACAAAGGTGAAAATGTTTACGTGGTTTAACAGACGTACATCATAGGATTGATTACCTTGTAGACTTAAAGTATTTTCTTCCGCCTATTGCTTGCATGAAACACAAATCTAGATAAATTGTATCTGTGGATAGGATCAGTGGCTCTAAGTAACATGTGCAGAGGAAGTTCTTTTGACTCTTTTAGAAATTTGACCCTTAAATCTTCAAACGTAGCACAAAATAACACAAAATGTTTTTCATTTTCGATCTGACTTTTACAAAATGGACAGAATTTATCATGAACAGATTCGCTATAGCGATGTACATTGTTATTCAGTGGGAGTACATTAAACCTCAACTGCGTGATGGCAACACGAAAACAATAATTTTCCATATCTAGAACATAACTTTCTTTTACGAATATAGTCTTAAATGATCTATATGGTTGATATCTATCTCGATCTCTTATAGTTCCTGACCATTCTTGAATAAACATATCGATGAGCCTCTGTTTAAATAGAGAGAGAGAGACAGAGAGACAGAAGAGATATGCACAGAGAGAGAGAGAGACCGAGATAGAGAGACAGAGAGACAGACAGACAGAGAGAGACAGAGACAGAGAGACAAAAGGAGATATGCACAGAGCTAGAGAGACAGAGAAAGAGACAGACAGACAGATAGAGAGACAGACAGAGACAGAGAGGCAAAAAAGGAGATATGCAGAGAAGGAGAGAGACAGAGACTGATAGACAGAGAGAGAGAGATACAGACAGACAGTCAGACAGACATACAGACAGACCAACAGGCAGAATAGAAACAAAGGAGCAAGCAAACAGCATCACTGACAAAAGACAGCTACGTAGAGAAAGAAGTCTAGACATTTTTCAGCTCAAGAGCCTGGAGATTGGTCTTCGTTCTACCAGTTCTACCATCAAGCCTTTTCTTCTCTTTTCCCCCCTGAATTCCACAATGGACTGTCTGAGGTAAGTTGATATGCCTTTTTCATCTTCTTCACTGGGAGGCACTGGGTCTTGTGCAGATGTGGGAGACAGGGAAAAACACAGTTGTTTAAACTGTTTGTGAAATGCAGAGAATGGGAGGAATTCAAACTTGCTGTCACCACCTTTTCCAGCATAGGGAAATTCGAAACTTGGTTGGTAGTAGAGGGTTGTTGCGTAGATGTTTGCTTTGGTTCGTTCCTTGCTTAGAGCTGCGAGGTTTGTTACCAAAGGTGAGGTTTTGTGTAGGTTACCAAGAGACAGAGACAGATAGAGACAGAGAGATAGAGACAGAGACAGATAGAGAAAGAGATAGATAGAGAAAGAGATAGATAGAGAAAGAGATAGATAGAGACAGAGACAGACAGAGACAGAGACAGAGAGAGACAGAGAGACAGAGACAGAGAGAGACAGAGACAGGCAGGGAGCCAGGCCTCCAGACTCCCAGTCAGACACACAGGTATCAGAAAAATGAAATAAGTCCCGACACTCTCTTTACATCAAGACTCTCAAAAATGGGTGGCATTCCTCAAGTTGTCATTAGTCCATATTCCAGCCATCACACTTTCCTTCCCTCTTTACCAGAACTGCAGGGTAAAGATGCTAGACAGACTGACAGACAGACCCATCATAAATGGTGCATCTTTGGGGACGGGGTAGCTCAGTGGTCAGAGCACTCGCTTTCCCCCAGCTAAGGTTAAGCAGCGTTGGGCGTGGTTACCATGTGGATTGATGATTGTTTGCTCGCCTTGACTTCAGTACAGTCCCCCAGTTCACCCAGCTTTAAATGGGTGCCTGCCCTCTTTAGGGTCAGGGAAAGTAAAGCAGGGTGGGAGAGGAGATGGGCGCCACCCTCAATATACTGGCCCCTGAAGAAGCTGAGGTCTCTGACATCTCACTTCCCCTACGACAAAATAAGTTATGGGATTAACTTTACCTTTACCACATTTACTTTCGGGCATCAGGATTTCTCTTCACTGCCGTGTGCTCCATCCTTATTGAGTTTTAGAACAGAGATGGGATGGGGGGTGTAGTGGAGGCAGTTAATGCAAACATGGTGAAGTTTGTAGAGCAAAAGGTAGGAGAGGGGATTGCAGTTGTCAGCCAGGTTGGAAAGAGTATAGCACGTTGACGTGAGACTGGTGCAGGGGAGATGACGTGCAGATGGACATTGTAGGAGGGCAAGAGTGGCCAGAGATTCATGGTTAAGTATACAGCCAGAGTTCAGAGGCTGTGGATGGAAAAGACGAAAGCTGCAAGAAAATGGGATGTTGCAAGTATGGGACATGTTAGGATGGGGGTTGTATGTAAGCAAAGATATTGACTCCTGTGTTGAGAGAGAGAGAGGAAGAGAGAGAGAGACAGACAGACAGACGTAGGCAGAGACAGAGGCAGAGATAGAGAAAGAAATACAGACAGACCGAGAAAAAAGTGGCAGAGAAAGACAAAGAAAGATAGCGAGAGGCAGTGACAGAAACAGACTCATAGTCAGCTTGACATACAGTATACAGATATAACCCTACAAGAGTCCAGTCATTCTTTTTCTCAAGAATCTTCGAAACCGATCAAACACTTCAAATTATAATTGAGCTCTTCACAGTCCCCTTTCCCGCAGCTAGACCGTTGGGGCACCACTGAAGATTTTGCAACCAGCTTCCTCTACCCCTTCACCGCTCTTATCTCTCCGCAGTAAGTCGTTCCACTCCAGGCCAGTCCTTTCACCTGATGTTGTAGATCTTCCCATCGGTTTCTCTGTCTGCCTCTTCGTCTCCCTCCTTGTACTGTTCCCTGTAGGACAGTCTTGGCCAGTTCAGATGTTCGTGTACTGCTTCAGTTTGTGTGTTTTTACTGAATTCAGGAGCTCTTCACAGAGCCCGATGGCGTTTTCAATTCTAGTTTTCACTTTCTGGTGGGGTTATGTAATCTCAGTAAGAGATGCCAAGCAGTTTGCGGAAGAATCATAATTATCTCCATTGCCTGTAGCCCGTATGTTATCGGTTCATGCCCCGTAACTCTTACAGTAGTAATCTATACGTTTTTTGGTTCCCTTCCAAACATCAAGATGGAGAGACTGGACTGGTAGGAGTGTTGCTGGCGGACTGGCAGACAGCGGCATTGTTGGTTGTGCCTCACAGCTGTGCAGACTTCTTCTTCACAGGGTTTCTTTGGAGGATGTGAAGGGGATCGGGAGGGGGAGGAAGCAAGAAAGGCCGCGTTTTTTGGAAGTGTGTAGGGTGTTGGAGCTATAGTTTGAACCATCTGCAAACTAAAGCAGCTTTCGATTTGATAGACTGATCAATATTTTGAGCCTTTTACAGTTTTTGTCGTGCCTCGGTTAGAAGTCCGAGGTACGTACCATAAAGATGGCGAGCTTTCGCGTATTCGACCGGTTTTGCTTACCCCACCATTAAAGATAGCCAAACTACGACTTCGGGGATGATGTCCACACACGACACCTCTGTTCATGTGCATGTGTGTTATTTTAAATGTCATCTATTCCTACCAGCACTAAGCAGCTTACTTTTTTCCAAAAGGTGGAACAGGTTTTTAACGTGTGCGCAAGATGTTCTGCGTGCATGCACACACAGGATCTCGGTTCAAAGTCTAATCTGAATTACTTTCAGGAGAGTGAAGTCAGTACTCGAGGGAAAAATCCCCTAAAACGAGCACTTCCGTGGTTTGCTGAGTCCCGGGCCGTCAGATCACAAGCTCCATGTTCTATCCACTGGGCTATCAGTTGTTTCTGGAGGTGGGGTAAAGACTCGTTAGATTGCAGCTGCGCTAGAACAGCAGTCATACAAATTACAAACGGGGCTGAGAAAGCCAGACTTTATTCTACAGACGACCCTGTTGTAGAGGGAGATGGACGTTTTCAGAGTGGAATTGGTATGTGACGCAGGAACAGGAAAATGCTGTATCGGGTACATCATTCATTGTTGTCCTGACAG
>CM054145.1:63616690-63634190 GCA_028751875.1 Rapana venosa
AGACGGACAGACTGACAGACAGACAGACAGACAGACTGACAGACAGACAGACAGACTGCTTCTCCAAGGTGATGGGATGACAGGCAGCTGCTGAGGACTGGGGGTGCTGATGGATGGGATGCAGAGTGGCAAGACCCGAGAAAGTAATTTTCGGGTGTTTTTATTTTGAAGTTATCTTTGGAACGTTGACACCAATAATATGAAATGTCCCTTTCTTGTGTCTTTTGAGATTATGATACGTATTGATGTGTCTGTCAGTATTGTCATTGCCCTTCATGGGATGATTAAAGGGTTTTGACTTTGACTTGACTTTGACTACTGAAATTCTTTTTTTCTTGTGGATATTGCTTTTTCAGTCTCATTTTCCAATCTTAAACAAGTGCTGCTACTTCAACGTCACTCGTCCCAGCTCTATACCAAAGTAAAACCCTCTGCGATTGCTCTGTTTGCAATATCGAAGGTGAATGTGGACAGGTAGACACCAATACTGGATTTCTGTGAGGCTACCAACCACAGGAGGACCTGTTTTTCTGTACAGTTACTTTCATGTCTATTTTACGGCAGCGTTTTCAAGCTTCCAGCCACTAGCTCTACCTTCTGACCAACTGAAGAACTCAATACCAGGCAGAACTGATTTAAAAAAAAGTAAATTGTAGTTAAATGAGTTGTAATCAGTTCAATGCCCAACCAAAAGCAAAACCCAGTAAATCTTTTTAAAAAATCCCCTGAAGTTCTTTACCTGATTATCAAACGCTCATGTAAACAAATAAAACCAAACCTGAGATTGTCACCACATCATGATATGAAAGAAAGACTAATGTTTTTGTCATGCCATTTTCCATAATATGTGTAGTGTAGCTGCATAATCACTCATATCATGAAAACGAAACTGGTGGTGCTTTCTATTGAACACCAAAAACTGAAACTACTAGCAGGTCTAAGTACTAAGTGCCTTTCAGGTGATGCCAGAGGAGGTTGAAGGACAAGGAAAGACACCAACTGGTCTCGGAGGTTACTCACCAACGCTTTCTGTACAGTTTACTTATGGTATTACCCAGCCTTTAGGTTCCCCATTTGGGGGACCCTGTAATGAAGTTTCTTTAAGAAGCCAAAATTTTTTAAAAAACCCGTTAGAAATTTTCTTCTTGTCCTCCAAAGTAAAAACCCAAAAATTTCCGGCCGATTTGTCCGGAAATGTTGTCCTTGGGCCAAAAAAATAAACCCACGTGAGAATTGTCCCAATTAATGTTTAAAGGTCTTTTGATAAGGGCCGATTTAAATGTATAGAAATTTGCAAAAAATCAAAGAAAACAAAAACGGGAAAAAGTAGTACAAAATTGAAATAAACCATCAAGTCTTTTTAATCCAGGTGTCCGTAAACTTTCTTAAACCCAACAAACCCCCCTCCTCAGGCAATGAAATCACTTTTAAACGCCCCCCCCCCAACAAAAACCAAAAAGACAAAAAGAACCCAACAACCCCGAAAAACACCAAAAAAAAAAAAAGAAAAGAAACCCAAATAAATAAAATTAAGAAACCAACCACAAAAAAGAAACCTAAAGTCCCAAACTTTAGCTAATCCCTTCCTTTCAAAGGGAAAAATGCGTTTACTTCAAAGGTTTGAAATGGGAAACTATAAATTTTTTAAAAATAAGAAAGTTTTTGATGAAAAAAAATAAAACCATAAGGAACAATAACAAAGAAAGAGGAAAGGAAGAAAGAAGCGAGCAAAAAAGAAGAGGGGGGGTTTAGGAGAAAAAAAAAACAACAAACATTTACAGACAAAAAACAACAATGAAACCCGTTCAAAAAAGCAGATAGAAAAAAAAAAACAGAAAGATAGAGAGAGAGAGAGAGGAGGAGAGAAGAGAGAGAGAGAGAAGAAGAAAGAAGAAGAAAAGAGAAAAAGAGACAGACAGACAGACAGAAGACAGACAAACAGAAAGAAAAGAGAAGAAAAAACAGAGAAGAACAAGAAGAAGACAGAACAGAGACAGAGAACAAAACAGAGAAACAGCTACAGAAAGACACAGATGCAAAGACCCCACAGACATAGACAAAAGGGGCAGAGAGACTGACAGAAAGGACACTGGGGGAAAAAGAAAGTAGAACAGTCTTTTCATCTGGGCAGACTTCCCCACCTTTTCAGGGCTGAACCCCACCACACCGTGTGTGGCCTTTTCTCGTCCCCGCCTCTCCCCACACCGCACAGTGGTGTGCCAGAGAAAAAGGCTTTGCCAGAGAAAAAGGCTGTGTCAGAGACAAAAAGGATGTGCCAGAGAAAAAGGCTGTGTCAGAGAGAAAAAGGCTGTGTCAGAGAGAAAAAGGCTGTGTCAGAGAGAAAAAGGCTGTGTCAGAGAGAAAAAGGTGGTGTCCAGCGAGAAAAAGGTTGGCCAGAGAGAAAGGCTGTGTCAGAGAGAAGCTGTGTCAGAGAGAAAAAGGCTGTGTCAGAGAAGCTGTGTCATAGAGAATAAGGCTGTGTCAGAGAGAAAAAGGCTGTGTCATAGAGTTAAAGGCTGTGCCAGAGAAAAAGGCTGTGTCAGAGAGTTAAAGGCTGTCAGAGAGTTAAAGGCTGTGTCAGAGAGAACAAGGCTCTGCCAGAGAGAAAAGGCTGTGTCAGAGAGAACAAGGCTGTGTCAGAGAGAGAAAAAGGCTGTGTCAGAGAGAAAAAGGCTGTGTCAGAGAGAAAAAGGCTGTGTCAGAGAGAAAAAGGCTGTGTCAGAGAGAAAAGGCTGTGTCATAGAGAAAAAGGCTGTGTCAGAGAGAAAAAGGCTATGTCAGAGAGAAAAAGGCTGTGTCATAGAGAAAAAGGCTGTGTCATAGAGAACAAGGCTGTGTCAGAGAGAAAAAGGCTGTGTCATAGAGAACAAGGCTGTGTCATAGAGAAAAAGGCTATGTCAGAGAGAAAAAGGCTGTGTCATAGAGAACAAGGCTGTGTCAGAGAGAAAAAGGCTGTGTCATAGAGAACAAGGCTGTGTCAGAGAGAAAAAGGCTATGTCAGAGAGAAAAAGGCTGTACCAGAGAGAAAAAGGCTGTGTCAGAGAGCCTGTGTCAGAGAGAAAAAGGCTGTGCCAGAGAGAAAAAGGCTGTGTCAGAGATAAAAAGGCTGTGTCAGAGAGCCTGTGTCAGAGAGAAAAAGGCTGTGTCAGAGAGAAAAAGGCTGTGTCAGAGAGAAAAAGGCTGTGCCAGAGGAAAAAAGGGTGTGTCAGAGTGAAAAAAGGCTGTGCCAAAGAGAAAAAGGCTGTGTCCCGAGAGAAAAAAGGCCCGTGCCAGAGAGAAAAGGCTGTGTCAGAGAGAAAAAGGCTGTGTCAGAGAGGAAAAAGGCTGTGTCAGAGGGAAAAAGGCTGTTAAAGGGGAAAAAGGCTGGTTTTCAGAGGAAAAAGGGGTGTGCCAGGAGAAAAAGGCTGTGTCAGAGAAAAAGGCTGTGTCAGGGAGAAAAAGGCGGTCAGAGAGAAAAGCTGTGTCAGAGAGAAAAAGGGTGTGTCAGAGAGAAAAGGCTGTGTCAAGAGAAAAAGGCTGTGTCAGAGAGAAAAGGCTTGTCAGAGAAAAAAGGCTGTGTCAAGAGAAAAAGGCTATGTCATAGAGAAAAAGGCTGGGTCAAGAGAAAAAGGCTGTGTCATAGAGAACAAGGCTGTGTCAAGAGAACAAAAGGGTGTGTCAAGAGAAAAAAGGCTGTGTCATGAGAACAAGGCTGTGTCCCGAGAGAAAAAAGGCTGTGGGCATGAGAACAAGGCTGTGTCAGAGAGAAAAGGCTTGTCAAGAGAAAAAGGCTGTTCCAATGAGAAAAAGGCTGTGTCAAAAGAGCCTGTGTCAGAGAGAAAAAGGCTGTGCCAGAGAGAAAAAGGCTGTGTCAGAGATAAAAAGGCTGTGTCAGAGAGCCTGTGTCAGAGAGAAAAAGGCTGTGTCAGAGAGAAAAAGGCTGTGTCAGAGAGAAAAAGGCTTTTCAGAGAGAAAAGGCTGGTCAGGAGAAAAGGCGTTCATGAAAAAAAGGGCTGTGTGAGAAAAAAAAGGCTTGCAAGAGAAAAAAAGCGGGTGTAAACAAAAAAAGGGCTGTGTCAGAAGAAAAAGGGCTTTTCAGGAGAAAGGCTGTGTCAGGAAAAAGGCGTGTCAAGAAAAAAAGGCGTGTCAGAGAGAAAAAGGCTGTGTCGAGAAAAAAGGCTGTCAAGGGGAAAAGCCTTGTCAAGAAAAAAGGGGCGGTGAGAGAGAAAAAGGCTGTGTCAAAAAAAAAAAGGCTGTGTCAGAGGGGAAAAAAGGGCGTGTCAAGAGAGAAACCTTTGTCAGAGAGGAAAACCTGTGTCAAGAAAAAAGGCTGTGTCAGAGAAAAGCTGTGTCAGAGAGAAAAAGGCTGTGTAGAGAGAAAAAGGCGTGCAGAGGGGGAAAAAGCCTGTGTCAAGAAAAAAGGGCTGTAAAGAAAAAAAGGCTGTGTCAGAAAAAAGGCTGTGTGAGAAAGAAAAGGCTGTGTCAGAGAAAAAAAATTTTTGTGTCAGAGAGAAAAAGGCGGGCCCAGCGGAAACAAGTTGCCCCAGGAAAAAGGCGTGTCAGAGAAAAAAGGCTGTGTCAGAGAAAAAAGGCTGTGTCAAGAGAAAAAGGCTTTTCCCTAGAAAAAAGGCTGTGCGAAAAAAGGTGTGTCAAGAGAAAAAGGCTGTGTTAGAGGAAAAGGCTGTGCAAGAGAAAAAGCTGTGTCAGAGGGGCCGTGCAGAGAGAAAAAGGCTTGTCAGAAAAAAGGTTTTGTGTGAGAGAAAAAAAGGCTGGTCAGAGAGAAAAGGCTGTGTCAGAGAAAAAAAAGGCTGTCGAAAAAAAAAGGCTGTGTCAGAGAGAAAGGCTGTTCAGAAGTAAAAGGCTGTGTCAGAAAAAAAGGCTTTTCAGAAGAAAAAGGCGTGTCAGGAGAAAAAGGCTGTCAGAGAAAAAAGCGGTCAGAGAAAAAAGGCTGTCAGAGAGAAAAAGGCTTTTTCAAGAAGCTGTGTCAGAGAGAAAAAGGCTGTGCCCAAGAGAAAAGGTGTTCAAGAGAAAAAGGCTGTGTCAAGAGAAAAAGGCTGTGTCGAGAAAAAAGGCTGTGTCAAAAAAAAGGCGTGTCAGAGAAAAAAGGCGGGGTTCAGAGAGAAAAAGGCTGTGTCAAGAGAAAAAGGTGTCGAGAGAAAAAGGCTGTGTCAGAAGAAAAGGCTTGTCAGAGAGAAAAAGGCTTGTCAAAAAAAAAGGCGTGTCAAGAAGAAAGGCTGGTCAGAGAAAAAAGGGTGTCGAGAAAAAAGGGGGCTGTCAGAGGAACAACGGGGTTCCAAAAAAAGGCTGGTCAGAGAAAAAAAGGCTGGTCAAAAAAAAAAAGGGCTGTGTCAGAGAAAAAAAGGCGTGTCAAGAGAACAAGGCGTTCAGAAAACTGTGTCAAGAAAAAAGGCTTGTCAGAGAGAAAAAGGCTTTTCAGGAGCCTGTGTCAAGAGAAAAAGGCTGTCAAGAGAAAAAGGCTGTGTCAGAGAAAAAAGGCTGTGTCATAAAAAAAAAGGGTTGTGCCAGAGTGAAAAAGGGTTTGGTCAGAGGAAAAAAGCTGGCCAAAAAAAAAGGCCCCTTTCAGGAAAAAGGCTTTTCAAAAAAAAGGCTGTGTCATAGAGAAAGGGTTGTGCCAGAGTAAAAAGGCTGTTCAGAGAAAAAAGGCTGTGCCAGAGAGAAAAAGGCTGTGTCAGGGGAAAAAAAAGGCTGTGTAGAGAAAAGGCGGGTTCAGAAAAAAAGGGCTGGTCAGAGAGAAAAAGGCGTGTCAGGGGAAAACAAGGCTGTGTCAGAAGAAAAAAGGGTTGTGTCGAGAAAAAAAGGCTGGAAAAGAAAAAGGCTATGTCAGAGAGAGAGAAAGGCGGTCGAGAAAAAGGCTGTGTCAGAGAGAAAAGGCTGTTCAGAGAAAAAAAGGGCTGTGACAGGAGAAAAAGGCTGTGAAAAGGAAAAAGGTTTTTTGACAGAGAGAAAGGCTTGCAGAGAGAAAAAGGTGTGACAGAGAGAAACGGGCTGGTCAGAAGGCTTGTCAAGGGGCTGTGTCAGAGAAAAAGGGTTTTGCCAGGGGGAAAAATTTAAAAAAGCGAGATCTTCTTGAAGAAAAATCCCTTTTAAAAAAACCCCCCCTGGGGATCCCTGGGTCTGTCATGAAATATCCTCACCTTCTGGAAATTCTTGTAGAAATTTTCCCTTTTCTATCCCCTTTCTTTATTTTGCATGTTTTCCTTTTCTGTCTTATTTTGGGCTATTTTATTGTTTTTTTTCCCCCAAAAAAACTTAACAGATAAAAATTCTCCTAAGCCGAAGTCGGTGCGTGGCCCCGACTTTATAGCGTGGAAGGCAGCGTGACGCATGTTTCCTCATAAACGGCAACAATAGTTTTCTGTCTGAGCGTTCGTAAAGACGAAAAAGAAATTTTTCATCACTGGATCAAAGAGGAGGGGGCATGAGTAAAGGAGAATGTTATTAGATCCCTGGATCTCCTTACAAATACATAAAAAAAATAGAAAGTGGGCAAATGGAAAAGAATCTTACCAGTAAAGATACAAGTATTTTTTGGATCTGTTTTTTTCAGCAATATATTTGTTATCATTTTTATCTAATTAACTCCGGATGGTGCTTATGTGCTTTTTGTCACCCATGCATAGAACAACTTCATTGTTTACAAGAAAACTACAAGTGACCGGGTTAAAAAAGGTGATCGGGGGTGATTTAAAGGGTGAAAGTATGGAAAAACGAATCGAAGAGGTAAAGGAAAAAGACGACAGAGACAGAGAAGAGAGGTAGGAAAGGGGGGGAGGGGGGAGAGATTATAGCCCCTCATCAGTAATTACTCACCTTGACCTTGTAGCCGCCGCACCAATGCAAATAGACAAATAACACATCAAAACAATAAAAAAAGTGTCATTTTACAACAAATCAGTCACGAATTGCGCGAGAGTTAAAAAAGTAACACTTATTTTTGGGGGTTTTTTGATTATCTTAGATCAATAAACAAGCATTAACCATTGCATTTTCGTTTTTTTCAATCAATTTTAAAAAACCCGGAAATGGGTTGGGGAAAAGAGAGAGAAGAGAGAGAGAGAGAGAGAGAAAAGAGAGAGAGAAGAAGAGGAGAGAGAGAAGAAAGGCTGAGGCAAAAAACTACAAAGAGACAACAGAGACCACATTTACAAAGAACGCAAATACAAAAGAAACAGGGGGGCCAAGACATGGGGACAAAAAAGACTGCAAAAGAACCGTCTAGACAGATCTTATCCCTAACTTTTCACTGCTGAGGGGGGAAGTCATCTTGCAATGACCCGTCCTCTGTTTTTGTCCTTCAACCACCCAGCACTGAGGTCTGATGGAGCACCGTTAACAGGCCCCGTCAGTTCACAAGCAGTCCATCCCCCCTCCATGTACTGATTGAAAAATATGCCTAACTGGCTGACGACTGGCTGACTGCTACGGCTGACGACTGGGGGACTATGCCTGACTGACTGACTAATTTACTGGCTGACTGACTAAATACAAACTGACTGACTAAGACTGACTACTGACTAAATGACTGGCGATGACTAACGACGACGCCAACTAACTGGCTGACTGAAAAATGACTAATGACGGTAAATGATGAGGAGAACTGACTGCCTGACTGACTGCCCGACTGACTGACTAAAAAAAAGGAATAAATAAATTTTATTTAAAGGGCTCCCAAGGGATGGGGGGGGCCTGTCATATAAACATCCCCCCCCCTACAAATCGTGCCAGGAATCCTTTTTTTTTATTTCCCTCACGGTTCGCTCGTTCCCTATTTTCCCGTCACCCCCTCCTTCTCGTCCCCGTTTTTGCCTTCTTGGTCCGTCCCCCTTGTTTAAAACCCCCGAAAGACTTCACAAAACCATTTTCTCCACGCCGAATCGGGTGCGGCGAGCCGGGCTTCACAATGTTCGTTAATTACAGCCCAATAATTTTCTTCTGAAGTTAGACGAAAGACGACACGCGCGACAAAGAAGAAGAAAAAGAAGAAAAGAAGAAAAGAAGAGAAAAAAAGAAGAATGCAAAGAAGAAAAGAATCAAAAAAGAAGAAGAAAAAAAAGAAGAAGAAAAGAAGAAGAAGAGAAAAGAGAGAATGCAAAGAAAATGCAAAAAAAAAGAAGAAAAAATGCAAAGAAGAAGCAAAGAAAAAGAAGAAAAAAGAGAAGAAAAAGAAGAAAAAAGAAAAGAAGAAGAAAAAAGAAGAAGAAAAAAGAAGAAGAAGAAGAAAAGAAGAAGAAGAAGAATGCAAAAAAGAATCAAAGAAGAAGAAGAAGAAGAAAGCAAGAAGAAAAAGAATCAAAAAAAAAATGCAAAGAAGAAGAAAAGAAGAATGCAAAGAAGAAGAAGAATGCAAAGAAGAAGAAAATGCAAAAAGAAAAGAATGCAAAGAAGAAGAAGAAGAAGAAGAAAGCAAAGAAGAAGAAGAAAAGAAAAAAGAAGAAGAAGAAGAAGAAGAAAAAGAAGAAAAGAAGAAGAAAGAAAGAAGAAAAGAAGAAGAAAAGAAGAATTGCGACAAAGAATTTTGAAAAGGGAAAAAAAATACGAAGAAAAGAATTGCAAAGAAGAAAATTTCAAAAGAAGAAAAAGAAGAATTGCGAAGAAGAAGACGAATTGCGATAAAGAAGAATTGCGAAGAAGAGAAAGAAGAAGAACTGTGAATAAAACTTGCGAAGAATTGCGAAGAAGAAGAAATGTGAAGAAGTGCGAATGAGAATTGCGAAGAATAAGAAATGTGAAGAATTGCGAAGAAAAAGAATTGCGAAGAAGAATTGCGATGAAGAACTGTGAAGAACAAGAGGGATTGCAAAGAAGAGGAAGAAGAATGGCGAAGGAAAATTACGAAGAATTGCAAAGAAGGAGGAGGAGGAGGAAGAGGAGGAGGAGGAAGAGGGGGAAGAGGAGCAGAGGAAAAGAAGAAGAAGAAGAAGAAGAAGAAGAAGAAGAAAAAGAAAGAAGAAGAAGAAGAAGAAGAAGAAAAGAAAAGAAAAGAAGAAAAGAAGAAGACCAACAACAAGAACAAGAACAAGAACAAGGGAAAAAGAAGAGAACAAGAAACAGGAAAACAAGAAGAGCAAAAAAAAGAAGAAGAACAAGAACAGAACCAGAACAAGAAAAGAAGAAGAACAAGAAGAAGAAGAAGAACAAGAAGAACAAGAAGAACAAGAAGAAGAAGACAAGAAGAAAGAAGAAGAACAGAACAACAACAACAAGAACAACAACAACAAGAAGAACGAAGAATAAGAACAAGAACAAGAAGAACAAGAACAAGAGAGAGTATAGCAATAGAGGCCAGGATGGTGTGTGTGTGTGTAAGTGTAAATGTGCAGTGGTAAAGCACTTAAGTGGAAGGATTAAACTTTTTGCCAGGAAAAATGAAGAAACTTTTGGGGGGGGGGAGAGAGAGAGAGAGAGAGAGAGAGAAAGAGGGGGAGAGAGGAGAGAAGAGAGAGAGAGAAGAGAGAGAAGAGAGAGAGAGAGAGAAGAGGAGGAGAGAGAGAGAGAGAGAGAGGAGAGAGAGAGAGAGAGAGAGGACTGAAAGACAGGACCTTGTAACAGTTTGAAACTGATGAAAGCAAACTTAATCAGGTTACAAATGTAACTCTTTACATTTCTCGGTTAGTGTTCAAAATTCACCAATTGTGAGATTTTTGCGTTAAAAGACCGTTTTTGTCTTCTCATCTAGCTGCATTTTCACTTTGGAGATAGATTCTTATCTAAACTGCTTTATACAGATAGATAATTAACTGTTGATCATTTTGTTATTTGTTGACATTAACAATATCAAGCTGACCTGGCAAGAATTCACAACAAACCCGTACGGTAAAAAAAATAACCTGCTTTGTATGGTCTTCAAGTAATAAGGCGATATAACTAATACACTTTTCGTGTTGAGACGAACCACATTTCAGGCCGTTGTTCCTCTGTAACAAAAACAGTGGATAATGATAACAAAAGTGTCTTTCAAAGTTTACTTACTGATAAGCATATTGTTGCACAACATAGATAAATAGACACTCCATCCATTCAAAATCTTTTTTTCTAGTTTGGATGTGGTAGTCGGGATCTTGATACTTATTGTATTGTATTGTATTGTATTGTATTGCATTCTATTGTATTTAACTGTATTGTATTGCATTGCATTATATTGTATTGCATTGCACCGCATTGAATTGTATTGTATTGTATTGTATTGCATTGTATTGCATCGCATTGTGTTGTATTGTATTATATTGTATTGTATTACATTGTATTGTATTGCATTGTATTTCATCGCATTGTATTGCATTGCATTGTATTGTATTGCATTGTATTGAATTGCATTGTATTGCACTGTATTGTATTATATTGTGTTGTATACCACTTAAAGTCACGCAGAGAGCTCTATGTGAAATTCGGGCTGCTTTGCTCGGGAGAGCGCGTCGCCACAAGAGCAGCGCCACTCGTTATTTTTTGTTGTTTTCCAGTCTGCATGTGTACCGTTTCCTATTGGTGTGGCTCATTTCTAGAGAATTTTGCCAAGGACAACTATCTTGTTGCCGTGAATTCGTTTACATGCACCAAATTTAAAATCCATTCATGTTTTTGAAATCATTAATTAAAGCCTTGTACACTCCAGCTCCTTGATGACTCTACAAAAATCCAAACCGATTCAACTCTATGAACTTTCACATTTGATACCAGTTTTATATAGACATAGACAGTTACAAATAAAAATATTATTTAAGGAGGGTAAGAAGATCAGTAAACATTCTTTACTTAAACCAGCCACTTGGAAGAAGGGTTTTGTTTTTAAAAACCCACCCATTATTCCATCTGTGAGGAAGATATAAATGGACGTATCTACATCTTTAAACAAACGAGTGAACAGGTGGAAAGAATCAGATTGACAGAAACGGACAATTACAAGGATAAAAATATTATTCAAACATGATCTACAACACTCGTCATTTGACCATACATGGAAAACTAGCAGTCAAATATTCACTGTCCGCTCTTTTGACACGGACAGACAGCCATAACCCCTGTCTAGAGACTCACCACTCTTTTATCCTTCACTGAAATACACTTTGCTACTTTAGAGAGGCAGTAACATGTAGCTGAAGGTTAGGTGTGTGTGTGTGTGTGTGTGTGTGTGTGTGTGTGTGTGTGTGTGTGTGTGTGGTGTGTGTGTATGTGTGTGTGTTGGGGCGGGGGGAGGGTGGGTAGAGCTTTGAACATGTGTGAACTTTTAAAGAGGAAAGAAGCTGAAACTTTGTGAAAGGATGACAAAGTTTTTTCTCCCATCTTTCATTCATTTTTTGGCACCCATCATTTTTTTTTAAAAAGCAGAGAAGACACATTTTCTAACCTTACCAAATCTTTTAGATAAGCAGATGCTGTTCCTTTGGGCAGTTTAAAGAGGATACTAGGGGCTTTTGCAAGATTGAAAGAATACTTTTCCTCTCAAAAATGTGTTTATTTTAGAATTAGAACATTTGTTTGAACGAGAAATCATTTTGTATCTCAAAAGAGTTGTTTGACGAGATGAAGGATTGATGGAGGGCTAGCATCCTTGAAACTTTCAGCTGCTCTTTCCAAACCTTACTCCGTGTATGCGGTAAATTCAAGAGGTCTTAAACAGGCAGGGAATCTCCTCTGATGAAAACATGTGGCCTAAAGGTTGCTTACTCTGTTTTGCAAAAAAGAAACCCCTAATTATTTAAGTCTACTTGTATGTTCAAGTTTGGAATTTTTCAAATCTACATCACAAACGCCCCATAATTGAATCAACAGCTGGTATTATGATCATAGTTATAAATGGAACCTTGGTATCCAAATGCATTCCTCATAAGAACAGACATCCCCCTCCTCCTTCCCCCACGTGGGAATGCAGGTGACCTGTCAGTATAAATAGTATCCCCACCTTCTGGAAATTCTATGCTAGTAATTCCCTCTTTCCTAACTCTCTCTTTGTTTCTGCCTCGGGACGTTGAGAGGAGGGGACACAAATCAACGAGAACAGCAAAGGAAACAGTGAAAACCCTAGAGGGACTGGAAGCTTGCCTGGGTTCAAGACCACTTTCAGTCAACACACTTTGCTGTCCTCATCTTTTGACACGGACAGACTGTCATTAAGTGTGCCTTGAGACTGATCGCTCGGACTTTCTTCCTAGAAGCGAGGAAGGCATACGTGAAGGTCAGAAATGAGCACTAGGGTAGAATAAGAGTGCTTTGAACTTGGAGTAAACTGTTAGAAAGAGGAAAGTTGAAAACCTGTCGGAAGAACGGGGAGATAAGTTGAAGAAGACGAAAGAAAGCGGTAATGTCAATAGCGCCACAGCGCGCTATTTGCCCACCAAACTCTAAACAAATGAGGCAAATAAAAAACTCTCTCAAAAGTAGGGCAGTCTGACTATGGTCAATGGTGGGTTTTTGGTTTTAGTTTTTGCTTTTTTTTTTCTTGGCTAGAGCTTCGATGTTCACCAATGGTGAGATTTTTGCTTATGCAACCGTTCTTTTTATCTTCCACCATTTAGGTAGCTGCATTCTGCTTTCGGGGATGATGTCTCAACACGGCGCCTGTATGCCTGCGTTTTTTAAAACTTTGTCATCCGTTCCATCCAGCACGAAGTAACCGACTTTTCGAAAGGCGGAACGGGTTGTTAACGTGTGCGCAAGATGTTCTGATTGCATTTGCACACAGAGCCTCAATTAAGAGTCTCATCCGAAAGACTTTGACATTTATTTTTATTTTCTCGTCACACTGGGAACAAAGGGCAAGGCTGGGAATCGAACCTAGAACCTCACGGTTTACTTCTTATGGGTAGGTGAACATTTTAACCATCCTGTCACCTTCATTCTCGGTCAATGGTGTAACAAAGATCTATGATCTAACTAGAAAACAGAACTGTTCTGGGTTTAAATGTAATGATGCTGCTGTTGCTGTTGTTACTGTTGGATATTCTTCAGCTTAACAATCAGGAACAAGACGAGGGAGGGAGGGGGATGTTAGAGAAAGAAACTCTGGGAGAGGTAAGGGGGTATGAACTCAGATGTGTAAGGGAGAGAGAGAGAGAGAGAGAGAGAGAGAGAGAGAGAGAGAGAGAGAGAGAGAGAGAGAGAGAGAGAGAGAGAGAGAGAGAGAGAGAGAGAGAGAGAGAGAGAGAGACAATGACAATGACAATGACAAATTCTTTTATTTCGAGGATAATGAATAAGCACTCATGTGCTTTTTTACATCCAGTCCCCGCCCGTAGGGATACATCTTATTAATAACCCAACACTTATACACTCTCACATTAGAAACAAGGGGAAATACCCTTTTCAAAACAGCCCCCCCCCCACCCCACCAAAAAAAAAAGACAGAGAGAGAGAGGGAGAGAGAGAGAGAGGGTGAGTGAGAGAGAGAGAGAGAATGAGAGAGAGAGGAGAAAAGAGACAATGACAATGACAGCGACTATGAACAGATCTTTTATTTCGAGGATAATGAGGGCATACTGAATAAGACCTAAGAGAGAGAGAGAGAAGAGATGAGAGGAGAGAGAGAGAGAGAGAGAGAGAGAGAGAGGAGAGAGAGAGAGAGAGAGGAGAGAGAGAAGAGAGAGAGAGAGAGAGAGAGAGAGAGAGAATAGTGAAAGAAAACCGATACATGGGAAGACATACGCACAGACAGCCGTACTGATGAAAAAAACAAAACTGACCCAAACTCAAAGCTACTACGTATTCCAGCTTATTTTGTTTGCCAAGGAAACTGAAACTGAGTAAAAACTGAACTCCATTATCTAATCACTGGAGCTGTCAGCTGACAGAAGCGCTAACACCCTGTCCTTGTTTGCCAAAATAAAAACATTCTCTCCCTTCTTTCTTTACGCAGCGAGAGAGAAGATACTGATCCCAGGTTTTAATGAAAATCTTCAAACCTTAGGGATAAGGGCTGGAAAAGTAGATCAGAAAGGAAGGAGGGAGGGAGGAATAGGGGAACGGATTTAAGAAGGACATGGGCAGGAAAAAGAACAGGTTTGTCAGGGAGGGATGTTTTAGGGATGGAGGACGCTGGCTGCACAAGTTTTAGTGGTGCCCCAACGGACTACAAAACTATTTAATTATTTCTATTCTTTTTATTCTTTTATTTCATGGTTAGTGGACTAAGTACTTATGTGTTATTTTTACATCCAGTCCCTGTGTGAATGCGACTTAGGAGAGGTGAGGTGATGTTTTAGGAAGAATAGGAAAAATGGCTCCTGAAAAAATAATTATTGAGCGTAAAGGAGGTAGAAGATGGAGGAATTTAAAGATGTTTGTGCAGAAAAGTAAACGACAGAGATTGAGCATAAAGAAAGGAAGGGGGAAGGATGCATCACAAAAGAGAGGGGAGGGGGAACGCAGAAAATAGGAGTGGAATGGGGTATAGAAAAGGAGAGCGAGAGAAAGAAAGAGAGAGACAATGACAATGACAATGACAATGACAAAGACAGAGAGAGAGAGAGACAATGACAATGACAATGACAATGAGAAAGAAAGAGAGAGAGACAATGACAATGACAATGACAATGAGAAAGACAGAGAGAGAGACAATGACAATGACAATGACAATGAGAAAGACAGAGAGAGAAAGAGAGAGAGAGAGAGAAAGAGAGAAAGTGAGAGGAGAGAGAAAAAGAGACAGAGAGAGAGAGAAAGAGAGATAGAGAGACAGAGAAAGAGAGAGAGAGAGAGAGAGAGAGAGAGAGAGAGACAGAGACAGACAGAGAGACAGAGAGACAGAGAGAAAGAGAGAAAGGGAGAAAGGGAGAGACAGAGAGACAGAAAAGAGGGAAAAAGAGAGAGAAGCAACAACAAAGAAAGAGGTACAGAGGGGAAAAAGAACGAGGAGAATACATGGTATCAGAAGACGTAATCGGTTGTCTAGAGGTATGGCACCTGCCTAGAAAGCAAAACGTCCGGGTTCGTTGCGTGTGGTGGTTCGATCCTTGTTCTACCCCGTGGAGATGCCGGGCACGTGTCGGTATAAATAGCATCCCCACCTTCTGCAACTTATATAGCTAGAATTTTCTTCTTTTCTTTCACTCTCTTTGTTTCTGCTTTGTTCCTTTTCTTCTTGTCACCCCCTTCTTGCCTATTTTCTGCCTTCTTGGTGCATTCTCCTGCATTTTCTTAAAAAAGGACTTAAAAAAGTAACAATTTTCTTTTATGCCGAAGTCGGATGCGCTGGACCTGACTTGTCAGGAGCTTAACGGCAGCGTGACGCCTTTTCGCACATATAACAGACAACAGTAGTTGCTGTCTGAGCGTTCGATGAAGAAGAAGAAGAAGAAGAAGAAGAAGAAGAAGATCCCTGTTTGTGAACGAAAGTCTCCCCCCCCATATACTAGACCGTGAGCGGTTGTCTGGATGCTAGTCTTTCAGATGAAACTTTAAACCGGGGTCCCCTGTGGAACACGCATTACACACACACACGAAATAACCCACGGCAACAAGAGACTTGTCCTCGGCAAAATTGTGTAGAAAAAACGCTCTGATAGGGAAAAATACACACGCGGATAGGAAAAAAAAGAAAAATGGGTGACGCTGGTCTTGTGGCAACGAGCTCTTCCTGGGAACAACAGCCAGAATTTCGCGCAGAGAAATCTGCTGTGATATAACATGGTATCAATGCAATACAATGCAATGCAATCCAAATCAAGTAGTGGTCGTCCTCCTCCTCCTCCTCCTAATTATACCAACATCACTACCATCACCATCATCATCACCACCCCACCACCATCATTATCATCATCATCATAGTCATCACCCAACCCTTGAACTAAGTGACCCCTGGGAGAACTCAAAGAGAGTCAGTCTGTTGCCAGTGTTCTCCAGGCAGGTCTGTCTTCAGCTTTCCGCAAACAACACAGCCACGTCAAGGTCAGACCAGTTTTTGGTGCTGTCTGCCGAACTTGTGTTCTGTCCGCACCTGCATCTGCCTCCCTGAAATACAGCGTCCCCTCAAAGCCAGCCTCGGCAAGAGCGCTGTGGCATGCGCTGTGCTGACACCACTCCATCTCCCTGCTTCTGGCAGCTGCAAGGAGGGCAGGTGGCTGCCCAGCCTTCAGGACCCCTCCCTGCACTCACTTGTTGGCTTCATCTCTGGCTTGAGGCAAAGATGACCCAGATTTGGAAGAGCAAAGCTCTCAGCTTTCCATCGGAGTGCAAACAGTTTGCAGCACTCGGTATTTCCATCCTTCTGTACGGGTGTTAAAAACTGGACCTTGATTAGCGAATTTGGAAAAGAAACATAAAGTCTTTTAAATTAATTTATTTGAATCACACGTGGAGGGAGATTGAGATGGAGGGAGGTTTTCAGTATAAACAGCATCCCCATCTTCTGGAAGTTCTGTGCTAGGAAATCCCTTTTTCTATCTCTCTCTGTTTTTGCTCTGTTCCTTTTCTTCATATCACCTCCTTCTTGTCTATTTTCTGCCTGCTTGGTCCATTCTCATGCCTGATTTTTTTCAGAGAGTCTATTTTATTAAAAAACCTATTTTTCCCATGGCGAAGTCGGAAGCGCTGGGCCTGACTTTTCAGGCGCTTAACGGCAGCGCAACGCATTTTCGCTCATATGACAGACAACCGTAGTTACTATCTGAGCGTTCGATGAAGAAGAAAAACAAGACATCATTCAGAAGGCTTCTTCACATCTTCTGGCAGGACCACAGAACCAATACAGTTAAACAAGGGAAGGAGAAAAGAGTACAACAGGGGAGGGGAGACCAAGATTGAAGAGGGTAAGACAAGTAAGTGTACATGAAGATACAGAGACAGGGGGAGGAAAGGACGGTGTGGGGGTATAGAGCAGGAAGAAACAGCCACAGCAACAGGGAGAAGGCGTAATTCTGGGGGCAGACATGTCAGTCTGAGAGCGTGATAGGCGTAATTCTGGGGGCAGACATGTCAGTCTGAGAGCGTGATAGGCGTAATTCTGGGGGCAGACATGTCAGTCTGAGAGCGTGATAGGCGTAATTCTGGGGGCAGACATGTCAGTCTGAGAGCGTGATAGGCGTAATTCTGGGGGCAGACATGTCAGTCTGAGAGCGTGATAGGCGTAATTCTGGGGGCAGACATGTCAGTCTGAGAGCGTGATAGGCGTAATTCTGGGGGCAGACATGTCAGTCTGAGAGCGTGATAGGCGTAATTCTGGGGGCAGGCATGTCAGTCTGAGAGCGTGATAGGCGTAATTCTGGGGGCAGACATGTCAGTCTGAGAGCGTGATAGGCGTAATTCTGGGGGCAGACATTTCAGTCTGAGAGCGTGATAGGCGTAATTCTGGGGGCAGACATTTCAGTCTGAGAGCGTGATGAACCTGGAGGGAGATGTAAGCTGACGACCACAGAGACTGCGGCCATGCTTTGTCATGTCACCCAAACCCAGGAGCATGAGTACAGATATTCCAGCCATGTAGACAGAGATCTTTCTTTCTTCCTTTCTTTCTTTTTTTCCTCCAGGATAATGTAATAAGCACCCATGCACATTTTTACATCCAGCTCCTGTG
>CM054145.1:63639190-63656690 GCA_028751875.1 Rapana venosa
TAATCGAGCGGCAGTTTGTGTATGCATTGAAGTACAAGCGAAATTATATGATGCGGTATGCGGAATTTTCATTTTCTTTTTTTTTTCCATTTTCATACCACTTTTAATCACGGCAGATTTCTCTGCCTGAAATTCGGGCTGCTCTCCCCAAGGAGAGCACGTCACCACAAGAGCAGCGCCACCCATTTTTTCTTCTTTTTTTCTGTCTACAACTGTATTTGTTTTTCCCTATCAAAGTGGCTTTTTTCTACAGACTTTTGCCAGAGACAACTCTCTGGTTGCCGTGGGTTCTTTTGCGTGCGCTAAATAATTATATGTAACACACTGGACCTCGGTTTATCGTCTCATCCGAAAGACTAGCACCCAGAGCACCACTCATGGTCTAATGGATGGGGGAAAAGTTTCGGGCCCAAACAGGATTCGAACAACCGCACACTTCTGACCCGGACTATTCCCTTTCTAGGCAGGTGCTTTACCTCAAGACCACCAATCCATCACGAATGAGAGAGAGAGAGAGAGAGAGAGAGAGAGAGAGAGAGAGAGAGAGAGAGAGAGAGAGAGAGAGAACAGACAGACAGACAGACAGACAGACAGACAGACAGACAGAAAAAAACGACACACAGAGATAGTGCAGTGACTGAGGAACAAAATGGCAGAAAGAATGTGTAAAGAAAAACAAGTCCACACACAAACACAGACAAGCAGAAGACAAGCAGGCCAGACACGCTGAACAAAACGTGTAGCCATTACTTCATTTTCTTACATCACCCAGAACAGGGAAATTGAATCAAATTAATTCAATTATTGGAGCACTGAAGCCGTTCCTCTGACAAGCGTCTGACGCAGTGTTCGTGTCCAATTATTTTTAGAAGGAAGCCTCGGGTTGTGTTATTTTTTTCTCTTGGCTAATAGCGTCAAAGCACTTCTGCAGATTTTCCAAATGAATGATGGAGAGAATTCGGAGAGTGGCTGAGGAGAGAAACAGAAGAGAAGAAAAGAGGAAAGAAGAGAAGAGGAGAGAAGAGAAAAGAAGAGAAGAGAAGCGGAGAAAAGAGAAGAGAAGAGGAAAGAAGAGTAGAGCAGAGCAGAGAGGAGAAGAGAAGAGAGGAGAAGAGAAGAGAAGAGGAAAGAAGAGAAGAGGAGAGAAGAGAAGAGGAGAGAAGGTAAGAAGAAAGACGAGAAGATGAGAGAAGAAAGAGAAGAGAAGAAGAAGAGAAGTGAAGAGGAAAGAGAAAAGAAGAGAAGAAGAAAGAGAAGAGAAGAGAAGAAGAAAAGGAAAAGAAGAGAGGAGCAGTGAAGATTTAGAAGAATATGAAATGAGTAATGAAGATAGGAGAAGAGAAGACTCAAAGTTTGAAAGAGGAAGAAAAATTGTGCTTAGAAAGTTAAGGGAAGCTTGAGGTGAAGAGTAGAAAATAGAAAAGAGTGTGAGACTTATGAGTGAGACATAGACAGAGAAAGAGAGTGAGACAGAGAGAGAGAGACAGAGACATACATAGATACAGAGAGAGAGACAAAGAGAGAGAGACAGACAGAGAGTGAGAGAGAGAGAGAAAGAGAGGCAGAGAGAGAGAGAGAGAAAGAGAAGTACAATGATAAAGATGCAGACAAGCAGACAGACACTAAAGACAGCCAGCCAGCCAGACAGAAAAACAGACAGACACACACACAAGCACATACACAGAGACAGCAACAAGACAAACACAGAGATAGTGCAGTGACTGATGAACAGAATAGCAGAAAGACTATTAACAAAAAAGGCCACACACAAACACAGACAAGCAGAAGACAAGTGAGCCAGACACGCTGAAGGAAACGTGTAGCCATTACTTCATTTCCTTACATCACCCAGAACAGGGAAATTGAATCAAATTAATTCAATTATTGGAGCACTGAAGCCGTTTCTCTGACAAGCGTCTGACGCAGTGTTCGTGTTCAATTATTTTTAGAAGGAAGCCTCGGGTTGGTATTTTTTTCTCTTGGCTAATAGCGTCAAAGCACTTCTGCAAATTTTCCAAATGAATGATGGAGAGAATTCGGAGAGTGGCTGAGGAGAGAAACAGAAGAAAAGAAAACAGGAAAGAAGAGAAAAAAAGAGGAATGAAGAGAAGAGAAGCGGAGAAAAGAGAAGAGAAGACGAAAGAAGAGAAGAGGAGAGAAGAGAAGAGAAGAGGAAAGAAGAGAAGGGGAGAGAAGAGAAGAGGATACAAGAGAATAGGAGAGAAGAGAAGAGGAGAGAAGATAAGAAGAAAGATGAGAAGATGAGAGAAGAAAGAGAAGAGAAGAAGAAAGAGAAGTGAAGAGGAAAGAGAAAAGAAGAGAAGAAGAAAGAGAAGAGAAGAGAAGAAGAAAAGGAAAAGAAGAGAAGAGCAGAGAAGATTTAGAAGAATATGAAATGAGTAATGAAGATAGGAGAAGAGAAGACTCAAAGTTTGAAAGAGGAAGAAAAATTGTGCTTAGAAAGTTAAGGGAAGGTTGAGGTGAAGAGGAGATAATAGAAAAGAGTGTGAGACTTATGAGTGAGACATAGACAGAGAAAGAGAGTGAGACAGAGAGAGAGACAGAGAGACGGACAGATAGGGAGACAACGAGAGAGAGTGTGTGTCAGAGAGAGAGAAAGAGAAGTACAAAGATAAAGACTCAGACAGGCAGACAGACACTAAAGACAGTCAGCCAGCCAGACAGAAAGACAGACAGACACACATACACACAGACACACAAACACATACACAGGGACAGCAACAAAACAAACACAGAGATAGTGCAGTGACTGAGGAACAGATGGCAGAAAGACTGTGTAAAGAGAAAAAGTCTACACACAAACACAGACATGCAGAAGACAAGTGAGCCAGACACGCTGAACAAAACGTGTAGCCATTACTTCATTTTCTTACATCACCCAGAACAGGGAAATTGAATCAAATTAATTCAATTATTGGAGTACTGAAGCAGTTCCTCTGACAAGCGTCTGACACAGTGTTCGTGTTCAATTATTTTTAGAAGGAAGCCTCGGGTTGTGTGTTTTTTTCTCTTGGTAAACAGCATCAAAGCACTTCTGCAGAATTTCCAAATGAATGATGGAGAGAATTTGGAGAGTGGCTGAGGAGAGAAACAGAAGAGAAGAAAAGAGGAAAGAAGAGAAGAGGAGAGAAGAGAAAAGAAGAGAAGAGAAGTGGAGAAAAGAGAAGAGAAGAGGAAAGAAGAGTAGAGCAGAGCAGAGAGGAGAAGAGAAGAGAGGAGAAGAGAAGAGAAGAGGAAAGAAGAGAAGAGGAGAGAAGAGAAGAGGAGAGAAGGTAAGAATAAAGACGAGAAGATGAGAGAAGAAAGAGAAGAGAAGAAGAAAGAGAAGTGAAGAGGAAAGAGAAAAGAAGAGAAGAAGAAAGAGAAGAGAAGAGAAGAAGAAAGAGAAGAGAAGAGAAGAAGAAAAGGAAAAGAAGAGAAGAGCAGAGAAGATTTAGAAGAATATGAAATGAGTAATGAAGATAGGAGAAGAGAAGACTCAAAGTTTGAAAGAGGAAGAAAAATTGTGCTTAGAAAGTTAAGGGAAGCTTGAGGTGAAGAGGAGATAATAGAAAAGAGTGTGAGACTTATGAGTGAGACATAGACAGAGAAATAGAGTGAGACAGAGAGAGAGAGACAGAGACATACAGAGAGACACAGAGAGAGAGAGACAAAGAGATATAGAGACAGACAGAGAGTGAGAGAGAGAGAAAGAGAGGCAGAGAGAGAGAGAAGTACAAAGATAAAGATGCAGACAAGCAGACAGCCAGCCAGCCAGACAGAAAGACAGACAAACCACAGACACACAAGCACATACACAGAGACAGCAATAAAACAAACACAGAGATAGTGCAGTGACTGAGGAACAGATGGCAGAAAGACTGTGTACAAAAAACAATTCCACACACAAACACAGACAAGCAGAAGACAAGCAGGCCAGACACGCTGAACAAAACGTGTAGCCATTACTTCATTTCCTTACATCACCCAGAACAGGGAAATTGAATCAAATTAATTCAATTATTGGAGCACTGAAGCCGTTTCTCTGACAAGCGTCTGACACAATGGTCGTGTCCAATTATTTTTAGAAGGAAGCCTCGGGTTGTGTTATTTTTTTCTCTTGGCTAATAGCATCAAAGCACTTCTGCAGATTTTCCAAATGAATGATGGAGAGAATTCGGAGAGTGGCTGAGGAGAGAAACAGAAGAGAAGAAAAGAGGAAAGAAGAGAAGAGGAGAGAAGAGAAAAGAAGAGAAGAGAAGCGGAGAAAAGAGAAGAGAAGAGGAAAGAAGAGTAGAGCAGAGCAGAGAGGAGAAGAGAAAAGAAGAGAAGAAGAACGAGAAGAGAAGAAGAAAGAGAAGTGAAGAGAAGAAGAAAGAGAAGAGAAGAGCAAAGAGAAAAGAAGAGAAGAAGAAAGAGAAGAGAAGAGAAGAAGAAAGAGAAGTGAAGAGCAAAGAGAAAAGAAGAGAAGAAGAAAGAGAAGAGAAGAGAAGAAGAAAGAGAAGAAGAAAAGGAAAAGAAGAGAAGAGCAGTGAAGATTTAGAAGAATATGAAATGAGTAGTGAAGAGAGAAGAAGAGAAGACTCAAAGTTTGAAAGAGGAAGAAAACTTGTGCTTAGAAAGTTAAGGGAAGCTTGAGGTGAAGAGGAGATAATAGAAAAGAGTGTGAGACTTATGAGTGAGACATAGACAGAGAAAGAGAGTGAGACAGAGAGAGACAAAGAGAGAGAGACAGACAGAGAGACAAAGAGAGACAAAGAGATAGAGACAGACAGAGAGACAGAGAGAGAGACAAAGAGAGAGAGAGACAGACAGAGAGAGAGAAGTACAAAGATAAAGATGCAGACAAGCAGACAGACACTAAAGACAGCCAGCCAGCCAGACAGAAAGACAGACAGACAAACACACAAACACATACACAGAGACAGCAACAAAACAAACACAGAGATAGTGCAGTGACTGATGAACAGATGGCAGAAAGAATGTGTAAAGAGAAAAAGTCTACACACAAACACAGACAAGCAGAAGACAAGCAGGTCAAACACGCTGAACAAAACGTGTAGCCATTACTTTATTTCCTTACATCACCCAGAACAGGGAAATTGAATCAAATTAATTCAATTATTGGAGCACTGAAGCCGTTCCTCTGACAAGCGTCTGACGCAGTGTTCGTGTTCAATTATTTTTAGAAGGAAGCCTCGGGTTGGTATTTTTTTCTCTTGGCTAATAGCATCAAAGCACTTCTGCAGATTTTCCAAATGAATGATGGAGAGAATTCGGAGAGTGGCTGAGGAGAGAAACAGAAGAAAAGAAAACAGGAAAGAAGAGAAAAAAAGAGGAATGAAGAGAAGAGAAGCGGAGAAAAGAGAAGAGAAGACGAAAGAAGAGAAGAGGAGAGAAGAGAAGAGAAGAGGAAAGAAGAGAAGGGGAGAGAAGAGAAGAGGATACAAGAGAATAGGAGAGAAGAGAAGAGGAGAGAAGATAAGAAGAAAGACGAGAAGAGGAGAGAAGAGAAGAGGAGAGAAAGAGAAGAGAAAAGAAGAGAAGCGGAGAAAAGAGAAGAGAAGAGGAGAGGAAAGAAGAGAAGAGCTAGAGAAGAACATATTACAGGAGAGGAGAGGAGAGCAGAGACCACACGAGGAGAAAAGAGGAGAGAAGAGAAAAGAAGATAAGAGAAGAAAAGAGAAGAGAAGAGAAGAGAAGATAAGAAAAGAGAGGAGAAGAGAAACAACACAGAACCTAGCAGAACAAAAAACAGAACAAAAGAGCAGTGAAGAGGAATAAAAGAGAAAGGAGGGGAAGCAAGGAGAAGAAAAGAGAAGAACATAGAAAAAAAAAACACAAACCAGAACAGCAGTAGGAAATAAAAGAGGAGATGGATCCAGAAGGAAAAAGAATACTGGAGGTTTGAGAGGAGATGGAAAATTGCATGTAGAAATTGGTCTAGAGTGAAGCTTGAGAGAATAGACAGATAAGTTTTTTTTCTTATTTTTCCTTTTATTTCGAGGATGATGGAAAAAAATCACTTATGTGCTTTTTCATATCCAGATCCGGTGTGCATGCCGTTTTGTCAATTCTGTCATCTGTTCCCACCGGCACACAATGGCCTACTCTTACGAAAAGCTGAACAGGATTTAACGTGTGCGCAAGATGTTCTGCGTGCGTTCGCACACGGGGCCTCGGTTTATAGTCTCATCCGAAGGACTTTTGGGGAGAGTGGAGTCTGCACTTGATGTTAACTCCAGGGGAAAATTTCCCCTTGAACGGGAATCGAACTCGGGTCGTCAAATAGCAAGCGCAATGTTCGAACCACTAGGCTAAGATAAAATAGAAGAGAAAGAGACTTAGGAAACGAAAGGACAAACGAGTATGGCATCGGAAAAGGCTGAGTAAATTTATAAAAACAGAAAAAAGAAGAAAAAAAAAAAAAGGAGCAGGGAGAGCAGAATGAAAAGTGAGAGTTAGATTGACAAAGAAGAAGGAACAAGGAAAAACAGAGAGAAACAAATGCGAATGAAGCACAAAAAGAAAGTAAGAATTGAAGGAAAAGAAGACTGGAAAACCGTATGTGGAAGAGGATAAGTGAGAGAGAGAGAGAGAGAGAGAGAGAGAGAGAGAGAGAGAGAGAGAGAGAGAGAGAGAGAGAGAGAGAGAGAGAGAGAGAGAGAGAGAGAGAGAGAGAAGAGGGAGGGAGAGAGAGGGAGAGAGATAGAGAGAGAGAGAGAAGGGGAGAGAGAGAGACAGAGAGAGGGAGAGAGAGGAAGAGAGAAGAGAGAGAGAGAGAGAGAGAGAGAGAGAGAGACAGAGACAGAGAGAGAGATAGGGAGGGAGGGAGAGAGAGAGAGTTTTGATTATTGGGCTAAAACGGGAATCAAACCAGCACCACTCGCATTCTTGGCTGCTGTGTCTTCCAGAGCCCACCCATACCAACACATCGGCCCCATCATCTAACGGTCACTTATTTCCCACCTGACCCTTTCCCCTCATGTCTCTTCCTACTTTTCAACAGCATCCTTATCTCCTTCATCACCCCCGAAGTGTGTGTGTATGTGTGTAAGTGTGTGCGTGCTTGCGCGCGCTCGTGCGCTCGATTGATTGCATGTGTGTGTATGTGTATGCGTTTGCGTGAGCGTGTGCGCGCGCGCGAGTGCATGTGTTCTTGTGTGAGGTTTTGCGTGCTCACGTGCGCTTGCTTGCTTGTGTTTGTTTATGTGTGTGTGTGTGTGTGTGTGTGTGTGTGTGTGTGTGTGTGTGTGTGTGTGTGTGTGTGTGTGTGTGTGTGTGTGTGTGTGTGTGTGTGTGTGTGTGTGTGTGTGTTGGGGCATGGCAATAGGAAATGCATAAGCTGCTACATGATATAATATTGTCTTCTGCACTGAAAAATATAAACTAACATTCATTTTGCGATTGATTGACTGATTGATTGATTCCACTCAATTCTGCTTATTCAAACATTTGTTTTGTTATTCATGACTTCATTCATCTATTTCATTCATTAATGCTCTTCCCTCTTCAGATTACACATCTCTCTCTTTGTCTCTCTCTGTGTCTCTCTCTGTCTCTCTAAATGTCGGTCTGTCTGTCTGTCTGTCTCTCCCCCCTCTCTGTCTGTCTCTCTCTGTCTCTTCCCCCTCTCCCCCATCTCTCTCCTCTCTCTCTCTCTCTCTCTCTCTCTCTCTCTCTCTCTCTCTCTCTCTCTCTCTCTCTCTTATCCGGTCTACTTTTATACAGAAAGACTCTCTCTTTGTAAACTATGTATTGTTTAAAACCAAAGAAACCGACAGTGGACATCCAGACATGTCTCCATCTCTGTATGTTCACAAATGCCTGCTCCATTTCAGCTTTGAATAGTTACAAGCCAAATATTGGGAAGGGAGAGAACCGTCACTGACGCCTGGAAATGAGTGAAGCTTATAGAAATGCGGATAGGAGAGTGTCTAAACGTTGGGCGCAGAGAGAGAGAGACGCTTAAACCAATTTTTTTAAATTTTATTGTCATTGCCCAATGTGGCCTATTGACAAGGGGGTGTTATACACGACTTTCTTTTGTAAATACAAATAAATACAAAAAAATCACACGATGCATTTAACGTAATGAAAACCAAAAAACAAAACAAACCCAAAAGAGCTCTCTATAAATGGATACGACTTTAAGCTCTGACATGAACTCAGTTTCAAACTGAACACAAAGTAATAGCAAGGATGAACAACAGGAACCAATAAGCAATAACTAAAATAATAAAAAGAACATTCTAGAATGCTATATTAGACCATCCAATGAAATTGTATGTGGAATTTTCAATAAATATTCTTGCTGGAGACTACAGCATAATTACAAATGTTTCTTTAGGTGTCACAAAATGCTGGAGTTTACATATTAATATAACTTTACTTTAGTTTAGTCACAAATGTTAAACTAATTGGAACTTAGCTGCAATTGTCGTAGTTTCAGTGCTTCAGCAATAAACTTTGCAACCGATTTGATCACAATATCATCATCAGACGATAAGATAGAAAAAATATCTTGCCTTCCAAAAGCTTCTATATTGAGAACACCACAGTTTTCACGTATGGAAACATATGATTGACAGACAAAGCCAGTAGCTGTCTGTGGGTTCGACCAAGAAGCAATCCTCCCATTGTCTCTCTTTGTCTAGTTTTGTATCTGTCTTTATGTCTGTTTGTCTCTGTATCTCTGTGTCTCTGTGTCACAGAGAGAGAAGAGGGCGATATACAGACGATAGAGGAAAAAAAAGGAAAAAAAAGAGACACCAAAAGGACAAAGGGAAAAGATCAGAGAAAACAACTAAAACAGAAAAAAACAAAAAAGAGAGGGGGAATCCCCGGCAAAAATCAGAAACTGGTTTTTGCTGGTTTTTCAAATGAAAGAGAGAATTGAGTGTTCTGGGGGGAAGGGGAAAGAAAAAAGGGAAAGGAAAGAGGGGGAAAGGGGAAAAAAGGGGGAGGGGGAAAAACAAGGAAAGAAAAAAGAGAAAGAAAAGAAAGAGCAGGAGGAAAAAAGAGGGGAGGAAGAAGAGAAAGAAAGGGGAAAAAGAAGGAAGGGAAGCGGAGAAAAAGAACAGGGGGGGGGAAGGAAAAAGGGGAAAAAAGAGGAGGGAAGAGAAAAGAAAAAAAGGGAAAAAAAAGAGAAGAAAAGAAGGAAAAAGAAAACAATAAGGGGAGGAGAGAGAAAAACCAGAACCAAAGAAAAATAAAAGAAAAAAGAAAAAAAAAGGAAAAAAAAAAAAGAAAGGGAAGCCCGAGGAAGAAAAAAAAAGAGAAAAAAACCCCCCAAACCCCAGAAAAGCAGTGGAAATTAAAAAAGGGGGAAAGGGGGAAAAAGGGGGAAATAAAAAGGGTTTCTTAAATCCACCCCAAAAAAAAATTAAAAAATTTTTCCGGGAAATGAATCCAAAGGGGGAAAAAAAACCCCCCCCGGGTTGCCGTTTGGATTAAGTTTCGTTGGGACAGATATTTGAGAAAAGGAAAGGTTTTAATTGAAAATTTTTGGTTGGTTTACACGGGCCTTTTTAATCTCCCCCGGGCTTTTGTAGGGTTTGGGTTGACTTGTGTTCCCCGGGGGAAAAAACCCCTTGAACGGGATAACCCCGGGGGGCAGTTTTGCGGCGCAATGTTTTAACCATAGGTTTTGAAAAAGAGGGAGGATTTAGGAACAAAGGAAAACGAAGGATCAAAAAAGGGTGGTAAATTTAATAAAAAAAAAAAAGAAAAAAAAGGGGGGAAGCTAAAAGAGTTTTAGAGAAAAAAAAAGGAAAAGGAAAAAAACGAGAGAAAACAAAGCAAATAAAAAAAAAAAAGAAAAAAAAAAGATAAGGAAAACATAGGGGAAGGGAAAGAGAAGAAAAGGGAGAAGAGAAAAGAAAGAAGGAAAAGGGGAAAAAGGGGGAGAGAGATAAAAAGGGAAGAAAGAAAAAGAGTGAAAAAGGAAGAAGAAGAGGAAGGGGAAGAAGAGAGCAGATGAAGGAGAAAAGAGGAGAGTTTGATATTGGTAAAACGGGAATCAAGAGATCCGCTTCTTTGCTGGTGTTCCAAAACCCCACCTAAAACGGGCCCGTTATGAAGGGAATTTACCGACGCCCTCATGTTTCTTTAATTTCAAAGAATTCCTATACACAGAAAGGAGGTGGGGTGTGTATAAATTTGAAAATCAATTGTATTGAAAAATTTGATGCGGTATATTTTTTAAGAAGATTTCGATTTTGCTTGTTTTCAGCAAATTCAGGCCTTTTTAAAATCCTATATTTTCTCTTTCCTAACATTTAAGTTTTATTATTTATTAATATACATAATTTATTTTTTTTTTATAAATTTTAAAATTATTTTTAAATTATTATTTCTGAAAATGATGGGTATATGTTTATGCAAGAACTCGATTGACTGTATCCCCACTTGTTCCAGGCTAAAAAATAACCCCCATCAAATTTGTCAAACATTGAAAACCCGATGATCAAAATAATTTAAATAAGCTAAGAGGGGATAAAGAGAGAAAGAGGAGAGAGAGAGAAGAGAGGAGGAGAAGGAAGAGAGATTAAATTTGGGAAGAAGAAAGAGGAGGATCAGGAAGAGAAAAGGAGAGAGAGGAATAAGAGAGAGGAGGAGAGAGAGATGACGAAGAGCGAAGAGAGAACAGAGAGAAAACAGAGAGAGAAGAGGATAAACAGACAGACAAGACAGGCAGCGGGCAGGAGAAGGAGGAGGCGGCAAACAGGCAGACAGAGAAGAGAGAAAGACAAGAGAAAAGGGAACAGAAGAGAGACAGAGAGAGAAGAAGAAGATAGAGAGACAGACAGGAGGGAAAGGGGAGAGAGGAGAGAGGAGGAAGGAAGAGCAGAGACAGAAAGAGAGGAGAAGAGAGTAAGAGAAATTTTAGGCAGCCAGAACAATAAAAGCGGACCCCAAAATCCAAAAACAGCACAAGTCTGTTTGTGACGCCGTGTAGAGGAGTGTGGGTGTGAGGGGGGGTGGGGAGGGGGTGTGGGGGTGGTAATGGTATGCTTGCCCCGGCGGGCCGCCGAGTATTCCCAATGTTGGTGTTTGTTGATTGTTTGGTGTGGGAGGAAGAGTGTTAGGTGTGTGGTGTGGTGTCGGGGTTTGCTTGATGTGTGTGTGTGTGGTGTTTTGTGTGTGTGTGTGTGGGGGTTGTGGGGGTGTTGTGTGTGTGTTGTGTGGGTGTGGGGTTTGGGGCGGTTGAGGAAGCATAGTGTCATTTGTTTTGTGATAATCATTCTTCCTGTGGGCTTTATTGTGGGGTTGTTTGGGTTGATGGTTTGATTGTGTCCCTGTTCTGTTATTAAATTCTTTGTTTTCATTTTTTTCTTCTTTATTCCTTCTTTCATGCTCTTCCCTTTCAATACAACCTTTGTCTCTGCTGTTGTGTCCTGTCTGTCTGTCGTCTTTCTTCTTCTCCTCTTCTTATTTCTTCTTTTTCCAACTCTCTCTTCTCTCTCTTCTCCCTTTTCTCTGTTCTTCTCGGTCTGTCTCTTCTCCATTTTTCCTCGCCCTCTCCTCCCCCTCTTCTTCTCTCTTTTAAAATTCTGCCTCGTACTTTTTTTCCCGCCCTCGTTCTCGTCTGTCTGTCTTCTCTTCCCTCTCTCCATCCCTTCCCCCCCTCTCTCCTCCCCTCTTTCCATTTCCTAGCTATTTCTAAGCCCTCTCCTCTGTGATACTTGTATTTTTAAACCAAAGAATTCCCCGTGAGAAACAAACATGTCTCCACTCTGAAGGGTCCAAATGCTGCCCCATTCAGCTTAAATATAAAGCCAAATAGGAAGGAGAGACCCACTACACCTGGAAATGGTAACATTGAAAGCTAGGAAGGTGTCTAATTTGGGGCAAAAAAGAAGGAGGCAAATACAGACAAGCAGGTGAAGAAGGCACACACAACAGAAACGAGAGCATAAAGACAATAAAATAATTAACAAGGACAAGGAGAAAGTTCTTGGCAACCTAGATAGCAACCTTTTCTTCAAAATAGCAAATTTTGCACTGCCCTTAAGGGTGAGTAGGTATCCATCCAACTTTACTGGGAGGTTTTAAAAGGCAAGGTACCAACCATGTGCCCCGGGGAAAAGCGACTAAACCAAAAGTTTTTGGGGAGATAGGAAGGAAAACCCACTCCTTCCCGTTTTACTTCCGGGAATAAAGGGAAGACCCAAAAGGGCTTGGGAACTGGGGGACTTCTGAAACCAAGGAAACTCAAACAAGTCCACTCATCCAGTGTACACCTTTTGAGCTGCTTCAGTGGCTGGAAAAGCGATCACTGCCCACTGGCCCCTTTGCATCCGCACGTTTTCTGGGGGGTGGGGTGACCAGATACGAAAAAAGACGAGTGAGGTGATACAAAGGAAAATGGCATGAAATAGTTCCTACACATTCCAAAGTTGGTGATGCTATTTTACGAACACCCCGGTCCCCGGGGGGTGTGGGGGGGGGGGGGTTGGGGAGGGGGGGGATGTGGTGGGGAGGGGGGGTTGGGAAGGTATTTATTTTGAAATATTTTGCTGGGTATGTAATGACATTTGCAGATGGTGGTTTGAAGACCCCGTGATCTTTTTCCCCTCTTCTTCCTTTGTGATTTGTGGGGACTCTGTTGCTGGTTTTAATTTTCCCCTTGTGTGTTTTGTCTTGTGTGCTTGTATTTTGTGTTGTTGTTTGTGTAATGTGTTTTTTTTTGTGAAATTTTCTTTTTGTGTTATTGGTGTTTTTTGTGATTGTGTTGTTGTTTTTTGGTTTTTTTGGGTTTTTTTTTTTTTTCGGGTTTTTTGTTCGTTATTGCTTCTCCGTGTGTAGCGCATGCTGTCCGGCGTACTCTTGCTTCTTTATTTTTCTCATTTTTAAATCCCTTTTGTTTTTTCTGGGTTTGCGCCATCCGTATATAATTCTTCTTCGCTCACAAAACTCTTATCCTTACTATATAAAAAACAATTTATATTATTCATTAATCCAAATGTTAATCTTTTCCTTTCTCCTTATTTCCATCTGCTTTATTTTAATTTGTTTAGTAATTTTGATTCGTTCGATCATCCAAAATTTTCATTATTTAAAAAGGGGCCCTTCCTAAATTGGGAATCATCTTCCTCCCCTCCCTGACTATGGACGCTGGCACCACAGCACACGTCACGTTTGGGGAAAACGCTGGTCAGGAATGGGAATTACTAAAACCACCGCCTGCAAGTGGTTGACCTTTGATTTCGGACGGAATGGCGCGGCGAATCCATAAGAGTCATAGCTTTTTTTTAATCGGCCCGTCCTTTTAAATGTGTGCTAGTGGAAGCTGGCCACACAGTCACTCATTCTTATGGTACTATTTGAGAGTTCTGCTCAATTACCTACCTATCCTGAGGTTTTTTCCCTTTTCCCGGTTGACCCCAGGAATTTGGTGTAACTAAGAACTCCTGCAGTACCTTAAAGTATGCATTCAAGCTCATAAATTCCTTAAGGTTATCATGAATAAAGTGCCTCGGTTAGTGGTATCTTTGTGGTCCCTCCATGGGTAAACTCAGATTCTGTGCCCCACTTGTGCCTGTGTATTTTGTGCCAAAACTTAGGGTTGGGGGTTCAGGAACGGCCCGGAACGGTGGTGGGGCCCGGAGAGCAGTGATCGTTGGTCCGCGACGAGTATACTGTCTAGTAGGGGGTAAGTGGTTGTCCCTGACGATGTGCTAGAACCCCCTAACACTACCAGATCCCAGCCGCAGTGAGGGCCCTCTCTGGTGATCCCCGGGGTGTTTTGTAGGTTTTGATTTTGACCTGGGGAGGGAGACACGGATTTCGGTTTTAGGGCTGTGGCGGGAGATGGGATGGGGGGCGTCGGAACAGCAAGACGGGTACAAAACGAAGAGGGAGGCAGAAACAAAGAAAAAAAAAACTGGAACATGAGAGGAGAGAGAGAGAAGAGAGAGAGGAGAGAGAGGGAGAGAGACAGAGCAGAGACAGGAGAGAGGAGACAGACAGACAGGGGAGGACAGAGACAGAGACAGACAGACAGAGAGACAGCTACAGAGAGAAAAGAGGACGACAGACAGGAGACAGGAGACAGGAGAGGACAGACAGAGAGACAGAGACAGAGATGAGAGAGGGAGTGAGTCCCGGGCCAGCCCCAGAAAAAATAGTTTAACATTTTGTGGTAACAATTCTTAGTAAACAAAACGCGCGCCGCGCTCCACACCACACACACAACACACACACCACACACACACACCACACACACAAGAAAGATGAATGTTGCAGGGAAGGGCAGAGAAAAAGAAAAAGGAGAGAAGCCTGCTGAAAAATGGGGGGGGGGGGACTGAGGGTGAGGGTAACTGTATACAGGAAGGAAATGAGCAGTGTCCAGTGGGCATCGTGCATGAGCCACAGATTTGTTGCCGGTGGGAGAAGGATGCCAGGGTGCATGGACGAGTGTGTTGGTCTGTAAAAAAAGGAGCACCGGAAACGCATAGTTTCGTCCAAGGGGACTGAGTTTGTTTAAAGATTACGGGGATTTGGGATTCATGTTTCTTTCATTGCCAAAGGAAAAACCCAACAACAATCTGCTTCGTCTTCCGTGATGCTGAAAGTTACTAATCCCGTGCAACTTGATTTGCTCTCACTACGCAGTCTCGTCTATTCTGTTCTGTTTGTCTGTTTGTTATTGTTTTTTTATTCCCGGACTAGAACTGTGAGGTTCACTGATGATGAGATTTTGCGTATGCGACCGTTTTCGCCCACCATGTGGGTAGTTGCGCTCGACTTAAGAGATTTATGCCGGGCATGTTCGTATTTCCGTAACCCACCAAATCACAGGATCTCTAAAGCGCATTATTTGATCTTCTGCATTTAAGGAAATAGCAGGTCTGCACTTGAAGTAGATGTAGGAGATTGTACAAATCCACACCCTCAAATCACCCAACGCTGCCTTGATCCAGAAAACAACGAATTCAGGGACCTCCCCCCCCCCCACTCCCCCATAGGACTGAGTTGAACGGTACACCACTTGCTGTTGGGACCGCATCTAGAATTTTTAAACAGTGGGCCCTGTGGACACCAGAGAGATCAGGAGAGCATTTCTGCCAGGTCACCTGGTTTCTGGCAGTGCCTGGTGCATTCAACTGATACACAACCCCGGTACCATGCAATGAAAAACACTAAGAACATCTGAGAGACGGAGCAAGCCTTTCAGGTAGAATTAATAGGAACACGAAAGCTGTGAGCGTCCAAGCGTGGGGCAGGAGATAGGACACGAAGAGACAGGCGCAGAGATGGACACTGGCAGAGACAACAGCGAGATAACACATGGCAGAAACAGGCAGCAGAATGGGACAATGGCAAAAACAGGCAGCAGCAGAGATGGGAACCTGACAGAGAACAGGCAGCAGCAAGGAGGACACTGCAAAAGACAGGCAGCAGCAGAGTAGGACACGCAGAGACAGGCAGCAGAGATAGGACACAGGCGGGAACAGGCAGCAGAGATAGGAGGACACTGGAAAGAAAGGCAGCAGCAGAGATGGGGACACTGTCAGAGACAGGCAGCAGGAGATGGGACAGGGCGAGAAGGCACAGAGATAGGACACTGACAGAGGAGCAGCAGCAGAGTAGGACACTGTCAGAGACGGCAGCAGCAGAAGATAGGACACTGCCCGAGACAGGCAGCAGCAGAGATAGGACATTTGGAGAGACAGGCACAGAGATAGGAACTGACAGAGACAGGCAGCAGAGATAGGACACGGCAAGAGACAGACGCCGCCTAGATAGGACACTGTCGGGACAGCGCGCAAGATAGGACACGTCAGAGACGGGCAGCACGGATAGGACCTGAAAGACAGGCGCAGAATAGACACTGACAGAGACGGCAGCAGAGATAGGACATGCAGGGGACAGGCAGCAGCAGAGATAGACATGGCAGAGACGGAGCAGAGATGGAACACTGGCAGATACAGGCAGCAGAGATGGACACTGGCAGGGGAAACCAGCAGCAGAGATGGGACACTGGCAGAGACAGGCAGCAGGATGGACACTGGCAGAGAAAAGGCAGCAGAATAGAACACGGGCAGATACAGGCAAGCAGAGATAGGACACTGCAGGACAGGCAGCAAGATAGGACACTGTCAGGACAGCAGCAGCAGAGTAGGACACTGTCAAGACAGGCACAGCAGAGATAGGACATGACAGAGACAGGCAGCAGAGAGATAGGACACTGGCAGAGACAGGCACAGAGATGGGACACTGGCAGAGGACGGGCCAAAAATGAATTACTCAAAATGGATTTCTTCTTCTGGCCCCCTTTCCCACCACTTTTTGGGCTGCTGCCTCCAGCTGAATTCCTGGAGGAAGAAAAAGTGAGATGTGGACGTGGACGAGGAGAAAGAGAGGGTAGGAGAGGAGGAGAAAAAGGACAAATGAGAAGAAATGGAAAGAGGGGGATGGATGAAAAAAGAAGGGAAAAAGAGGAGAATAACAAGGAGATTGAGTCCCAGTAGGGTGAACGAAAAACAAACAAAATTTTTATTTTCTGGGGTGTTGACAAGAAGAACATTTTTAAAAAATTGCAAAGAAATGAAGAAGGGAAGACCATTGCGAACATTTAAAGAAGAAAGCAGCCCCTGCTAAGAAAAAGCGAATTGCGAGGAAAAGAATTGAGAAAATGACGGAAAAAAGAAGAAATACCAGAAGAAAAAAAAATTCCAAGAAGTAAAGAAGGTGAGAGAGAGAGACAGGACAGACAGAGACAGACAGACAAAAATAAGACAGGGAAAGGGGACAGACAGACAGGCAGCTAACAAATAAAGCAAAGAGAACGAGACAGACAGACGGGCAGACAGACAGACAGGACAGACGGGCAGAAAAGACGGGAATAAAGAACGGCCAGCCAGAGAAAGGATACGAAAAAGTGGGACAGAGAAATACGAGAGACAGAAACAGATAAGGAACGACAGAACTATGTACAAAAGATTGAGGGACAGTCAGAACAAATACAAAAAGACAATCAGAAAGACATATATAAATATATTAAATATATAATATATAATACATATTATATATTATATATATATATATAATTATATATATATATATATATATAATATTATAATATTATAATATAATATATATATAGTCATAGCAACAGAAATGCATCAACAAAAACAGGGGACAGAATAGGCAAAGTGTGTGTGTATATACTGTATGTTGAGTGTGTGTTGACTTCAATTTACGTCTGTTCACTTTTAGTGATAGGTTTTGGGGTGTGGTGTGTGTGTGTGCGGCGCGGTTTAGTGTCTATAAGATACAGACAGGGAAATCAGGGGATAAAGCCACCCCTTAAGCGTAATCACTTTTGCTTTCCATCATCTGACAGGCCACAAACGCCCTCAAAAAAACAAAGCAGCAGAGAACTTAGCACGGGTTTTCCCTTTGGGGACTGTCCATCTCACGATTCGTCTTTGTCCATTCTCCCATGTCCAAGGGAACGGGAAACTGCAGGAACCTGTAAACTAGGGCCTTT
>CM054145.1:63661690-63760933 GCA_028751875.1 Rapana venosa
CAAATTCAAATGTAAACACACACGCGCGCACAATTAACAGTTTTTTACAAATACAAATGTAAACATACACACGCGCGTGCGCGCGCCCACACACACACACACACACACACACACACACACACAAAGGTTGCACACTCGGGCAGGCTGATGGGGGGGGGGGGGGGGGGGGGGGGGGGGAGTTGGTTATTGAGGGCAGGGACAGAAATGAGATGAAACAAGAGGGGAGAATCTTAGGTTTGAAATAAATGCGTCTTTAGGCTGGATTTAAAAGCATCATAAGTAGGCTTTTGTCGAAGGGAGAGAGGGAGGTCGTTCCAGATCACTGGACCAGAAACAGAAAAGGAGCGACGGCCAACAGTGGACTGGTTGAATTTAGGTATTCTTAAGCACAAGGTATCTGCAGCAGAGCGGAGGGAACGAGAAGGAGTGTACAAGTGAAGACATTCACAGAGGTAGGAAGGTGCTGTTTTGTGGAGACTTTTGTAATAGAGGGTACAGATCTTATAGTTTACCCCCTGTGGCACAGGCAGCCAGTGGAGAGATCGAAAGAGAGGAGTAATGTGCTCATATTTTTTCTTTCTGAGGACTAGTCGAGCTGCAGAGTTTTGTATACGTTGAAGAGGGTGGATAGATGATGCTGGCAGACCAGCCAGAAGAGAATTGCAATAGTCCAGACGTGAAAGAATGAGAGATGTGACTAGTTTGGATGTTGCATCAGTGGACAGATACTTTCGAATTGCACTAATAAGCCGTAATTGATAGTAGCGCGACAGGCAGGTTTGGGTGATGAATTTTTGCATGGAGAGCGTGTTATCGATAACTACCCCTAGATATTTCACTACAGTGGATAGAGGGACAGACGTATTGCCGAATTCTATTGAAGCTGTTGTTATGGAAGAGAGTTTGTGTTTGATCCCTATAAGCATGGCTTCGGTTTTATCTGCATTTAGTTGTAACTTGTTCTCTATCATCCAATTTTGGATATCTTGAAGGCAGCAGGACATATTTGTCAAGAGAGAAGGCAGATTTTCGGGAGTTTCACTGCTAAGAATCTGAGAGTCGTCTGCATAAAAATGATGGCTGATTTGATGACGGTTTATTATGTGTGAAAGTGGGGCAGTGTAGAGAGTGAAAAGAACAGGGCCGAGAACTGACCCCTGTGGGACTCCACATTCCAGTTTGGCAGGTGCTGATTGACTCTTATTAACTGTAACTGTGTGGAATCGGTTTGTAAGGTATGTAAGGTATGAACTGAACCAGGTGAGGGCTGTGTCTTTAATACTAAACGTGTTTCGGAGACGGTAGAGAAGAATTGAGGGGTCTATAGTGTCAAAGGCTGCAGAAAAGTCGAGGAGAGTGAGAAGGGATATTTTTCCTGAGTCAGAAGCGTGCAAAAGCGTGTTTAAGGTGTGGGCTAGGGTGGTCTCGGTGCTGTGGTTGGCACGATAGGCAGAATGAAAAGGGGGAAGAGATTGTTGGAATGAAGATGGCTATTGAGTTGTTTCAGAACAACCTTTTCAAGAACTTTAGAGATAAAAGGTAGGTTAAAAACAGGCCTGTTATGTGCTTACCTATATGCGTGCATGCATACATGTGTGTGCATGCGTGAGTGTGAGTACACGTGCGTGCTTGCACGTAACATGCATGAGTGTGGGTATATGTGTGTGTGGAGATAGTGATATCCTCACTGTCAATTCACCAGATGCCGCCTTGATTCGAACCCTTGACTTCATGGACCCATGAGACTGAAACCAACTGGTCTTAGTCACTGGGCTATAGCCACCGTCATCTGGAGTTATGAATAGTAAGCCACCATGAGGCTACAAGGAAGAGCAGGGTGGGCACTTCTGCTAGGTCACCTTGGTTTTCCGGCAGTGGATGGTCCAATTCAACTGATACACAACACAGAGTACTGAACTCAACCGGCAATATTCTAATAACATCTGAGAGATGGAGCCAGTCTTTGAGAAAGACAGATAGGAACACTGAAAGCTGTGAGTGTCCCAAGCCATAATGCAGGAGATAGGACACTGGCAGAGGAGCGGGCCAATATTGAATTACACAGATTGGATTTGCTCCTTCTGGCCGCCTTCCCACCACTGTTTGCTGTCTGCCTCTCAGCTGAATTCCCTGGGAGAAGAAGAAGGTGAGAATGTAGACGTGGAAGAGGAAGAAGAGAGAGATAAGGATAAGGAGGAGGTGGAGGAGGAGGAGGAGGAGGAGGAGGAGGAAGAGACAAATGAGGAGATAAGAAGGAGGTGGACAGAAGACATGAGAAAGAGCAAGAGAAAATAAGGACAGTTGAGTGAAGGAGGGTGATGAGAAGGAGAAGAACTGCAAAATAGAAAAAGAGAAAAACAAGATTGCAAAGAATCTTATGATGAATGAGACATTTGAAGAGATACAAGAGGATTTGCAAAGAAGAAGGACTAAGAAAAAATGACAGTAAAAAAGAAAACATTTATTGCAAAGAAGAGGACAGATTGCAAAGAATTGCAAAGAAACGTGAAGAAAAAAAAAGGAATTCCATAGTACTCCATAGAAGAAGAAGAATTGTAAAGAAGAAGGACGGATGAGAGAGACAGACAGACAGACGATTACAACAAAAGAGATACAGACAGAGACAGAGAGACAGACAGCCAGAGACAGACAGACAGACAGACAGACAATCCCATCAGACAGAGATAGAGACAGAGAAAGAGAGACAGAAAAGTAAAATACAGAGAGACAGGGACAGATAAAAAAGACAGACAAAGACAGATGGACAGTCAGAATGACATATAGAAAGACAGACATGATACAGAGAAAGTCAGACAGACAGACAGACAGGGCGACATACAGAGAAAAGCATTCAGAACATGAGACAAGCATCAACAAAAACAGAGACAGGATAGGCAACATGTGTGTGCGTGTGTGTGTGCGCGTGCCTATATTCGTTCCTGCATGCATGAGTATGTGTGTGTGTTTGTGTGCGCGCTTGCATGCATGGATGTGTTTCTAGCTCACAGACAAGGAATCAAGGGGGGGGGGGGGACACTCAGCCCTAATGCATAATCACGTCCTGGTCATCATCTGACAGGCCCACAAACTGCCCACAACAATGAAACAGCAAAACGTCTTGGCACCAGGTTTCCTTAGGACTGTCATTTCACGATTCCGTCATTGTCCATTCTCCTCATGTCCAAAGGATCACAGAAACCTGCAGAGACTCTGTAAACTATGGCCGTGCACGTCGCGCCCACCAGATGGAGATTAGTGAACAGCAAGAGAGACCGTGCCCAGAGTGATGTACGTGGTTAAGGGGTCAGCAGCCTTTCCCCAGTATAGCTTTCTGTTTAGTGTTATTTTCCCCCTTTTGGCTAGAAACATAGATAGCAATCCCACTCACGTACAGGGACGGGAAACCCTACGCAACTCGGGTTTAGGATGTTCAAGACAAAAACGTCTGGGTTTTCTGCTAAATCTATCAATGAATGTGCTGGTCTTGTCTTTTAGTGATTTGGACTTGATTTGTCAGGCTCTTAACTGCAGTGCACAAAGTATTTTCACTCATACGGCAAACACCAATAGTTGCTGTGTGAGCGTTCAAGGATGAAAAGCCTCATCTTTCTGGCCATGGCCATTTGTTCTGGTGTGCATCATTCTGGATATAGGTGTTATGTTAGGTATTGTTCTCTTACTGTTCCCTTGTCAGAGCTTGTTGCTCTCTTGCTGTATCAGGTTTGTGACTAGTTCTAGATTGTTGATTCTAGATGTATGTTACAGAGACACATCCAGCATCAATCTTGAGCCTCTAATGTCAGCAGACTGTTCTTGTCTTTATCAGTATTGGGTTGTCATGGGGTTATCATCCAGAAAAGATTCTGCTCTACTCCTGAGTTATAGATGTAATACAAGCATTTTTCTAGGATCTTAGTTTGAAATAAGTAACTCAGTTAAAGTAAAGACTAGACTAGCCCCTTGCAGCCTCAACCATGGCCAAGCTGACCAGGACTGGGCAAAGCAAAACGATCAGCTTCCCAACAAAGTTACCGTTCTTTGGAGCATTTACTATTTTCATTGTGCTATACGGGTGTGACAGCTGAACCTTGACTGCAAAATTGGAAAAGAAAATTCAAGCCTTTAAACTGAAACCATTCAGAAGTTTTTTTTTACATTTCCTGGCAGGACTACAGAATCAATGAGTCAGTGTGGCAAGAAATGACCATAAAGCCTGGCCACACACGTTCCTTTTGGCTGTAAAGGGAGAGAAAGCTGGAGTGGTCTGCTCAAATCACATGGGGCTGCTCTGTTGTCAAGACTGTCCTGCAGGGAACACTTGAGGGAAGGAGACGCAAGGCAGACAGATATAGAACTGGACAAAGGACTTAACAACTGAAAGGAAGCTTCGACATGGGTCTGTTGCTGCAAAAGGCTGAAGACAGACCGGCCACAAGAAACATGCCAACCAATGCATTCCTCTTGTCCTTCAGACGACCATCTTGGCCAATAAATTAATGATGACGGTGGTGGAGTGATGGTGATGATGATGATGATTATTCATGATAATGATGATGACAATGACACTGGTTTCACAGAACTGAGATATTATTATGTTAAAACACAAATGGCCCCACTGAAGTAACGGGAGATTGAAAACCATTCGTGGCTAGGATCAAACACACCTCTTCAAAACCAGTACATACTTGGTGAACCACCGCACCACAGGGGTGCACCGTTCTTGTAGTGCAGCCAACACACTGAGCGTGAGGGTACCACGGGCGTCATTGTCTGGTCACAGGATTAGAACAAGGGGTTGTGCCACAGGAAATTCTGCACTGGCTGCTGCTATCATACAGACACTGGTGCTGGTGTTTGAGGAAAGGTAGCCTCACGTCAGAGGAGGGGAGAGCGTCTGGAATGAGTTAGAGTATGCATGTCTCGGTATCTAGATAATTCACAGACACAACTATTGATTGAAAGATTTTGTGGCAGACATCGGGTAAGCCTTCACTGTTTTCCTTTTAGCTGGTTTACTTGTGGTTTAATGTGTATGTTGAAAAAAGTTTTCTGGCTTGAACTACATTTTAAGATTGTATTTGTTAGTGTAGTTTGGTGGATGAAGGCTATGGATCATGTTGAAATAAACCAGGTTGTAAAGTCTGTCTGTGGTGTCTACCTTTGATAGTCTGTCTGACCTGGTGCATGTTTTGTACATGGAAATCGCAAACAGATGTCTGCTCTTTTTTGTACATGGGCCTCACAAAAAGATATCTGGTCTTTTCGAAAATGTGCCTTACAAAAAGATGTCTGCTTTCTCTTTTCGTACGTGGACCTCATAAAAGGATGTCTGCTCACTCTGTTTCTTTTTGTCTTTTAGTGAAGTATTTACACCATTTCCCCCTTTTTGTCTTTGTCTATATGTGTGCGGATGCCTGTATTATGTTGGCATTCTACGTGTGCTTATGTTTTTGTATATGAGTCTGTTCCTTGTTCATCTGCCTACACAGTCTGTGCATCTCTCAGTAGTGCTCTTCTGTTGCTTCCTTCCCACAGTTTGTCTGTATCCCTGTCTGTGCAACAGTTCCTACCTTCAGGTATAGTCTGTGTTTAATAATATATAAGATGTCTTCTCTTCATCTTCATCTACTGTTGTCTGTCTACTTTGTATGGCTATCTGCGTGTCTTTTCATATCCCGCTTTTATCTCTTCATTCCTATGCACTTCGTAATTCTATTCTAATAATGATATTAATAATATATGGAATTTATATAGCGCTGAATCTTTTAAAAAACAAACAAATCGAAGCGCTTGCAGGCAGAAGCCCTGTACAAAGAAAGTGAACGAAGTTCACCAATGCAGAGCTAGAGCTCTGTACATCACAGACAGACAGAAGGGAGCCAGGACAGGGATGGAAGAGAGGCAACAAGGGACCACAGTTGGTACTGGGAGAATAATTACAAGAGGTAAGGGCAAGAGAGCAAAGAAGGACAACAGCAGATTACAGTCCCTTAAAACTACTGAAGAAAATAATTATGGGGGAAGCATCTTGTGTTGGGTTAAAGAAAAAGATATGGCTATTCCAACATGTCAGACTCTTAAGGAGAATAAATGGTGTTGCTAGAAACTACTTATTTGGCGGAAAACGCTGAAAGTGAGTAACTCATGTTTACTCAAGATAGTATTGAATGTGACAGCTTTTCAAAACATAAGACTGTTGACACAAAAAGCACACATACTTTTCCCCTCTCTCCAAACGACCCCTCTACCTGAAGAAGAGTAATGTTCCTGTAAAAGATTAATAAACCCTAAATCAACTTAAGTGGCTGGTGCCTTTAGACACTCTGTGTCAATACTGATGCCAGGTTCTGTATTGTGCTAGGGTTACTTATTTCAAAAAGCGTTTATGAAAAACAAAAAACTATGTTATTCCCGTGGGAGAGGGTAGGTTACAACAGTTTAGGCCAAACTTGTACGTCTTCCTCTTTATGTAACTGTCTTTCTTCTAGAATGGTGAGCAGTTCTGCCATAAACTACAGGAGCATCGCAATCTCTCCACGGCACATTTCTATGTGCAGTTTGTACATGAGTGGCCAATCACTAGGTTGGATTTCTGAAGAGGTTCAGTGTGTGTTGAACACCCCAGTTCTCAGCAACGTTTTCGGTGAGTGATCTGCCTTTCTAAAAGTAGCCATTTTCAGTAATCATTGTTTACTTACTTTCAAAAACATATCCAAAGTTTCATGACACAAGCTGTCGTGGATGGTGCCAGGAGGGAAGCGGTAGCCGAGTGGCCAGAGCGTTGGGCTCGTTAGCGGATGGCTCAGGTTTGTACCGTCACCGAGACAGACACTCATCTGGAGGGGTCATTCTCCTGGAATCAACATCAGCTACGAATTCACTGGACGGAAAGGTCTTCGGATGAGACCATAATTCAAACTATTGTGTGCAAACGTGCGCAAGACATCTTGTAAACACAGTAAGACCTCTTTTGCCTTTCCGGAAAGTAGGCCATTGCATGCTGGTAGGAACTGAGGGCAAAATTAAACAAACAAAACAAAACAAACAAAACAAAACAAAGAAAAAACAAACAAAACACAACACAACAAAACACAACACAACAAAACACAACACAACAAAACAAAGAAAAGAAAAGAAAACAAAACAAAACAGACACGCACACAGACATCCTCTCTGAATTGGGATAGCAGCTGCCCTAATGCCGGCCCAATAGTCCCGTACGCAAAATGTCACCTTCAGTGAACCTGGCAGCTCTAGGCCGAATAACGGACAAACGAACGACAACAAATCCCTAACAACACACAACAAACAACAACCAAACCATCCTCGGGCAGAAGCGTGAGTAGTTTCAGAAGAAGGCAGAGCATTCCATCAGTGGTGATCACGTGGATGTCGTCGTCTAGCTGAGGGGATCACCGGCAGCCTCACGCTGAGATCCTGCACGTGCTGGTGCCAGACAGGGGCTGGTGCCTGAGGAAAGGGCCATCATGTCTGAGAGAGGAGCAGGGAGCCATCTGGAACGTGACAACCGGTGCTGTATGTGGTGTCCTGATAGCCTGCAGACACTACGAGGGATCACAGGGATTTTGTAACAGACAGCCAATAACATTTAATGCGTCTATTTTTATCGTTTCGTGTTTCTTTTTAAGAGAGGTTTTTTCCCTTCTTCTTTGGTTTTCAACATTATTCCGCTGTGTGATTTTGAATCTTTCGTCCCAAGGTTATTAATTTTGACATGGAATTATCAAATCCAAGGATTGTGAACATCTGCTCTGCTTGGTTTTCAGTCTCTGATTGTAGATAAATAAAATGCTAGCAAAGGAATCTGGACTGCATTTTTTCAACATAGGCATAACATCGTCAGGATGGAAGATTTGAATGTTGGTCTATCTTTTCTAGAAGGTAAGAACACACGGGACTTAGGAGAACTGAAATCTGCGAATGGCGTCGCTTCTCAACTCATACATTTATTTCTTTTCTTTGCCACCTGCTTTTTAATTACTTTCAGACAAAATACATGACCAAAAAATCATCGGAAATGACTGCCGTGACATCACACACGTTTTTGATTGAAAACAGAGGGGGAAATAGGCTTGCGTTTTTCTTCTCTTGTATCATTCTGCTTGCTACACCCCTCACCGCAATGTCCTCTGCTCGCAGATCGGAATGTACTTCCCGCGGGAGATTATGTTGCCACTAGAGCAGCGCCACAGATTATACTTTTTTCTCTTTTCCTGTCTGCATGTTCCCTATCAGAGTGGCTTTCTTCTGCAGATTTTTGCCAGGAACAACTCTCTCGTTGCCGTGGTTTCTTTTACGTGCGTAAAATGTGTATTTTAGACGGTGTCTTGGTTTATCGTCTTATTTGAAAGACTAGCACCCAGTCCACCACTCACGGTCTAGTGGATGGGGAAAAAGTTTCGGGAACAAACGGGGATCAAACCACAATCCACTTCGAACCCGGATTATGTTGCTTTCTAGGCTGGTGTGTTACCTCTAAACCACCGATCCATATCTACCACGTCCCTAGTCTTCTTACCAGACATAAAAGCGTTATGGGATGGTGTGTGTGTGTGTGTGTGTGTGTGTGTGTGTGTGTGTGAAGTCAAAGTCAAAGTCAAAGTCAAAGTCAAACTTTTATTTTCAGATGATACATTGAATAAGCAGTGCATTTGCTTTTTTTCATCAAGCCATCTATCTAAAGAAAGAAAAAAAAAGCGAGTGTGTGTGTGTGTGTGTTCTTCTATATCGAGGCTAATGGAATAAGCACTCATGCGCTTTTCTACATCGAGTCCCCGTGTGTATGCGGTTTTGTGATTTTTGTCATCTGTTCCCACCGGCACACAATAGCCTACTCTTTTGACAAACGGAACAAGATTTAACGTGTGCGCAAGATGTTCTGCGTGCATTCGCACACGGAGCCTTGGTTTATAGTTTCATCCGAAGGAATTTTGGGGAGAGTGGAGTCGGCACTGCTGTTAACTCCAGAGAAAAAATCCTCTGGAACGGTATCGGACCCGAATCCTCGGATTGCAAGCACAATGTTCTACTCACTAGGCTATCCCTTCCGCCGTGCGTGTGCGTGTGCGTGTGCGTGTGTGTGTGTGTGTGTGTGTGTGTGTGTGTGCATGTGTGTGTGAGTGTGTGTGTATGTGCGTGTGAGTGCGTGTGTGTATGTGTGTGAGTGTGTGTATGCATGTGTGTGTGAGTGTGTGTGTGTATGTGTGTGAGTGTGTGTGTATGTGTGTGTGTGCGCGCGTGTGTGTGTGTGTGTGCGCGCGCGTGCGTGCGTATGTGTGTGTGTATTAAAATAGCGATAAAAACACAATTGCACCCAAGTCCATCCCCTTGTTGAAGAGAATCCATCAAATAGTTTGATTATGGGAGCAGACTGATTCTAGCAGACAGGGCACACTCCTTTGTTGGGGGCTTTCCCTCTCGGTAGTCCGCCATCTTGCAACCCACTTCCTGGTTGGGGTTTGCTTCGTTGGGGGTTTCTTTGTTAGGCAGTTAGAGTGGGGAGGGGGGAGGGAGGGTAGCCTGTGGCTAACATGATGCGCTCGTGATCTGCTGACCCGGGTTCGAATCTCATTCAAGAGGATTTTTCCTCTGGAGTTAACATCAGCGCCAACTCCACTCTCCCCAAAAGTCCTTCGGATGACACTATAAACTTAGGCCTCGTGTGTGAATGCACTCAGAATATCTTGCGCACAGGTCAAACCCATTTCACTTTTCGGAAGAGTAGGTCATTGTGTGCTGGCGGAAATGGATGACAAGATTTACAACACTGCATACACACGGGGACTAGATGTGAAAAAGCACATGAGTGCTTATTCCATTATCCTCGCAATAAAAGAAGAAAATAAAAAAATAAAAAAATAATTTAGCCTATTTTTACCCTTCTCCACTCTCACTCTCTCTCTCTCTCTCTCTCTCTCTCTCTCTCTCTCTCTCTCTCTCTCTCTCTCTCTCACCACCTCACACACACACACACACACACACACACACACACACACACACACACACACACACACACACACAACACCAACTGTAAGCATTTCAGAAGTCCATGTGAGGTTTAGAAGGTTGAAAGCAAAGTTAAACATCTTTTGTTTTTATTTTCTGATGACCACTACCAAAAGAAAAAGACAGAGAACCTTCAGAAAAACTACCTCTCCACTGTAATTTGTTGCTCATATCAAGGCCCAAAAATGTTATCTTTGATTAAAAATGTTCTAGTAAATATCATATTTCTTATCTTTATTTATTGTTTGAATTTGGTATTTATACACCAGTCGACCATCCATAGTACCATTAGCAAAAACTAATTTTCTGCTTTTGTTTAAATGAATAGCCTCGCATGGTAAATATTTATCATCCATATAAAAATGGCATTGGCAGATCAAACATTGCAACAATAGAAAAATAAGTTATGACCATTTATTTTACAAGAAAAGCACTATGATGCAAACCACAGTGCCAGAAGCGATGGAGAACTCTTTGAGGTCAGACGCCAACAATGCCACCAGTGTCGTGACGTCTGTAGTGTTGTCTGTAAGGGGGTTTAGGAACTGGCTGGTTCTAGACAGGACCAGAGCTTGTCTGTTAGCGAATGGAGCATCACGTGTGAGGGGAGGGAGGGAGGTGAGAAACATGGAATGTGTCAGAGCATGTCCCACTGGGGTTGCTGATAGACTGCAGACATGGCCATTGATTGAAGGGGTTTCATGGCAGACACATGGTAACCTTCTGTGTGTGTGTGCGTCTGTGTGTGTTTGTGTGTGCGTGCGTGCGTGTGTGTGTGTGTCTGTCTGTCTTTTTGTTTGCCTGTTTGTCTGTCTGTTTATGTCTTTCTTTCTCTATCTTTCTTTCCCTCTATTCTCAGGTCATTTTTTTAACCGTCCCCCTTTCTTGTGTGATTTTGTTATCTTGTGTTCTTGATTACTACAATATAAAGTTTTATGCTTAGAATATGCTCTTTTCATTTTTGAGATCGAGTTGTTCTTAGAAAAACAAATTTGTGTTGTGTATGTGTGTGTTGTTTTTTCTGTTCTTGCTTTTGTTTTGTTTTTTGGGTAGTAGGGGTTTGTTTTTTGTTTGATTGGTTTTGTTCCTGGTTGTCAAAAAGCATGTCTGTTCATGCCATAACCCTCTTTGAATAAAGTTCAAATCAGTTCAATTGAAAACTCCCGAACAAACATAATACCTATCTGTCACAAGGTAAAGCCATTAGATAAGCTGCACATGGCCTCAAAGTGAACCCACTCTCTACTGTGTTGACTGGTTCCCCACATCACCTTTCCGAGAATACCCTACAGTTCTAGGTTATTCAGACCACACACCTCACTCTTCATCATTGACACGTTGATATTTCAGTTTCAGGGACAAAGGATCAATCAAAGACATGATTCCTGGAAACAGCTACTGTAGGCCTGAAGAATCCATCAAACCACGGGATTATGAGGGCAGACTGATTACAGACAAATCACTCTCTTTTGTTGGAAGCTTTCTGGGTTAGTAGTTGACTGTCTTGCATGCCTATGACTTCCTGGTTGGTGTTTGTTTTGTTGGAGTTTTCATTGTTGAAGTTTTTAGTCTGATTTCACATAATTAGGAAGTTCATGTGAAGTTTAGAAAATTGAAAGTAGAGTTAAACATTTTAAAGTTTTCTTGTGGATGCTGACATAGAAGAGAAAGAAAATGACCAAGAAAAATAATGTGCTAGTTTTCATTGTTTCTAATGTGAAGGTAGGAAAGTTTAAGCTTTTGATTTCAAACTGTGAAGGAAAAAGTTTTATGACATTTCTTATAGTTGTTAATTATTTAGATTTGCTATTCATTCACCAATCCACCTTTCATACAAACATTAGAAAAATAATTATCTTTAAAAAAAACAACGGATACTATTTATGACAATCTTGCCATACATAAAGGAAACAGCATGTCCAGAGTAAACGCTACAGTATATTTGTTCCATTCCTGGACTACAGCTCCAAGGTTCACCAATAGTGAGATTTTGAATTTACGACCGTTTATGCCCACCATCAAGATAGCCACATTCTGGCTTTGGGGATACATATTGCAATATTAAAAAATATCTTAAAATGTTTATTACAAACACATTAGGATGCAAACAGCTTTGCCATAGATGATGGAGAATTGATGTTAGGACCCAACTGCTCCATCAATGTTTCCTGTGCTCAGTAGCATCCTCTGGAAGAGGAGTTGAGGAACTGACTGATTCTAGACAGGATCAGAGCTTGTCTGTTAGCGAATGGGGCATCGCGTGTGAGGGGAGGGAGGGGTGAGAAACATGAAATGTGTCGGAGCATGTCCCACTGGGGTTGCTGATAGACTGCAGACATGGCCATTGATTGAAGGGATTTCGTGGCAGACACATTGTAATACTAAAGCTGTCTGTCTGTCTGTCTGTCTGTCTGTCTGTCTTTCTCTTCTCTCTCTATCTCTCTGTGACTGGTTGAAGGGATTTCATGGGGAACACATGGCAACCCTCTCTGTGTGTGTGTTTTGTGTGTGCATCTCTCTGTCTGTCTGACTGTTTGGCTGTGTCTCTCTCTGTCTCCCTCTGTCTCTGTCTCTCTCTCTCTCTGTCTGTCTGTCTGTCTCTCTCTCTCTATCTCTCTCTCTCTATCTCTCTCTCTCTCTTTGTCTTTCTTTCTTTCGTTGATTTAATGTCTATTCACTACTAGGTGATTTTAGACAAGCCAATATTATAACAAAACTATTAATTACAGGACACTGAAGTATTCAGGCTCCTAGGAAATAGTTTAGTAACCTTCCCCCTGTTGAATGATATATGACTTCAGCAATTGTTCTATATACTTATATTGCCAAGATTTGCATAATACTTTTTCACGTCCCCATATTTTGAACTGTTACCAGTTCCCTGTTTTGTGTACATTTCTTTATGAATTAGGCAATCAAGATGTACATGCTGGATTGTAAGAGAATAAGAACAGGGACCTGCCACAGTTTCAATAAAAAGTATTTTGTGTTCTAAGCATTTAATCCACATTTGCTTGCTGTGCGTGCGTGTGTGTGTGCGTGTGTGTGTGTGTGTGTGTGTGTGTGTGTGTGTGTGTGTGTGTGTGTGTGTGTGTGTGTGTGTTGTGTAGTTTCTTGATTTTGTTTCTAATTAGCTGCATTGTTTCTGCCTCTCTATCTATTTTTTCTGCCCAATATGTTAATCTACTAGGATACCTTGTTTTTCTCTCTATCTGTTTGCCTATCTGTTTATCTGTCTGCCTTTCTGTCTGTCTAACTGTCTGTCTAGTCTGTCCGACTGTCTGTCTGCCTGTCTGTCTCTCATCATCATCATCATCGTCATCACCATCACCATCATCATTATCATCATTGATTACAAATGACACAGACTTAAAAGTAGAGATTTTATTCTTTTTGCCACAGATGCTGATCTTGTTTTATAAACTGTATTTAAAAGTGTCATTGGTCTCCAGTTCTTGAGATAATTTTTTGATTTATCTTGTTTTGGCAAGCAGATGATAACCCCTTCTTACCGTGCTTTTGACATTTCGCCTTTAAGAAACTCTTCATTTAAGGAATCAGCCACAAAGTGGCCTATTTGTCCCCAAAAGAATTTTAGAAAGTTATCTCATACAATTTATGCCCACCATCCCATTTTTGGTATGCCATGTGTTTGCCATGACACCAGTCAAAACTGAGGTGAGTTTATTAATTTATTTGAAGCATATGAGTCGAGGTGGCGGGGGCTATGCGTTCCCAGCCACTGTGGTCTTGGTCATTGGTCTCCCTTTGAATTTTCAAGAAAAGCTGCCATTTGCATTTTTTCACCCAAGCATTGAGAAGCCATGACAAGCAGTAAACGGTAAGTCAATATTTTTTCATAAAAATTCATTTTTGTAGTAGACCAAGAACAAATAATACGCATAGTGGTATTAGCTAAAATTGGTTTTGGTAAAACAAGAAGAAATCCTGTCAAGGATGTCCTATGCTTTTACAAGTGACACCACAAGATAACCATCTCCAGCACTATGGTGTTTTGTTTGGTAAGACAGAGAGCAGACAGACGTGTAAATATCCTCGCAGTATCTTCTATCTTCTGAGCAGAGATAGAGGGCTATTCCAGCAAACAGCAGCAGAATAAATTGTAGTCAGATAACAAACCCAGGAAAACTGACAAACATGCAGGGAGACAAATGAATTCTTCATCGTCGTCAAATACTCAGACAAAAACTATGTCTGTAATCAGAGTGAAAATGTGTTGAACTGCTGTTAAGTACCTGACAAGTCGGGGCCAGCAACATTGTATTTATAAACAAATTAGTAGTAACGATAGACTGACAGGCACTGACAGACACTTGTATAATGGCCAGTAGAATAACCAGCTCAGGAAGGTTGTGCAAAGTTGGCAGGGGACCTTCCAGACAAAACTGGGCTCAAAATCTGCTTAAATGAACAGCATTATGGAATGGAAATGGAAACTCTGATAACAGTCTGACAATGTATGAATTGTCCCATACATAGATTTCTTGAAGGCATCGAGCAGAGAGGGATAATTCTAAATGATGTGCTATATTGTTTTAATGCATTGCAGTGTATTTATTTTGTCTCTAATTTGAGTTTTCAGTAACCTCTTTATAGCTCTGGATCATAATTTTTTTTAATGTCTTGATGTTTCTTTTGCCTTTGACATGTTTACTATGATTATGCTTCTAGCCTGTATGTCTCTTCTGTCTTTGATATGCCGACTATGATTACTCTCTTTTGTTCATGATGTTTCTGGTGCCCTTGATATTTTGACTTTGGTTGTTAGCTTTTACCTCGATGGGTCCCCTGTAACTGACGTGATAATACGATGATTAGTTTACTCTTTGGTGTTTCTGCTGCCTTTGACATGCTCATGAAACTACTATACCTGAGAAGTGGTCTTCAGCTTGTTAGTGGTTTCTGATTTATTTGCTGGACAGATTTTAGTTGGTCACAATGAACAATCTGGGGTCTGCTTCAATGTCATTGCTACATGGTGCCTGGCAGGGTGACGTGCAAGGGCCCGTTCTCCTAACCATTCCAGTACACCTCATTCACAGCCTATTTGTAGATGACATTCAACTCCAAAACTCATGCCACCTGTGTGTGAAGACTAAGCAAAATGTACATTTATAGGGAAGTTTCCATAATTATTTCATGTACCTATAGAAAAAAAGAGTCTGACTTTGAATTTGTATTGTCTTCGAGGACTCAGGAGAGTTCTTATCTTGTTGATTCGGTCCATTTACTGACAACATTCCATTTAGGAACAGGAGTATTTTGGATTTGAGATGCATTGCTACTTCGTCTCCTTGCTGTGGCACATTTAGGTTTCCATCGGAATGTGGTGAGTGGGTAGTGCGTGCTTGCTGATGGACAAGCTGTTGTTCGTTATCCATCAGAGAGGGAGGCGTTCTTCATGTCCTCTTGAAAGAGTTTCAATGAGAGACTTTTAATCTATTCTTGGACAATCCCTAGCCGTATGCATCCCTTGCCAGCTCCATAATCATCACGGGATTTGATAACTTTGTGTTGGTCCCCAGCTACAGCTTGGGGGTCACAATAAGATTTAAACTATCATTAAGGTAGCCGTATCGACTTGGGTGGATGTAGTTGAAATTTACAAAGCTTGTACAGCTTGTCTAAATAAATCACAAAACAATGTGAGATAATAGTATCAACGATATTTTCAACAAGATTACTATCAATGCGCTAAAAGAATCTATCTCAGATTCCGGGGGCAATGTTGTCCTTTGGGGGGATGAGACTATCAATATTGTATGACTGTAAGAATGGAGTTGAGTTTGCACGCGCTTTGGGTTGTTTCTGCATGATGTAGCACTATATAAATTCCATTCTTTATTATTTTTTTTTAATTGTTGTTGTTGTTATTATTTATTATTATTATTAAAACCGAGGTTCGTGTGCGGACGCGGAGCAGGCATCATTGCACCAACTTTAAACTGATCCGCTTTTTTTTGAAAGAGAAGTGCCAGTGGAACGGATGAATTTACAGAATGGCTTAATCGTGGGGAATGTCAAAGTACATAAGGACTAATTCCTTTTATCTCGAAATAAGATTAGTATTTCCTTTTGGCTTTGAATAATTTGGTACCGTGAATATCGACGAAATTCTTTACGTCATCTCATCATCATCACTCAGCCCTTGGTCGGGAATGACGTTGGGAGGTACCCGCACGGAAGTGCAAAAGTGGACGCAAACGGTTTTCTGTCCTGGGTGCTTTCAGGAGTTTGGTACAGTGAGGGACCGGTCCTCCTTGATGTTGTGTATCCCAGCTTTTTGGTGGTGTCCTGCCTCTTGCTCCTTCCACCTTCCCTGCAGACTGTATTTGAAGGCTGTTATGCCTTGTTGTGTGGCCAAACCATTTTCAGATTCTCCGTTTGATGGAATTAGCAATGGTTTGTAAGCAGCCAGGCCTCGATTGCTGCCGGACGTTTGTCATTTGTTACGGTCTTGTAGGTGATGTTCAGGGATCGCCTGAGGGACTTATCTCAAAGGCTTGAATGCGACGTTTCTAATCGGCCAGTAAGTGTCATGCTTCAAGCTGAACAAAGGATGGATGTTGACGGAGTTGCTTGTAGAGTCTGGCTTAGTGTGGGGTAATGAATGTTGTGGTTTCTCCACACTTTCGCAGTTAGTCATGGAGGAGGAGTGCACAGCAAGTTTGATCTTCACTCTTGTGTGCTGTACTTCTTTGGAGATGACTGTTTCCAAGGTACTTGAAAATATTCAACTCCTTTTATCGTTCATGGGATTAAACAATAACAGAGAGATGAACGTTTCCAAGATTGATTTCTTACGTTGTTTCTTAGACTGCAGATTAAGATTAAATTTGAATTGGTCGAAGGTGCTTTACCCTTATTGCTACACACAGAAATAAAGCGTTGCTTTGTGAAGAAAAAAATGTATTACACAATTTTCACAAGTCGGGACAAGCAAGTTCTTACAAAGGAAGACAGCCCGTCTGTGGCTAAGCTCAGAAAAAAAGAAAGAAAGAAAGAAAGAAAGAAAAGGAGAATGGAAAAGAAGGAAGGAAGACAGAATGCAAAAAAGAAATGAAGGAAGGAAGGAAGGAAAAAAGGAAGGAAGGGAAGGGAAGAAAGAAAGAAAGAAAGAAAAGAAAGAAGGAAGGAAGGAAGAGGAAGGAATGAAGAAATAAAGAAAGAAAGAAAGAAAGAAAGAAAGAAGGAAAGGAAGGAAAGAGGAAGGAAGGCAGGAAGAATAAAGGAAAGAAAGATATGAAGAGAAAGGAAGGAAGGGGACGGATAGGAAGGATGAAGGAAGAAAAAAAGAAAGAAAGAAAGAAAGGAAGGGAAGAGAAAGAGAAAGGAAGAAAGGAAGAAGGACACGGCAAGGAAGAGAGGAGAAAATTAGAAAAAGTAAAAAGAAAGACGCAAAGAATATATGAATTGAAAAAAAACACAATAAAAATGAGTAGCAAAGGAATCCTACATTAGCAAAAAGGCAAGAAGTCACAAGATTTGAGTGTCGTTTATAAGGTAATAGGTAAGGAGTCCATATAAAAACCTATAAGGTGTTAGGGGAGGAGGCTGTCAGAGACCTCACTTCTATTGGGACAGCTTATTAAGGGCGGTGCCATCTCCTATCCCACGCTGTTTACCTACCCGACCTAAGAGGGCAGGGGGATACCCATTTACAGCTGGGTGAACTGGGGGTACTGTACTGAAGCAAGGCAGCGCAACGGTCACCCATCAATGGTAACACGCCTCGACGTGCTTAACTTGGCTAGGGGGAAAGCGAGTGCTCCGACCATGAGCTATCCGTTTATAAGACACAATCAATAAATAAGTGAATCAACGAAGAGAATGGGGAAATGGGGTTTTGTGAACGATTAAGTGGAGAGGAAAAGGAAGGAAATCAAACACATTTGGCAGGGATAGATGATAGAAAAATGATAGAATAAAAAAACGATTTAAAAAACCGAAAGACACAGAGGTGAAAGAAAAGAAAAAGGAGAAGAAAAAAAGAAGGAAGGGAGAAGCCCAAACTTGTCCTTCTCTCATTCTTTCAGTTGGTATATTGCGTTCTCGTTTGGTCTGGTCTTCCAGGCATATTATCCACTCCCTTCAAACGTTAATACAAAACTCCGCCGTATCGACTAGTTCTCAGACAAGAAAAAAATCTGAGAACATTACCCTCTCTTGCGATCTTCAACTGGCTGGCCTGTGCTACAAAGAGTAAACTTAAGATCAGTACTCTCTGTTACAAATGTCTCACAAAACTGCACCCTCCTATCTTGTGAATTGTTTAACCTGTACACTCCTTCACGTTCCTCCGTATATGCAGATACCTTGTGCCTTCGAATACCTTAGATTCAACCATCCACGTTGGCCGCCGCATCTTTCTTATTTAGGGTCCATCGATCTATGGGAATGAGATCATCTCTCTCTTCGCAGAAACCTAGTTATGACCTTTTAATCCTTAGCTAAGAATTTTTTATTTCAACTAAGATTCTCCCCCCCCCCATTCATGTTCATAATCAGAAGCTATCAACCTTCAGTAACCATGCCTATCACCCCTGCTTAAGTATACGACCTGTTGTGAGTGTGTTGTGCTTTTGAAAAAACATTTGACTACCCCATTTAAATTTTATTTCATTAGATTTTGTCTGCAGGCACCATGTTGGTAAATATCTGTTGTTTAATCTATAGGTTATTTTATCATTGATTGCGTATGACTGTGTAGATTTGATGGATTGCATGTGCTTTGATTGGTTCTTTGCAAGATCTAGAGCTATATAAGTTTCATTTATTTATTTTATTTTTTTTTTTTTATTAAGGAAGGGATATAAAAAAGAAAGAAAGAACATAAGAAGAAAGAAAGAAGAAGGACGGAAGGATTAGAGAAAGGAGAAGATAGGAAGGAAGGAAGGAAAGGAAGAGAAAAAAAAAGAAAAGAAAGAAAAGAAAGGAGAAAGGAAGAAAAGAAAGAAAGAAAGAACAAAGAAAAAAAAAGAACGAAGAAGAATGGAAGAAAGAATAAAAGAAGGAAGAATAAAATTAATCATCAACGTGAGATATCAAAGAACCTAAATCTAAAAAGTCAAAAAAAATAAAGCCGCACACGGTGCCTGTTTTTAAAGAACAAATCCAACAACAACAAACAACAATTGTTAAGTACATCAACAGAGAGAATGGAAATGGGGCGGAAATAAAATGAGAAAGAAGAAATCGGAGTAAATTTTACAAGGATAGAAGATAGAAAAGAAAAACAGACAAAAATCCAACACATGAAAACACAAACAACAAACAGAGTAGAGAATCAGAAAGACAGAAAAACCAAAGGAACAGGATGCGGAGAACAATATAGTATGAAAGAGGTACTTGGTTTGATTCCTACATAGATATTGACATGATTGGTAAACAAAATGATGCTTTTTGAGTTCCAGCAAACGATGTTGGGAGTAGCAGCAATCTTATCTTGGGGCAGTGAATGGAAAGATATGAACGAGGAATGAAGAATGAAGATATGAACGACACAGAACAAGAAAAAAACAGCCAGAAACCGCAGAAAAGAAAGAGAAGACAAATTTAAGAAAGAAGAAAGGCAGAAAGAGGAAAGAAAGAAGAAAGAAAGAAAGAAAGGATTGGGAAGTAAGATGGAAAGAAAGAAAGAAGAAGAAAAAGAAAGAAGAAAGAAAACAAGAAAAAAGAAAATGACAGATAATATGAATGCCAGGTAGAGAGAAGAAGAAGAAGAAAAGATAAAAGAAAGAAAACTTTGAGGAAAAACGTAACGTAGAAAGTGGTTGATAAAGCAGGAAAAGACAAAAAAATCCAACAAAAAAAAGGATGGAGAGATATAAAGTATTTTAAAACCCAACTAAAACAAAAATGACAAGAAAACAAAACTAAAGGGAGAGACCTTAACAAAAAAAAGGAACCAATGTTTGTAGGCAAATACAAAGATGTGTCAACATAAGGTGTGAAAAACATTTTCCAAGAAAAGGACGAATGATGTAATCATTCTCGACCACGATTGGTCAGAGGGAGACCATATGAGTGAGATTGCCCGCGCGAACTGTGCCAGTGGATGCCTTGAGAACTCTGCCGGTAAGACCGCAGCGCAGTTCTGACTTTGGTAACTCAAGGCAAGTGGATGATTTGTCGTTGCGATCACTTTGCATAACGTGTACTTTAACCATAATTTTTTATTTATTGGACAGCCTTGGAGTACAACTATTATTAATACTCTTTAGTTGCTGTTTTTTTGTTTTACTATATGTATTGATTTGCCATAAAGTCACTTGGGTCAACACAAACCTGAGGGCTTGGTTCCCACAAAATATAACCAACACTAATGTTCGGCTCCGCCACTTTGCTGGCACTTCGGAAAGATTGCCTGGACAAACTGAGAATGATGGTGCAGTCAGCAGTTTCCAAGCAGCATCAGTCAGGACCCAATTGAAAAGCTTGATGATAAATGAGTACAAACTGATTCCAATACTTAGTTGTTTTGATAGGCAAACGTGGGACTGCTAAGCGATCTCTTAGTCAGACATTTTGACAGTTGAGTCAGGACTTTGTGGAAGAGCAAGAAGTGCTGAACAGATGAAGCACATGGGCCTTTGACAATCTTCCACTCGCAGCCTTGGTGGCTGATCGTGTTGGAAATTTGAGGGAAAAAGGAGAGCTTCTTGTTAAGAAGAAGAAAGACTTTGCAATCCACCATGAAGCTCGGATAATCTTCCTTGATTCTTGTAGTCCCAAGATGTCATGACTTGAGTGGGAGAACAGAATACAGTAGTGGAGAGCAGCTTGGCATGAAAGTGCAAGATGATTCCCTAATGTGGTCAATGTCGTTTTCAGTGAAAAAATTGGGATGATTTGTTGAAAAAGAGATTTGAGATCCACAGCAGACCTGAGACTGCAAGGTTTGTTGTTTCCCATTTCAACAAAATAAATTGGAATACCTATTGCTGAACGCTGCTCAGAAAGCTGATTTTAGTTTGGGGGACACACAGGCCTTATGGTGAGGCAGCTGATGAGCAATTGCCATGTGAATAAAGATTAGCTCTTCAGCCAATGCAGTCCTTCAAAGTTGTGAAGACGACACAGTGTGTCAGGCAAACTGCATTCACAGAATGAACGGTTAAGTGTTGTGCGATGCGTTCGCTATGTTGGGTACTACCTCATGTTGAACTTTCGGTTTGGTGGTGATATGGCGTGATGCGTACTGAACCCTATATTGCGAGGGGGTTTGCAACAAACAATGACAGTCGTCCAATAAAACCGTGAACTTGTGTTGGGTGACAACTGTGGCTGCTGCTTAAAAGATGAGAAAGAACTTGAGCACATGGTTCGCGTTCGGTTCCCAAGTGGACAAACGAGTGGAACTTGGTTCTTCCCTGCATGCTCTTGCAGCAAGAACGGACCTTTTTAAGGGTCACAGAAGTACCACACAAAACCCCTGTGTGCAGAACCAGACAACGCCAGTTAACTGGCCTCAGTTCGGCAGAAGTTGTGGGAAGGGACGCTTAGGAGGAACTTCAGTCAGTACCCAAGGTAAGTGAGTTTCATGTTGCTGCCTAAAATATTTGAATAAATGGAATGTGAGGCGAAACTTTGAAGCTGTCAATGGGCAGTTTGAAGAAGCATGGAAAAGTAATAAATCAGATCCTAATATTATCTTGATGTTAAAAGGAGCAAAAAATTGAGTTTGACTGCCTCTAGAGGAACTTACAGTGCTATCTCATAATCAGCTTCTGCCTGAATGTTCAGGAAGTGCGAAATTGTCAATAAAGAGATATAAAAATCGATTGCAAAGAAAAGTGATATCATTTTGGAGTACAGTGCCTGATCAAGTAAATATCTTCTTGTCTTTACACAACAGAAAATAGATGGTTCACAAGAATGATTTTGAACTTAAAAGGTTTGAAATGAAAACCCCATGTTCATACATTCATTTTAGATGGATACTTTGAAAGGACAGCAACTCAAGCATTAAAGAACTGTTACATGGCAATCAATTGATCTAAAGATGCATACTATTCTGTACCTGTTATGACCCAATATAAAAAGTTCTTGGAGATTTCAGTGGGAAGGTCAGCTGTAATGATTCAATGATCTTCCAAAATGGCTAGGCTTTCGGCCTCGGACAGTTTTTACCAAATAACTGAAACCAAGTTTTGCATTCCTTAGACAGAAAGGTATAGTATCTACAACATTTATAGATGATTCTTTGCTAAAAATTTTTTCTTGGTGACAAGTCAGGGGAATGCGTGACAATCTCAGGAAAACACTCCTCTGTTTTCAAGAGTTTAGGATTTGTGTACACCCACTAATAGTCAGAGTTTGAACAACCAGAATAATTCATTACTGGGTGTGGTATAGACTCAGAGTCAATGAACAGTAGCAATTACAAAAGAAAGAGTGAGAGGTATCCAAGATAGCTTGCATAGCTGAACATCAGAAGCAACCCTCATTTGCTCTGATGGCACAGGTTTTAGGAAAATTGTTGCTTAAGTTCCTGCTTGTAAAATTTGAACAGTTCATTACCGTGATTTGGAAAATGACAAAAAAGTAGCCACTACAGCTACAGCTCATGGTGGATTTTGAGCAACCTTGTCACCATGTAGCAAATTGTGAATTTGATTGGTTGGATTCAGAAATGTATGTGAAGCTTACAATGAAATTTGCCCTTCTGCACTGATGTAAATACATGTCTGATGCCAGTTTGTAAGGTTGGGTGTGTTTGCGTGAGGGAGAGCAGTCTGAGCCTCTGGCTTCTGTTGAAAAGGAAATTTCACATTATTATCTAGAAATTAGTGCTGCTTACTTTTCATGAAATGCTTTGCTAAAAACTTCAAAATAAGATGTGCATATGCATGATTGACAATACAAAGGCTTGTAGATTGCATAAACCATATGGGCATTGCCAGTCTGTTGCATGCAATTCCTCACTCGTGCCGTTGGGATTGGTGCAGATTCCAGAACATCTGGATCAGTGTTGCACATTATTCTGGTGTAAGGTTTAACACTGTGGCAGATGGAGAGTCGAGGAAAATCAACTGGAGTGGCTGAATGGAAACTAATTACAGTGCTTTTCTTGCAGAAATCCTTTCTGAACTTGAGTGCACACCCTGCATCTGATTTTTGATTCAGTTGAATACCCAGTTCCCAGATATGTGGTCTTATCGACCAGACCAGCGCCAAGCTATTGATGCACTTTCCATTTTTGGAAAGATATAGGATTCTCTGCATTCCACCTTTCTCTTCATACCAGAGTGTTACAGAAAGTCAACAAGAAACAGAGCCTATGGGGTTTGGTGGTTCCCAGATTGGCCTCTCAGACATGGTTTCCGATGTCCAATGGATGCTCACTGATGCCAGCCATCCAACTGAGCTGCAGAAAGAATTTTTACACCTACCCATGTCACCGCAAGCAGTTCATCCGTTTGATCGACAGAAAACGCCTCCGGCTGCTGGTCTGCAAAATCTAGGTGCCGCTTCCCAGGCAGAGGGTTATGTTAACAAGTGCATCATTGACTTGGTGATGAGTTCATGGAGACTTCAACAACCAAGGCCTATGACAGTACATCAACAATGGAAGGAATATCTATTTTCAACATAATGGTACAATCACCATCATTGTGCACTTATATAATTTTTTAGCAGGGCTGTATAAGTAGTGGGGTCAGCAACAGCACTGTTAAACCTAGCCGTAGTGCTTGTCTCTAGCATATTTAGTACTTGACACGTGATGCTTTAGGTAACATCAAGTAGTTGATAGATTAGTGATAGGTGTCTTTGAAAATTTGCCTTCTCATTACAGATCATTGAAAACCTGGGATGTTTGATACAAGTGATGGAATACTTGTCAGAGTGGCCAGAGACTGAGAAACTGACTCTAACTTCTTTACTCTCAGAAACTGTGGTACTTTTTGCTTAGTTTTCTTGGCCAGAGGGCCAGGACTATTCATAAGTTGTTTGTAGTTGATTTTAGCTGCATTGAAAGCAAAATGTTACTATTGTATATAGTTCTCTTCTAAAACAGTCAAAACTGATTTAAGTTACATGCCTTTGAAGTTCATACATTGGTAAATAAGAAATGGTTTGGTTTGAAACATTTAAGACAATATATTTTTTAGAACCAAAGATTTGAGGAAAGTATGGGGTTGTTCTATAACATTGTGAAACCCTCATAAACATGAACTAGAGGGACACTGTGTCTAGGTGGATAAAGTAGGTGCTAAAGATGGAAGGGGATTGATGTCAATATATTCTCTGCACACTGACCACGAAGTGCTGGCATGTCTGCAGGCATACAGCCGTAATATTTCCTTTGGATGTATATTGAAAGCAGCAGGTTGGTCAGGAAAAAGTCTTTCAGTTCAGTTTTATTGTAAAACCTGTTACGGATAAGAGTAAATTGAAAACTATTTCTCATTTATTCTTGATAAATTCATGAATAATACATAAAGGCTAATAAACTGATTGGGTGTTTTTTTGTATAATTATATATTGTGTTTATGTACAGTGTGTTATGACTATAAAGTCTCATATGGTCTCTCTGACAATCTGGTGGTAGAGGATTAATTGGAAAATTAAACGAGACTTACTGGAAGGTGAAGTTTAGTTGTCGATTTTTCGAGACTATCGATGGGAAGAGCGTTCATATGTCCCCCACCCATCATTTGTCTTGAAATAATGGCAATTATTCCCAGGTAAGACCAGATCAGGGGAACACATGCGGCTGAAGATGGCAGGTTCGGTGGCGCGCATTCATCTATATGATACTCTTCCATCGATAGTTCGGAATATTACAATTAAATCACTTTCAGGTAAGTATCGTTTTATTTTCAAATTATCTGGAAGAGAGTGAGACTATAGAGAAACAATGCAATGACATAATTTATTCAAAAAAGACCATGGCTCCAATTAATGAGGTATACTGCATGGGTTATTGTTTGTAAATTCCAACACTAAGGTCATGTATCTCAACAATAATAATTTTTTTTGCAATTAAAAGGAATTCATGACATCATCGTTTTGTATTCTTTTGAACGATTTATACAAGGTACATAGTCATCATTTTGTACTGTGTTTTCATTGGTGGAGGTCAAAAGTAGACTAACATTAATAAGTGAGGTTTATTATAAAACTAAGAAGGGAATTGTATTTTGTTCTTAAAATTTCAGTGATGTGGACAGAAAACAAGTGTACTCATTCTTCTTATTCAGTTTAATGGGGACGTATATTTCTTGTAAAACGTTTATATCTTAATTTTGTACCATCATTCGGTGACCCAAAACGAATTTGGTAATACAACTTACAAACTTTATTCATTTCATGGTAATGTAGTTTCAACAAGGTGATGATTGCTTTGAATATTTATTTATAACGAAAAATTCTGTCGTGCTCTGAATGTGGTTGGATCTACATGTTGCCATCTACCAAGCTATGATAGTTGTATAAAGGTTGGGAAGGAAAACTCTTGACACACCCAAGACCCTGATTAAGCCACAAAATGCAAAACATTTTCAACTAAAACCTTACGCACGATTGTCACATATTATTGCCTTTATCATCGTGTTCTACTAATGTTATAGGCGTGGTGAAGGGTGTCTATTTCCACACATCTGCGATTACGGTTAAACCATATATATGCGTTTCACATAGAATTTAAATACAATGGATGTCTTCCAGGGGGGGGGTCACATAAATAGTTCGTTGGTGTTTGCCTGTTAACGAGTAGGAATCGTTTCATTGCGAATAATTAATTTTTCAATTTTCATGCCTCTAAAGAAAACCCATATTTTTGCACTATGAACAATTGGGTGCACCTGTGCATCAAAAAAACTTAAAAGTATTTGTGTGAGGTATGTTCAATTTGTTCAAATCAGTATTATTATGATGCTGTTTATTGCTCAAAGGATCTTGGAAAGCAAAGTAACAAGCTTAGTAGAAAACTATTACCTAGAGACTTAAGCGTTTAAAACTTTGATTTGAGATTTTCCATTAAACCATCTTTCCGAGAGCAGATATCCACCTACGTATACTTAATATTACTTTTTTCCAATGTTTACTTTAGTGAAGTCTTTGTGCTGACAGAGTGCAAAACTGTTCAATTCGTTTCAAACCAATAACAGTATCAGTAACAAAAATATCGTTGCAAAAACATACGAATATTCTACTAAATCCGATAAGTAAACCATATCTCATTTTTTATTATTCAAGGGAAAAAGCTACTTCATTAACAAACAACCGAAACGAAGGGCTGACGTTCCTTGTTTAAACTTGTGTACATTTAAATATAGTATAAATTAGCCATTTTTTTTTTTAGTTTACATCAATGTACATAGTTTTTTAGACGTTGTAACATTTCCCTTAATGATTTTTCCTTAGATTGGCATAAAAGTTGTTATGAAATAGAATCAAATTCTTTTAAAATCAATGAAGGCTACATAGAGTTTAGATTGTTTACAAATTGTTTTTGAAATGCAGCAATAAGTAAGATATGATCAATTGTACTATGTTCTTTCTTGAAGCTGTTGTATTCATGTTTTATTATTTGCTTCATCTATTAGATAATCTTTGATTTACTATTGAGATGTATGTTAACGTGTATATTAATAAAGAAAATCTCTTTAGTTATTTGGTCATTTGTATTTCTTTTTTTGAACGTGGCAATTATAATGATTTTGTCCGCTCTCTGGATACGAACCTTATCAAAATTAAAACATTAAACAATTAGAAAAATCTTATAAGCTATTCTAGATGTTTGAAAAATATTAAGAATCTATATGACTGTGCTTTACCATTTTAATTTTTATTGCTAAAATGACTTTGTTTGTATCATCTTGATTGGACAAGGAACAGTTTCTTTTTTGTGACAAATATTTGCTGCAATTAACTTCTAATTAATTGATTCTTTATCTAATACTTGCTTGTGAACTGTTTTTGCACTGATCTTATGGGATGCTTTTGATATTGTTTTTTTTTAATATTATTTAAATCCTCAGAACTCTTTTGTTTTGATGAATAAATATTTGTTTAATTATGAGTCATAAAAGACTTTTTTCGATACACCTCTTCTCTAACCTTTTTATTTTGTCGTCTCTTAAACATATGCGTTACGATCACATTATCCAAAGGTTTTTTTATTTTCCTCAATAACTTTCTCACGTTTGCCGCAGCTTACTTTAAGTCAAACAATTTATTTTGTGCTTGTCTTTTTAAAAGAAAATGCTGATTCATGCAATCAGCGATTTTTTCAAAAATATTAAACATTTCTATGCTTTAACATAACTATATCTTGTAGTTTCAATAACTGTAGGTGAACACTGTTGATTTATCAAGTTACATACCTACTGCTCTGTTTTTCACAATGCTTCCAAACTTGTGCCTATTATCACTAAAATATTAGTAAACCTTCTTTCTGTCAGGAAATTTTATCAGCTCTTAAAAAAGCAATAGTAACTTATGAAAAGTCACGACTCGATCAACATTATGGAAGATTATGGCTGTCTAAATTCCTTTGTTCTAAAGTTACAGAAAGTTGTTTCAAACAGTAACAGTCACCTTCATTAATGATCTTCTTCACTTTCCAGTTGTATCGCCAACACAGCACGGAACCAAGTCATACTTTAGATACACTCTTACTTGTTCTGATGCAGGAAAAATCTCATCTCATTTCTTGACTTTATTGAGCTTTTGATACTTAGATACTCATTTTCTTTTCGTCAAAATATGTTTGGTATGTAACGGACGCCCTCATGGTTTACTTCATACTCACTAGGTTCGAAAGTTATTGTAAACAAAAAATCAATCAAAACCTGTAAAATGGAATGTGGAGTCGAGGGATCAGTCGGGTGTTTTTTAACTTTACATGGCTCCACTCCTCAATATATTAAACAACCTCCTATTAGATCATATTTCTTTGCCGATGATACTAGCTTCAGTGCAGCGATCCTGTGAAACATGCCTTCCTCCTGACAATATGTCCTACTGCTTCAAGACATTCAATAATGGAGACTAGAAACAAGTTAAAACTTAATGCGATAAACGAAGCATGCTCTAGGGAACCAAATAAACTTTCTCTATCACAAAACTTAAGTAATTCGGCAATACGTCAGTTCTTTGTCCACTCTGTGATTTATTTAGGAGTTAGTTTTGAACCACCTTTATGAAAAAATTATATCACCAGACTGAGTTTGTATATATTACGGCGCTAAGCGCGTCTTCGCAAGTATCTGTCCACGGAGCAACTTCAAGCTTGTCACATCTCTCATTCTTTACGATTAGGTTACTGTAATTCTCTTATGGCTGGACTACCTGCATAATTTATCACTCTCTTCAACGATACAACTTGCAGTCGATGGTCTAAGAAGAAAAAATTGAAAACATCATCTCTTCTGCGATCTCTTTATGGTTGCTGTTACAAGATGGAGTATAAAATCAATACCTTGTTTCAATGTCTCCACAAATTTGCACCTCTTATCTCTGTAACTGGTTTCACTGTACACTCATCCGTTCCTTCGATTCAAGCGCAGATACTTTGTTGCTTTCGAGACACCCAGATCCAAACAAACCTGTTTGGCAGTCGCTCTTTCTGTTTCTCGGTACATCACTGGAATTGACTCCCTCTTTCATTCGTCAAAAAGCTACACTTTGATTTTCAATCAGCCTCAAAACACATCTTATTTCCTACTGGACTTTCCCACATATATGTCCTAATTTTTAACAGCATCTTTCTTCTAAGTGTTGTTCCGTGGTGTGTGTGCTGTGTGTGGTGTGTGTGTGTGTGTGTGTGTGTGTTTGGTTTGGGGGTTTTTTGGTTTGTGATTGTGTGTCTGTGTGTGCGCGGGCGGTGTGTATTGTGCGTTGCGTAGTTTGTTATTTGGTCTTGTTATCTGTTTTTTAGTGCGCGCGCCATGGATTTGAATTCTGTTGTCATTGAATGTTTAGGAGAGTTGCATATGTAAATGATTGAGTGAAGCGTTCGTTTGTTTGTTTTTTAAAGGATTCAGGTATATAATTCCAAAAATATTTTTATTATTAAAAAGCAGATTGCAAAGTTACTATGTTCATACCTATTTGTCTAATATGTTTCACAGCGTTCTGATTTTTCTATTGTTAATGTTATATCTTTACATTATATGACAATTTCAAGGGCATGCGTTAGCTTATCAATCTCTCAATAATCGTACACATTGATATATTAGTAACAAACATAAAGATGCAACAAAATATCGTATGAGATATTTCCAGAATCACTTTATAAGTGAAATGTCCTTCAGTGTTCATTATAAACAAACATATTCAAAGTAATAGACTAACAACACAATGTTTAAAATTTTCTACAAATTTTAAAACTGATTCGCGGAGGTTCTTTTAATTCGTTCTACATTATTAAACATGAGAACTGTTGAAAAAAAATCTCAATGACACAAAGGGGAAATATCGTGTTCTTCATTGAAGTAACACATCAGAATTGAAAGGACCCTAATGATCTGAAATTTAGTTCTATAAAAACAATCCTCAATTTTTTGGTCTATACCATTATTATATGCAAACAGAATAGTATGGTGTGAATGTTGGGTAGGAACAAAGCACATACATTATAACAATTATTTCCAGCTGAACAAATCTTTGTCTATAAGGTAATACCAGCCATTATATAATTCAATTCATCATTTGATATACTTCACAAGGTCTTTTATCAGAAGGTCATCCTCCAGATCGTTAAGATCAGTAAACTTCAGCGAGTTTAACATTTAACGATGGTCATTAAACAAAATCGAAAGAATACTCACGAAGGTCTCCATGAGACAAAAAATCAAAAAGAAGAACTTATTCTACAAAGCCGGATAAGACACTTTAGAAAGTACACGCTAACATTCAATGAAGGAAAGAGCTGTGTGTTTTAGAGTTTAAAAACATTTCTGTATTGGTTTGGGGAATCAAACATCCATTGCAGGCATTAGGAATTCACAACGCCACTCCCATCTTTATTACCACAATCACCTCAGACAATTCTCTTCACACAAAAGTGCACTTGCACTCGAAATATTTTTCACAAAGGGCACACCTGTGCACTTGACAGAAATTTGTGCATGTTTTTCGAAAACTTGATTTTGTTGCTTCACACTGTCAATCTATCTGTATTTTTACCACCGTCCTCGGAGAAATAACAATGTCTTATTTTACTTGCTAGGGGGGCCCGGCCGTATCTCATAGAAGAACCTTTTGCCATCGATCAGTCCTGATGGTCAAGACATTGCTACTTTTGTTTTGGTATCTTTAGCGGCTTTCAGGTGAGGAATAGTTTCTTTCGAGGGGTTCGAATCCTTGGGAAAAGTCTCCAATGAAAGTGTTGGTGCCTTCAACTTCACCTTTATGCTTTTGGATCTTCACTTTTGCTTCTAGAAGTACCTGCAATATAGGGAAATGTCCTTTGCATTAGGCGATGAAACCTGTCAAGAACATCCTCAGTCAAGTCAAGTTGTTCAACACCTGTTTTTAACATATTTTCACAATTTTGGGTTCTCATTCTGCTCCATCATGGCGCGCAGTCATGATGATTATGTTATTTTGAATTGGTGCGACTTTCCAAATCATCACTGTGGTACCAGAATGTGACTTTTATTAAGTTTCATTGATTTCGACTCTGGCAGTATGATCTTGATGTCTAAGGTAATCCAGTTCTTCTTTTAAACCCTGAAAGTCATATTTAAAGTTAGGCCGAAAGAGTTTTTCATCTGTTGATGTCAGATGCATTGATCGGATTTACAATTCATGTTCGTAACATTGTCATGAGCGTCAGTTGGTTCGGATCCACATTACCATTGTGTCTTGCACACCTGCCTGCAATCACCCTGCTGGAGTCAATGCTGTGTTGAGTTGTCTGCTTGGTGGGAAACCTGCTTTGAGAGTGGCGGGGATGGATTTACATCTCACACTGCATCAGAAGATCAACTAAAATAATTTACAGTGAGGGCCATACCAACCACGACACCGTCAAGCCGAGATTTGCTTCAATGTTCTGGAAAAACCGTAGTTTCAGCCATTATTCTTTAGCTCTAAAAGGACATGATGAAGTGAGTGGCAAAAGTGCCACTGCGGGAAGGGAAGGCCCAGTGGGCATGTACAGCTGGCATGCGTTATAAAGCTTACCTGGTGTTTTTTTCTGCTAATATCAAGTTGACTGCTAGCTTATGGTAATGTACTAGTGCAAAATATCAGAGAAGTAAATAACACGTCTTACTCTCTTTAGTGCCACGGTGAGTTCCCAGAGATAGAGATGAGAGCGAGGAGCGAGGGTGAGAGAAAGGTGCGTAGAGTTGTGCGGAGAATTGAGAAATTTAGAGAGTAAGAGTAGAGAGAGAGAGTTTAGAGGAGATAGGGAGATAGAGAAGAGAGATATGAGTGAATATCTGAGATTAATGGAGAGTAGGAGAGAGAGAGAATTAGTTATTAGGAGAGTAGATTGACAGCCCACCTGTGTGTGAAGACTAAGCAAAATGTACATTTATAGGGAAGTTTCCATAATTATTTCATGTACCTATAGAAAAAAAGAGTCTGACTTTGAATTTGTATTGTCTTCGAGGACTCAGGAGAGTTCTTATCTTGTTGATTCGGTCCATTTACTGACAACATTCCATTTAGGAACAGGAGTATTTTGGATTTGAGATGCATTGCTACTTCGTCTCCTTGCTGTGGCACATTTAGGTTTCCATCGGAATGTGGTGAGTGGGTAGTGCGTGCTTGCTGATGGACAAGCTGTTGTTCGTTATCCATCAGAGAGGGAGGCGTTCTTCATGTCCTCTTGAAAGAGTTTCAATGAGAGACTTTTAATCTATTCTTGGACAATCCCTAGCCGTATGCATCCCTTGCCAGCTCCATAATCATCACGGGATTTGATAACTTTGTGTTGGTCCCCAGCTACAGCTTGGGGGTCACAATAAGATTTAAACTATCATTAAGGTAGCCGTATCGACTTGGGTGGATGTAGTTGAAATTTACAAAGCTTGTACAGCTTGTCTAAATAAATCACAAAACAATGTGAGATAATAGTATCAACGATATTTTCAACAAGATTACTATCAATGCGCTAAAAGAATCTATCTCAGATTCCGGGGGCAATGTTGTCCTTTGGGGGGATGAGACTATCAATATTGTATGACTGTAAGAATGGAGTTGAGTTTGCACGCGCTTTGGGTTGTTTCTGCATGATGTAGCACTATATAAATTCCATTCTTTATTATTTTTTTTTAATTGTTGTTGTTGTTATTATTTATTATTATTATTAAAACCGAGGTTCGTGTGCGGACGCGGAGCAGGCATCATTGCACCAACTTTAAACTGATCCGCTTTTTTTTGAAAGAGAAGTGCCAGTGGAACGGATGAATTTACAGAATGGCTTAATCGTGGGGAATGTCAAAGTACATAAGGACTAATTCCTTTTATCTCGAAATAAGATTAGTATTTCCTTTTGGCTTTGAATAATTTGGTACCGTGAATATCGACGAAATTCTTTACGTCATCTCATCATCATCACTCAGCCCTTGGTCGGGAATGACGTTGGGAGGTACCCGCACGGAAGTGCAAAAGTGGACGCAAACGGTTTTCTGTCCTGGGTGCTTTCAGGAGTTTGGTACAGTGAGGGACCGGTCCTCCTTGATGTTGTGTATCCCAGCTTTTTGGTGGTGTCCTGCCTCTTGCTCCTTCCACCTTCCCTGCAGACTGTATTTGAAGGCTGTTATGCCTTGTTGTGTGGCCAAACCATTTTCAGATTCTCCGTTTGATGGAATTAGCAATGGTTTGTAAGCAGCCAGGCCTCGATTGCTGCCGGACGTTTGTCATTTGTTACGGTCTTGTAGGTGATGTTCAGGGATCGCCTGAGGGACTTATCTCAAAGGCTTGAATGCGACGTTTCTAATCGGCCAGTAAGTGTCATGCTTCAAGCTGAACAAAGGATGGATGTTGACGGAGTTGCTTGTAGAGTCTGGCTTAGTGTGGGGTAATGAATGTTGTGGTTTCTCCACACTTTCGCAGTTAGTCATGGAGGAGGAGTGCACAGCAAGTTTGATCTTCACTCTTGTGTGCTGTACTTCTTTGGAGATGACTGTTTCCAAGGTACTTGAAAATATTCAACTCCTTTTATCGTTCATGGGATTAAACAATAACAGAGAGATGAACGTTTCCAAGATTGATTTCTTACGTTGTTTCTTAGACTGCAGATTAAGATTAAATTTGAATTGGTCGAAGGTGCTTTACCCTTATTGCTACACACAGAAATAAAGCGTTGCTTTGTGAAGAAAAAAATGTATTACACAATTTTCACAAGTCGGGACAAGCAAGTTCTTACAAAGGAAGACAGCCCGTCTGTGGCTAAGCTCAGAAAAAAAGAAAGAAAGAAAGAAAGAAAGAAAAGGAGAATGGAAAAGAAGGAAGGAAGACAGAATGCAAAAAAGAAATGAAGGAAGGAAGGAAGGAAAAAAGGAAGGAAGGGAAGGGAAGAAAGAAAGAAAGAAAGAAAAGAAAGAAGGAAGGAAGGAAGAGGAAGGAATGAAGAAATAAAGAAAGAAAGAAAGAAAGAAAGAAAGAAGGAAAGGAAGGAAAGAGGAAGGAAGGCAGGAAGAATAAAGGAAAGAAAGATATGAAGAGAAAGGAAGGAAGGGGACGGATAGGAAGGATGAAGGAAGAAAAAAAGAAAGAAAGAAAGAAAGGAAGGGAAGAGAAAGAGAAAGGAAGAAAGGAAGAAGGACACGGCAAGGAAGAGAGGAGAAAATTAGAAAAAGTAAAAAGAAAGACGCAAAGAATATATGAATTGAAAAAAAACACAATAAAAATGAGTAGCAAAGGAATCCTACATTAGCAAAAAGGCAAGAAGTCACAAGATTTGAGTGTCGTTTATAAGGTAATAGGTAAGGAGTCCATATAAAAACCTATAAGGTGTTAGGGGAGGAGGCTGTCAGAGACCTCACTTCTATTGGGACAGCTTATTAAGGGCGGTGCCATCTCCTATCCCACGCTGTTTACCTACCCGACCTAAGAGGGCAGGGGGATACCCATTTACAGCTGGGTGAACTGGGGGTACTGTACTGAAGCAAGGCAGCGCAACGGTCACCCATCAATGGTAACACGCCTCGACGTGCTTAACTTGGCTAGGGGGAAAGCGAGTGCTCCGACCATGAGCTATCCGTTTATAAGACACAATCAATAAATAAGTGAATCAACGAAGAGAATGGGGAAATGGGGTTTTGTGAACGATTAAGTGGAGAGGAAAAGGAAGGAAATCAAACACATTTGGCAGGGATAGATGATAGAAAAATGATAGAATAAAAAAACGATTTAAAAAACCGAAAGACACAGAGGTGAAAGAAAAGAAAAAGGAGAAGAAAAAAAGAAGGAAGGGAGAAGCCCAAACTTGTCCTTCTCTCATTCTTTCAGTTGGTATATTGCGTTCTCGTTTGGTCTGGTCTTCCAGGCATATTATCCACTCCCTTCAAACGTTAATACAAAACTCCGCCGTATCGACTAGTTCTCAGACAAGAAAAAAATCTGAGAACATTACCCTCTCTTGCGATCTTCAACTGGCTGGCCTGTGCTACAAAGAGTAAACTTAAGATCAGTACTCTCTGTTACAAATGTCTCACAAAACTGCACCCTCCTATCTTGTGAATTGTTTAACCTGTACACTCCTTCACGTTCCTCCGTATATGCAGATACCTTGTGCCTTCGAATACCTTAGATTCAACCATCCACGTTGGCCGCCGCATCTTTCTTATTTAGGGTCCATCGATCTATGGGAATGAGATCATCTCTCTCTTCGCAGAAACCTAGTTATGACCTTTTAATCCTTAGCTAAGAATTTTTTATTTCAACTAAGATTCTCCCCCCCCCCATTCATGTTCATAATCAGAAGCTATCAACCTTCAGTAACCATGCCTATCACCCCTGCTTAAGTATACGACCTGTTGTGAGTGTGTTGTGCTTTTGAAAAAACATTTGACTACCCCATTTAAATTTTATTTCATTAGATTTTGTCTGCAGGCACCATGTTGGTAAATATCTGTTGTTTAATCTATAGGTTATTTTATCATTGATTGCGTATGACTGTGTAGATTTGATGGATTGCATGTGCTTTGATTGGTTCTTTGCAAGATCTAGAGCTATATAAGTTTCATTTATTTATTTTATTTTTTTTTTTTTATTAAGGAAGGGATATAAAAAAGAAAGAAAGAACATAAGAAGAAAGAAAGAAGAAGGACGGAAGGATTAGAGAAAGGAGAAGATAGGAAGGAAGGAAGGAAAGGAAGAGAAAAAAAAAGAAAAGAAAGAAAAGAAAGGAGAAAGGAAGAAAAGAAAGAAAGAAAGAACAAAGAAAAAAAAAGAACGAAGAAGAATGGAAGAAAGAATAAAAGAAGGAAGAATAAAATTAATCATCAACGTGAGATATCAAAGAACCTAAATCTAAAAAGTCAAAAAAAATAAAGCCGCACACGGTGCCTGTTTTTAAAGAACAAATCCAACAACAACAAACAACAATTGTTAAGTACATCAACAGAGAGAATGGAAATGGGGCGGAAATAAAATGAGAAAGAAGAAATCGGAGTAAATTTTACAAGGATAGAAGATAGAAAAGAAAAACAGACAAAAATCCAACACATGAAAACACAAACAACAAACAGAGTAGAGAATCAGAAAGACAGAAAAACCAAAGGAACAGGATGCGGAGAACAATATAGTATGAAAGAGGTACTTGGTTTGATTCCTACATAGATATTGACATGATTGGTAAACAAAATGATGCTTTTTGAGTTCCAGCAAACGATGTTGGGAGTAGCAGCAATCTTATCTTGGGGCAGTGAATGGAAAGATATGAACGAGGAATGAAGAATGAAGATATGAACGACACAGAACAAGAAAAAAACAGCCAGAAACCGCAGAAAAGAAAGAGAAGACAAATTTAAGAAAGAAGAAAGGCAGAAAGAGGAAAGAAAGAAGAAAGAAAGAAAGAAAGGATTGGGAAGTAAGATGGAAAGAAAGAAAGAAGAAGAAAAAGAAAGAAGAAAGAAAACAAGAAAAAAGAAAATGACAGATAATATGAATGCCAGGTAGAGAGAAGAAGAAGAAGAAAAGATAAAAGAAAGAAAACTTTGAGGAAAAACGTAACGTAGAAAGTGGTTGATAAAGCAGGAAAAGACAAAAAAATCCAACAAAAAAAAGGATGGAGAGATATAAAGTATTTTAAAACCCAACTAAAACAAAAATGACAAGAAAACAAAACTAAAGGGAGAGACCTTAACAAAAAAAAGGAACCAATGTTTGTAGGCAAATACAAAGATGTGTCAACATAAGGTGTGAAAAACATTTTCCAAGAAAAGGACGAATGATGTAATCATTCTCGACCACGATTGGTCAGAGGGAGACCATATGAGTGAGATTGCCCGCGCGAACTGTGCCAGTGGATGCCTTGAGAACTCTGCCGGTAAGACCGCAGCGCAGTTCTGACTTTGGTAACTCAAGGCAAGTGGATGATTTGTCGTTGCGATCACTTTGCATAACGTGTACTTTAACCATAATTTTTTATTTATTGGACAGCCTTGGAGTACAACTATTATTAATACTCTTTAGTTGCTGTTTTTTTGTTTTACTATATGTATTGATTTGCCATAAAGTCACTTGGGTCAACACAAACCTGAGGGCTTGGTTCCCACAAAATATAACCAACACTAATGTTCGGCTCCGCCACTTTGCTGGCACTTCGGAAAGATTGCCTGGACAAACTGAGAATGATGGTGCAGTCAGCAGTTTCCAAGCAGCATCAGTCAGGACCCAATTGAAAAGCTTGATGATAAATGAGTACAAACTGATTCCAATACTTAGTTGTTTTGATAGGCAAACGTGGGACTGCTAAGCGATCTCTTAGTCAGACATTTTGACAGTTGAGTCAGGACTTTGTGGAAGAGCAAGAAGTGCTGAACAGATGAAGCACATGGGCCTTTGACAATCTTCCACTCGCAGCCTTGGTGGCTGATCGTGTTGGAAATTTGAGGGAAAAAGGAGAGCTTCTTGTTAAGAAGAAGAAAGACTTTGCAATCCACCATGAAGCTCGGATAATCTTCCTTGATTCTTGTAGTCCCAAGATGTCATGACTTGAGTGGGAGAACAGAATACAGTAGTGGAGAGCAGCTTGGCATGAAAGTGCAAGATGATTCCCTAATGTGGTCAATGTCGTTTTCAGTGAAAAAATTGGGATGATTTGTTGAAAAAGAGATTTGAGATCCACAGCAGACCTGAGACTGCAAGGTTTGTTGTTTCCCATTTCAACAAAATAAATTGGAATACCTATTGCTGAACGCTGCTCAGAAAGCTGATTTTAGTTTGGGGGACACACAGGCCTTATGGTGAGGCAGCTGATGAGCAATTGCCATGTGAATAAAGATTAGCTCTTCAGCCAATGCAGTCCTTCAAAGTTGTGAAGACGACACAGTGTGTCAGGCAAACTGCATTCACAGAATGAACGGTTAAGTGTTGTGCGATGCGTTCGCTATGTTGGGTACTACCTCATGTTGAACTTTCGGTTTGGTGGTGATATGGCGTGATGCGTACTGAACCCTATATTGCGAGGGGGTTTGCAACAAACAATGACAGTCGTCCAATAAAACCGTGAACTTGTGTTGGGTGACAACTGTGGCTGCTGCTTAAAAGATGAGAAAGAACTTGAGCACATGGTTCGCGTTCGGTTCCCAAGTGGACAAACGAGTGGAACTTGGTTCTTCCCTGCATGCTCTTGCAGCAAGAACGGACCTTTTTAAGGGTCACAGAAGTACCACACAAAACCCCTGTGTGCAGAACCAGACAACGCCAGTTAACTGGCCTCAGTTCGGCAGAAGTTGTGGGAAGGGACGCTTAGGAGGAACTTCAGTCAGTACCCAAGGTAAGTGAGTTTCATGTTGCTGCCTAAAATATTTGAATAAATGGAATGTGAGGCGAAACTTTGAAGCTGTCAATGGGCAGTTTGAAGAAGCATGGAAAAGTAATAAATCAGATCCTAATATTATCTTGATGTTAAAAGGAGCAAAAAATTGAGTTTGACTGCCTCTAGAGGAACTTACAGTGCTATCTCATAATCAGCTTCTGCCTGAATGTTCAGGAAGTGCGAAATTGTCAATAAAGAGATATAAAAATCGATTGCAAAGAAAAGTGATATCATTTTGGAGTACAGTGCCTGATCAAGTAAATATCTTCTTGTCTTTACACAACAGAAAATAGATGGTTCACAAGAATGATTTTGAACTTAAAAGGTTTGAAATGAAAACCCCATGTTCATACATTCATTTTAGATGGATACTTTGAAAGGACAGCAACTCAAGCATTAAAGAACTGTTACATGGCAATCAATTGATCTAAAGATGCATACTATTCTGTACCTGTTATGACCCAATATAAAAAGTTCTTGGAGATTTCAGTGGGAAGGTCAGCTGTAATGATTCAATGATCTTCCAAAATGGCTAGGCTTTCGGCCTCGGACAGTTTTTACCAAATAACTGAAACCAAGTTTTGCATTCCTTAGACAGAAAGGTATAGTATCTACAACATTTATAGATGATTCTTTGCTAAAAATTTTTTCTTGGTGACAAGTCAGGGGAATGCGTGACAATCTCAGGAAAACACTCCTCTGTTTTCAAGAGTTTAGGATTTGTGTACACCCACTAATAGTCAGAGTTTGAACAACCAGAATAATTCATTACTGGGTGTGGTATAGACTCAGAGTCAATGAACAGTAGCAATTACAAAAGAAAGAGTGAGAGGTATCCAAGATAGCTTGCATAGCTGAACATCAGAAGCAACCCTCATTTGCTCTGATGGCACAGGTTTTAGGAAAATTGTTGCTTAAGTTCCTGCTTGTAAAATTTGAACAGTTCATTACCGTGATTTGGAAAATGACAAAAAAGTAGCCACTACAGCTACAGCTCATGGTGGATTTTGAGCAACCTTGTCACCATGTAGCAAATTGTGAATTTGATTGGTTGGATTCAGAAATGTATGTGAAGCTTACAATGAAATTTGCCCTTCTGCACTGATGTAAATACATGTCTGATGCCAGTTTGTAAGGTTGGGTGTGTTTGCGTGAGGGAGAGCAGTCTGAGCCTCTGGCTTCTGTTGAAAAGGAAATTTCACATTATTATCTAGAAATTAGTGCTGCTTACTTTTCATGAAATGCTTTGCTAAAAACTTCAAAATAAGATGTGCATATGCATGATTGACAATACAAAGGCTTGTAGATTGCATAAACCATATGGGCATTGCCAGTCTGTTGCATGCAATTCCTCACTCGTGCCGTTGGGATTGGTGCAGATTCCAGAACATCTGGATCAGTGTTGCACATTATTCTGGTGTAAGGTTTAACACTGTGGCAGATGGAGAGTCGAGGAAAATCAACTGGAGTGGCTGAATGGAAACTAATTACAGTGCTTTTCTTGCAGAAATCCTTTCTGAACTTGAGTGCACACCCTGCATCTGATTTTTGATTCAGTTGAATACCCAGTTCCCAGATATGTGGTCTTATCGACCAGACCAGCGCCAAGCTATTGATGCACTTTCCATTTTTGGAAAGATATAGGATTCTCTGCATTCCACCTTTCTCTTCATACCAGAGTGTTACAGAAAGTCAACAAGAAACAGAGCCTATGGGGTTTGGTGGTTCCCAGATTGGCCTCTCAGACATGGTTTCCGATGTCCAATGGATGCTCACTGATGCCAGCCATCCAACTGAGCTGCAGAAAGAATTTTTACACCTACCCATGTCACCGCAAGCAGTTCATCCGTTTGATCGACAGAAAACGCCTCCGGCTGCTGGTCTGCAAAATCTAGGTGCCGCTTCCCAGGCAGAGGGTTATGTTAACAAGTGCATCATTGACTTGGTGATGAGTTCATGGAGACTTCAACAACCAAGGCCTATGACAGTACATCAACAATGGAAGGAATATCTATTTTCAACATAATGGTACAATCACCATCATTGTGCACTTATATAATTTTTTAGCAGGGCTGTATAAGTAGTGGGGTCAGCAACAGCACTGTTAAACCTAGCCGTAGTGCTTGTCTCTAGCATATTTAGTACTTGACACGTGATGCTTTAGGTAACATCAAGTAGTTGATAGATTAGTGATAGGTGTCTTTGAAAATTTGCCTTCTCATTACAGATCATTGAAAACCTGGGATGTTTGATACAAGTGATGGAATACTTGTCAGAGTGGCCAGAGACTGAGAAACTGACTCTAACTTCTTTACTCTCAGAAACTGTGGTACTTTTTGCTTAGTTTTCTTGGCCAGAGGGCCAGGACTATTCATAAGTTGTTTGTAGTTGATTTTAGCTGCATTGAAAGCAAAATGTTACTATTGTATATAGTTCTCTTCTAAAACAGTCAAAACTGATTTAAGTTACATGCCTTTGAAGTTCATACATTGGTAAATAAGAAATGGTTTGGTTTGAAACATTTAAGACAATATATTTTTTAGAACCAAAGATTTGAGGAAAGTATGGGGTTGTTCTATAACATTGTGAAACCCTCATAAACATGAACTAGAGGGACACTGTGTCTAGGTGGATAAAGTAGGTGCTAAAGATGGAAGGGGATTGATGTCAATATATTCTCTGCACACTGACCACGAAGTGCTGGCATGTCTGCAGGCATACAGCCGTAATATTTCCTTTGGATGTATATTGAAAGCAGCAGGTTGGTCAGGAAAAAGTCTTTCAGTTCAGTTTTATTGTAAAACCTGTTACGGATAAGAGTAAATTGAAAACTATTTCTCATTTATTCTTGATAAATTCATGAATAATACATAAAGGCTAATAAACTGATTGGGTGTTTTTTTGTATAATTATATATTGTGTTTATGTACAGTGTGTTATGACTATAAAGTCTCATATGGTCTCTCTGACAATCTGGTGGTAGAGGATTAATTGGAAAATTAAACGAGACTTACTGGAAGGTGAAGTTTAGTTGTCGATTTTTCGAGACTATCGATGGGAAGAGCGTTCATATGTCCCCCACCCATCATTTGTCTTGAAATAATGGCAATTATTCCCAGGTAAGACCAGATCAGGGGAACACATGCGGCTGAAGATGGCAGGTTCGGTGGCGCGCATTCATCTATATGATACTCTTCCATCGATAGTTCGGAATATTACAATTAAATCACTTTCAGGTAAGTATCGTTTTATTTTCAAATTATCTGGAAGAGAGTGAGACTATAGAGAAACAATGCAATGACATAATTTATTCAAAAAAGACCATGGCTCCAATTAATGAGGTATACTGCATGGGTTATTGTTTGTAAATTCCAACACTAAGGTCATGTATCTCAACAATAATAATTTTTTTTGCAATTAAAAGGAATTCATGACATCATCGTTTTGTATTCTTTTGAACGATTTATACAAGGTACATAGTCATCATTTTGTACTGTGTTTTCATTGGTGGAGGTCAAAAGTAGACTAACATTAATAAGTGAGGTTTATTATAAAACTAAGAAGGGAATTGTATTTTGTTCTTAAAATTTCAGTGATGTGGACAGAAAACAAGTGTACTCATTCTTCTTATTCAGTTTAATGGGGACGTATATTTCTTGTAAAACGTTTATATCTTAATTTTGTACCATCATTCGGTGACCCAAAACGAATTTGGTAATACAACTTACAAACTTTATTCATTTCATGGTAATGTAGTTTCAACAAGGTGATGATTGCTTTGAATATTTATTTATAACGAAAAATTCTGTCGTGCTCTGAATGTGGTTGGATCTACATGTTGCCATCTACCAAGCTATGATAGTTGTATAAAGGTTGGGAAGGAAAACTCTTGACACACCCAAGACCCTGATTAAGCCACAAAATGCAAAACATTTTCAACTAAAACCTTACGCACGATTGTCACATATTATTGCCTTTATCATCGTGTTCTACTAATGTTATAGGCGTGGTGAAGGGTGTCTATTTCCACACATCTGCGATTACGGTTAAACCATATATATGCGTTTCACATAGAATTTAAATACAATGGATGTCTTCCAGGGGGGGGGTCACATAAATAGTTCGTTGGTGTTTGCCTGTTAACGAGTAGGAATCGTTTCATTGCGAATAATTAATTTTTCAATTTTCATGCCTCTAAAGAAAACCCATATTTTTGCACTATGAACAATTGGGTGCACCTGTGCATCAAAAAAACTTAAAAGTATTTGTGTGAGGTATGTTCAATTTGTTCAAATCAGTATTATTATGATGCTGTTTATTGCTCAAAGGATCTTGGAAAGCAAAGTAACAAGCTTAGTAGAAAACTATTACCTAGAGACTTAAGCGTTTAAAACTTTGATTTGAGATTTTCCATTAAACCATCTTTCCGAGAGCAGATATCCACCTACGTATACTTAATATTACTTTTTTCCAATGTTTACTTTAGTGAAGTCTTTGTGCTGACAGAGTGCAAAACTGTTCAATTCGTTTCAAACCAATAACAGTATCAGTAACAAAAATATCGTTGCAAAAACATACGAATATTCTACTAAATCCGATAAGTAAACCATATCTCATTTTTTATTATTCAAGGGAAAAAGCTACTTCATTAACAAACAACCGAAACGAAGGGCTGACGTTCCTTGTTTAAACTTGTGTACATTTAAATATAGTATAAATTAGCCATTTTTTTTTTTAGTTTACATCAATGTACATAGTTTTTTAGACGTTGTAACATTTCCCTTAATGATTTTTCCTTAGATTGGCATAAAAGTTGTTATGAAATAGAATCAAATTCTTTTAAAATCAATGAAGGCTACATAGAGTTTAGATTGTTTACAAATTGTTTTTGAAATGCAGCAATAAGTAAGATATGATCAATTGTACTATGTTCTTTCTTGAAGCTGTTGTATTCATGTTTTATTATTTGCTTCATCTATTAGATAATCTTTGATTTACTATTGAGATGTATGTTAACGTGTATATTAATAAAGAAAATCTCTTTAGTTATTTGGTCATTTGTATTTCTTTTTTTGAACGTGGCAATTATAATGATTTTGTCCGCTCTCTGGATACGAACCTTATCAAAATTAAAACATTAAACAATTAGAAAAATCTTATAAGCTATTCTAGATGTTTGAAAAATATTAAGAATCTATATGACTGTGCTTTACCATTTTAATTTTTATTGCTAAAATGACTTTGTTTGTATCATCTTGATTGGACAAGGAACAGTTTCTTTTTTGTGACAAATATTTGCTGCAATTAACTTCTAATTAATTGATTCTTTATCTAATACTTGCTTGTGAACTGTTTTTGCACTGATCTTATGGGATGCTTTTGATATTGTTTTTTTTTAATATTATTTAAATCCTCAGAACTCTTTTGTTTTGATGAATAAATATTTGTTTAATTATGAGTCATAAAAGACTTTTTTCGATACACCTCTTCTCTAACCTTTTTATTTTGTCGTCTCTTAAACATATGCGTTACGATCACATTATCCAAAGGTTTTTTTATTTTCCTCAATAACTTTCTCACGTTTGCCGCAGCTTACTTTAAGTCAAACAATTTATTTTGTGCTTGTCTTTTTAAAAGAAAATGCTGATTCATGCAATCAGCGATTTTTTCAAAAATATTAAACATTTCTATGCTTTAACATAACTATATCTTGTAGTTTCAATAACTGTAGGTGAACACTGTTGATTTATCAAGTTACATACCTACTGCTCTGTTTTTCACAATGCTTCCAAACTTGTGCCTATTATCACTAAAATATTAGTAAACCTTCTTTCTGTCAGGAAATTTTATCAGCTCTTAAAAAAGCAATAGTAACTTATGAAAAGTCACGACTCGATCAACATTATGGAAGATTATGGCTGTCTAAATTCCTTTGTTCTAAAGTTACAGAAAGTTGTTTCAAACAGTAACAGTCACCTTCATTAATGATCTTCTTCACTTTCCAGTTGTATCGCCAACACAGCACGGAACCAAGTCATACTTTAGATACACTCTTACTTGTTCTGATGCAGGAAAAATCTCATCTCATTTCTTGACTTTATTGAGCTTTTGATACTTAGATACTCATTTTCTTTTCGTCAAAATATGTTTGGTATGTAACGGACGCCCTCATGGTTTACTTCATACTCACTAGGTTCGAAAGTTATTGTAAACAAAAAATCAATCAAAACCTGTAAAATGGAATGTGGAGTCGAGGGATCAGTCGGGTGTTTTTTAACTTTACATGGCTCCACTCCTCAATATATTAAACAACCTCCTATTAGATCATATTTCTTTGCCGATGATACTAGCTTCAGTGCAGCGATCCTGTGAAACATGCCTTCCTCCTGACAATATGTCCTACTGCTTCAAGACATTCAATAATGGAGACTAGAAACAAGTTAAAACTTAATGCGATAAACGAAGCATGCTCTAGGGAACCAAATAAACTTTCTCTATCACAAAACTTAAGTAATTCGGCAATACGTCAGTTCTTTGTCCACTCTGTGATTTATTTAGGAGTTAGTTTTGAACCACCTTTATGAAAAAATTATATCACCAGACTGAGTTTGTATATATTACGGCGCTAAGCGCGTCTTCGCAAGTATCTGTCCACGGAGCAACTTCAAGCTTGTCACATCTCTCATTCTTTACGATTAGGTTACTGTAATTCTCTTATGGCTGGACTACCTGCATAATTTATCACTCTCTTCAACGATACAACTTGCAGTCGATGGTCTAAGAAGAAAAAATTGAAAACATCATCTCTTCTGCGATCTCTTTATGGTTGCTGTTACAAGATGGAGTATAAAATCAATACCTTGTTTCAATGTCTCCACAAATTTGCACCTCTTATCTCTGTAACTGGTTTCACTGTACACTCATCCGTTCCTTCGATTCAAGCGCAGATACTTTGTTGCTTTCGAGACACCCAGATCCAAACAAACCTGTTTGGCAGTCGCTCTTTCTGTTTCTCGGTACATCACTGGAATTGACTCCCTCTTTCATTCGTCAAAAAGCTACACTTTGATTTTCAATCAGCCTCAAAACACATCTTATTTCCTACTGGACTTTCCCACATATATGTCCTAATTTTTAACAGCATCTTTCTTCTAAGTGTTGTTCCGTGGTGTGTGTGCTGTGTGTGGTGTGTGTGTGTGTGTGTGTGTGTGTTTGGTTTGGGGGTTTTTTGGTTTGTGATTGTGTGTCTGTGTGTGCGCGGGCGGTGTGTATTGTGCGTTGCGTAGTTTGTTATTTGGTCTTGTTATCTGTTTTTTAGTGCGCGCGCCATGGATTTGAATTCTGTTGTCATTGAATGTTTAGGAGAGTTGCATATGTAAATGATTGAGTGAAGCGTTCGTTTGTTTGTTTTTTAAAGGATTCAGGTATATAATTCCAAAAATATTTTTATTATTAAAAAGCAGATTGCAAAGTTACTATGTTCATACCTATTTGTCTAATATGTTTCACAGCGTTCTGATTTTTCTATTGTTAATGTTATATCTTTACATTATATGACAATTTCAAGGGCATGCGTTAGCTTATCAATCTCTCAATAATCGTACACATTGATATATTAGTAACAAACATAAAGATGCAACAAAATATCGTATGAGATATTTCCAGAATCACTTTATAAGTGAAATGTCCTTCAGTGTTCATTATAAACAAACATATTCAAAGTAATAGACTAACAACACAATGTTTAAAATTTTCTACAAATTTTAAAACTGATTCGCGGAGGTTCTTTTAATTCGTTCTACATTATTAAACATGAGAACTGTTGAAAAAAAATCTCAATGACACAAAGGGGAAATATCGTGTTCTTCATTGAAGTAACACATCAGAATTGAAAGGACCCTAATGATCTGAAATTTAGTTCTATAAAAACAATCCTCAATTTTTTGGTCTATACCATTATTATATGCAAACAGAATAGTATGGTGTGAATGTTGGGTAGGAACAAAGCACATACATTATAACAATTATTTCCAGCTGAACAAATCTTTGTCTATAAGGTAATACCAGCCATTATATAATTCAATTCATCATTTGATATACTTCACAAGGTCTTTTATCAGAAGGTCATCCTCCAGATCGTTAAGATCAGTAAACTTCAGCGAGTTTAACATTTAACGATGGTCATTAAACAAAATCGAAAGAATACTCACGAAGGTCTCCATGAGACAAAAAATCAAAAAGAAGAACTTATTCTACAAAGCCGGATAAGACACTTTAGAAAGTACACGCTAACATTCAATGAAGGAAAGAGCTGTGTGTTTTAGAGTTTAAAAACATTTCTGTATTGGTTTGGGGAATCAAACATCCATTGCAGGCATTAGGAATTCACAACGCCACTCCCATCTTTATTACCACAATCACCTCAGACAATTCTCTTCACACAAAAGTGCACTTGCACTCGAAATATTTTTCACAAAGGGCACACCTGTGCACTTGACAGAAATTTGTGCATGTTTTTCGAAAACTTGATTTTGTTGCTTCACACTGTCAATCTATCTGTATTTTTACCACCGTCCTCGGAGAAATAACAATGTCTTATTTTACTTGCTAGGGGGGCCCGGCCGTATCTCATAGAAGAACCTTTTGCCATCGATCAGTCCTGATGGTCAAGACATTGCTACTTTTGTTTTGGTATCTTTAGCGGCTTTCAGGTGAGGAATAGTTTCTTTCGAGGGGTTCGAATCCTTGGGAAAAGTCTCCAATGAAAGTGTTGGTGCCTTCAACTTCACCTTTATGCTTTTGGATCTTCACTTTTGCTTCTAGAAGTACCTGCAATATAGGGAAATGTCCTTTGCATTAGGCGATGAAACCTGTCAAGAACATCCTCAGTCAAGTCAAGTTGTTCAACACCTGTTTTTAACATATTTTCACAATTTTGGGTTCTCATTCTGCTCCATCATGGCGCGCAGTCATGATGATTATGTTATTTTGAATTGGTGCGACTTTCCAAATCATCACTGTGGTACCAGAATGTGACTTTTATTAAGTTTCATTGATTTCGACTCTGGCAGTATGATCTTGATGTCTAAGGTAATCCAGTTCTTCTTTTAAACCCTGAAAGTCATATTTAAAGTTAGGCCGAAAGAGTTTTTCATCTGTTGATGTCAGATGCATTGATCGGATTTACAATTCATGTTCGTAACATTGTCATGAGCGTCAGTTGGTTCGGATCCACATTACCATTGTGTCTTGCACACCTGCCTGCAATCACCCTGCTGGAGTCAATGCTGTGTTGAGTTGTCTGCTTGGTGGGAAACCTGCTTTGAGAGTGGCGGGGATGGATTTACATCTCACACTGCATCAGAAGATCAACTAAAATAATTTACAGTGAGGGCCATACCAACCACGACACCGTCAAGCCGAGATTTGCTTCAATGTTCTGGAAAAACCGTAGTTTCAGCCATTATTCTTTAGCTCTAAAAGGACATGATGAAGTGAGTGGCAAAAGTGCCACTGCGGGAAGGGAAGGCCCAGTGGGCATGTACAGCTGGCATGCGTTATAAAGCTTACCTGGTGTTTTTTTCTGCTAATATCAAGTTGACTGCTAGCTTATGGTAATGTACTAGTGCAAAATATCAGAGAAGTAAATAACACGTTTACTCTCTTTAGTGCACGTGAGTTCCCAGAGATAGAGAGAGAGAGAGAGCGAGGGTGAGAGAAGGTGAGAGAGGGGATGAGAGAGAGGAGAGAGAGAGAGAGAGGGTGAGAGAAGGTGAGAGAGGGGAGAGAGAGAGAGAGAGGGAGGGAGAGAGAGGGGGAGAGAGAGAGGGAGGGAGAGAGAAACAGACAGACAGAGAGTGAGAGAAGGAGAGGGAGAGAGAGAGGGAGAGAGAGGGAGAGAGGAGGGAGAAACAGACAGAGAGAGAGAGAGGGAGGGAGAGAGAGAGGGAGAGAGAAACAGACAGAGAGGGAGAGAGAGAGGGAAAAGAGAGAGAGAGAGATGAGAGAGAGAGAGAGAGAGAGAGAGAGAGGACAGACAGAACAGACAGACAGACAGGCAGACAAAGACACAGAGAGACTGAGAGAGAGACAGAGACAGAGAAACAGACACACAGACAGGCAGACAGACAGGCAGACAGACAGACAGCAACAGAGAGTGATAGGGGACAGAGAAGAGAACACAGAAACAGAGATAAACCAAAAAACAACAACACGCATACAGGCTAAATAGAGACAGAGAAGAGAACACAGAAACAGAGATAAACCAAAAAACAACAACACCGCATACAGGCTAAAAACTAAGAGGAGCAACAAAGACTTCAGCACACCACATACGTGTCTTGAGCACTGAAACAGCAACAACACGAACTATCATCATACATACTGCCCCATCCATTCGCTGTCATACACGTCTCAAAAAACATACAGGCCGTGTCATACCTCTCCTATCGGGAGGGTCAGACGGCTAAACTGTGTAGGAAATGCTGTCATCTGAATCCTTGATGGGAATTTCTGATTCCCAACTGTCTGACACGCGGCAAATCTCGTAGCCACAAAGCATGGATATCAGCCAGCACACTCTGTAGCAATCATGGTTATGCCAATGCGGGGCAGATGGCTTCACGATAGCCTCTTCCGTACATTTCATCTTTGTCCAAGTTACTGGGGCAGAAATGCGACAGGAGCAAACCTACGCTCAAAGAATGCAAAAGGTATAAAGTTAGAAAACTTGGCTTGCAGAAATATCAAGAAGTTGTATTGGTAGAAAGACATATTTACTGAAATCTCAGTGACATGGTTAGTCAAGTCAACTCAAGTCAAAATTTTATTTCCAGATGGTACATTGAATAAGCAATGCATTTGCTTTTTTCCTTCAAGCCATCTATCTAAGAACGAATTTCTTAATGATTATACTGAAATACTACATTATTACATCCTTTACCATTAGATTAAACCAGTAAAAAGAGGAAAATTGATAAGATAATACATTGAAAAATTCAAATTACCACATATACATATACACGCACACACATACTCATACACACCTGCGCGCGTGCGCGCTCAGGTCCACACACACACTTAAATAATGTTTTAAGAATTAAAAAAAGAAAATCATAAAACGTCAGGACAAACAAATTACTTCACCTACTGTTTTATCCATTCTTTCACGTTTATACTTTAGATAATAAAAAGGTACAGGAACAAAACGTTAGAAAATACTAGGCATTCGTTGCATCATTACTGACAATATTGCCTTCAATGACCTCCCTCCTCTCCTCCTCCACCCAGCAAACGTGTGCTTTTATGCACTCATACTCTTCAAATAGCGGTTTTTAAAAATAATATATTCACACAATAACTATCAAACAAGCAAGATAAGTCAAAAAAGACAATGATAATGATTATTATAATAGAGATATAATAATAACAACAATCACCCATTACCATGAGGCAACAATATAACAAATAATCCCCATCACCATGAGACAACAACATAACGATGATAACAGAAAAGCATTGGAAAGGATGAGGGGTGGGGGAGGAGAATCAGGGGGGAAGGGGAAAACCACATTTAATCAAATGGAAAAAAATAATTAAAAAACAATTATTCAAACAAGCAAAACCCCTATACATACAAAATTCAAAAGCTCATAATCAACTGGACTATCAAACTAAAGCAATATCAAACTAAAACAATATCGCTTATAATAGTACTAATAATCTCATCTCTAACTGCAGTAAAAACAACATCCACGATAAAATCTATTGAATTGGACAAGAGAAAGGGCATGAGGAGAGGAGAGGAGAGGAGAGGAGAGGAGAGAGAGGAGGAGGAGAGAGAGGAGAGAGAGGAGAGAGAGAGAGATAGAGAGAGAGAGAGAGAGAAGAGAGAGAGAGAGAGGACACACTATCAAGCTATCAGGTCTACCATTTTAAAAAAATCCCTCCTTTCCACGTTGTTTTAAAATTTGTAGATTATTTATTAGCTTGTATAGATAACTCTTACTTCTTTGCATAATTAGTGTGCCTCTTTCCTGCCTCTCCCTCCCTCCACACATATACAGCGTGTGACTGTAGAATTTCTAGTCACAGTAAGATATACTTGAATTTTTAAAAAATAGAAATGCAGTAAGTGCTGATAAATGTAAGTATGGTTGATTTGCCATATTGGTCATGGTTAATTTGCCTTATTAGTCAATTCCTAGGCATTTATGCATTAGATGGCTTTTTAGCTGTGTCTTGAACTGAATTTTGTTTTTGATACATATTAAGCGTTTTGGGAGCTTGTTCCATAAATCAATACCTGAGTACAAGAAGCTTGTTTTGTAAAGATTATTTCTTGGTCTCGGAAATGTTAGTAGATGATTCTGTCTGTGTTCATTGACTTTGAAGCTATTGGTAATCTTTGGAGGGGCATTTCCATTGACAACTATCTGGACAAATAGAGCTTTATTTAGATAAAGTCTGTTTTTGAAGGTTAGGATATTTGTTTGCTTATAATTTTTGATGGTTAGGGAGCTTGATTTTAGTAGAACAAAGTTTCAGTGCTCTTTTCTTCTTCTTCTGCAAGTGTCCGGTCTGGTTCTGCAGACATCGATGATCATGGCTCTCCATTCTTCCCTGTTCTCGGTCCCTCTCTTGAGCTCATTGTTGGTGCCCTCTTTATTCGTTGCGAATTTGTTTAAGCTGTCTGTGAATTTTGTGCGTTGTCTTCCTCTGGTCTTGTTTCCACAAATTTTTCCACTCCATAACAGTTTCTCTAGTCCGTCAGCCCTGATTATATGGCCGAAAAATTTGAGCTGTCTTTCTCTGATGGTGTTTGAGAAGGGATCTCTTGTACCCAGCCATTTCCATTACTTCTGCATTAGTTTTTCTTTTTGTCTATGAGATTTTCATGATTCTCCGGATGAACCACATTTCCACTGCTTCTAGTCGCTGTTCTGTGTCTTTGGCTAGGGTCCAGCACTCACATCCGTACAGAAGAATGGACCATACGTAGGCTCTCAAAATATGGATCTTTGTCTTGAGGCTTATCTTACTGTTGGTAAAAATGCATTTCATGTTGTTAAAAGTTGCCTTAGATTGACCGGTTCTCTTCTTGATTTATGTGTCACACTTGCCGTCCGGGGTGATAGTACAACCAAGGTATTTAAAGGTGTTTACTTGTCTGATTCTCTCTCCTTTACAGGCTATGTTGCATTGTGGTATAACAGCTTTTTTCGAGATCACCATGCATTCTGTCTTCTTTGCATTGAGCTGTATTCCTTTCTTTTCGCTTTCGTCTGTTACTGTTGTTAAAATCTTTTGCAATTTTTCTTCAGAGTTGGCGATAAGGACTGTGTCATCTGCATATCTCAGGTTGTTGATGTTGTGGCCACCTACACTAATTCCCTCATGATTCTCAATATTTCGTAGAATTATTTCACTATATACATTAAATAAATCAGGCGAGAACACGCAGCCCTGCCTCACACCCCTGCAGATTGGTCTATATTGACTGATGTCATTGTCGACTCTAATGGCTGTCTCCTGTTCTCAATATATGTTTCTGAGGACTCGAAGATCTTTCCCGTCGATGAATAGCCCTGCCAGAATATCAAACAAGTCGGAGTGTCGTACTTTGTCGAACGCTTTTGAGTAGTCAATGAAGCAGAGGTACAGGTCTTTCTGGACCTCGATGGATCTTTCCATGAGAGTTTTCAATGCGAAGATTGCATTTCTGGTGCCTTTGTCTGCCATGAATCCAAATTGCGTTTCTGATATTTCTGGGAGTATTTTATTTCTCATTCTCTTCATGAGTTTTCGTAAAAGAACTTTGGTGAGGTGACTCATCAGGCTGATTGTATGATGTTGGTCACATTTAGCTGTACCCAGTTTCTTAGGGATCGCAATGTAGATGGACTTCTTCATATCTGTCGGAATCTCTCCTGTGTCATATATATTGTTTAGTAGTTTTGTGACTGCCTTAATTCCCACTTCATCCAGGGCTGTTATCAATTCAGATGGGATATCATCAGGTCCTGGCGCCTTACTACTTTTCATCTTGCTGAGTGCTCTTTTATATAATCGATAAATCAATTTTAAATTTGTATCACTGCAGCTGTCCCAAAGAGAAGAAGCATAGTCAACTATAGGCAAAATATGGCCGCAAAAAAGAGTTTGCGAGAGTGGTTATTCAGAAAATGTTTTATTTTTGATAACTGAAGTAGCTTGTAAGCGAGACGTTTTCCTAGCGCCATCACGTGGTCAGTCCAAGTAAGATTTTTGTCAATAATTACACCCAGAATTCTGTGGGAGTCAACTTCTTCAATTACTCTCTTACCTATCAACAGAAGTTGGAATTTATCTTTCATTTTTTGTCTCTTTTGTCTTGCTAGTACATGCATACACTTAGTTTTTCGTGTATTTAGGGACATATGGTTTAGCTGATTCCAAGTAACCAATTTGTCAATACTGTTTTGAAGTTTGAGTGTAAGTCTGTGGGGGTCAGAATCACTACAATAGAGGGATGTGTCATCAGAAAACATTTCACAGCTACATTCTAGAAATTGGGGTAAGTCATTTACATAGATTGAAAATAGAAGTGGACCCAATATTGACCCTTGTGGTACTCCATGTTTAATAGGTACTAGTTCTGATGTTTGATTATTTGCAGTTACTAGCTGCTGCCTATTCGACAAAAAGCTTTTCAAAAGATTTATCATTTCTGGTGTTAGTTTATACAAGTGAAGTTTACGCAATAATAGGGAATGATTGATTACATCAAATGCTTTGTCAAAGTCAACAAAAAGAAGGCCTGTATATTTATTTTCATTGATATTGTGTAGGAGACTGTCCGTAATTTGTGTAAGAGCTGTGTGACAGGAATAGTTTTTACGAAAACCTGACTGATCTTCATTTAGATTGTTGTTTACAAAGTAGGAATATACGGATTTTGGGATATGTTTTTCGATAGGTTTAGATAAGACAGACAGAATTGAAATTGGTCTGTAATTTGAAGGACAAGCAGGATCACCTGATTTGTGGACTGGTATGATTTTTGCCTTTTTAAGTATGATAGGAAAGTTGTTGGTTTTTCTATGCACAAGTTCTACAAGTATGTCAATGTTCCAACTATAGCTTGACCACAAAGTTTAATTATTCTTCCATCTAGATTGTCTAAACCACGTGTTTTGGAACTTTTATGAAGAGACAGCCTTTCCAAGACGTCTGTGATTGTCATTGGCAGTAGTTTAAATGGGAATTTTATTTCTTTTGATTCGGCATATTGTTCTAAGTAATGGAGATCATTTTCATTTGACTTGTCATTTGATGCTACTTTGGTGGCAATGTTTGAGAAGTGGTTTTTCAATTCATCAGCTGATATATCTTTAACTGTCTGTTGACTTTTTGATATAGGTTTATTACATAATATATTGATGGCTTTCCATACTTGGCGAGAGTCGGTAGTTGTAATTAACAACTTTTGAAAGTAATCACGTTTTGATTTGCGTTTTAGTGAAGTTACTTTGTTTCTTTGTGCTCTGAACTGCTCTTTTGAACCATGTGTTTTCAAATAGTCTCTTAGGTGTATTTCAGATTCTATGTCTTTTGTTATCCAAGGTGGTTTATTTTTTTCTTTAACTGTTTTTTTTTAATGAAAGGGACATGTTTGTCGTATACTGAAGTAAATGTCCTAATCCAAAATTCAGCAGGGTCTCTGATTTTATTTTATTATGTCATGTAGTGGCGAGTTTGTCAAGTCTGAAAGGAAATCTTGCTCGTTAAAGTTTTTTAATTTCCTGTAAAAAATAGTTTTATGCCCTACTTTAGGTATTTTGATACGATTTTGAAAAACCAAGTAAAGCACACTGGATTATGATCACTGCATCCACATGAGGGAGTGCATACTTCTGTTATGTGTTGTTTTGTAGTAGTGTAGATATGATCTATTAATGTTCTAGAGTTATTTGTTACCGAGTTGGTCTATCTATTAGTTGTTCTAGGCCAAACATAGTAATGTTGTGACTCAATTTTGGTTTAGGTTTGAATAAGTCTATGTTAAAATCCCCAAGAATAATTGTTTCATTGTTTAAAAGTATTACCTTGTCCATAAGGGAGTTGAATTTTTCTAACCAGTCTCTGGTTTCTGAAGGATTACTGTATGAATCCTATTAATATTGGTCTATTGTGTTTTAATTTTATTTCTATCCACATGGATTCATTGTCATAAACCTGAAGGTTATATATTATTTTACAACTGAGCAAGGAGGCTATATGTAATGCGGTGGACTTGGGTTTGTGTGGATCTTCACGGAAGATTTGATACCCTGGAATATTCATGTGTGCATCTGTTATATTTGGAGAAAGTCGGGATTCAGCTAGGCAAAACAAATGAAACTGATTCCCACTGTTGTATAGTATGGTTGCAATGTCATCTTTTTGTTTTTTGCACTGTTGATATTCAGGCAGCCTACACGGAGGTCCTGTTTTGTTGGCCACTTGTCTGAAGTTAACAGACATAATATATGTCAGGATTGATTTGCTAATTTATATATATATTTTCTTGTTCTGTACGTTTAAGTAATCTATCAAAAGAGAAGACCCGTTTAGTAGGTTTTCGATTCAATAATCAAACAGGAGAATATAATATTATATAAAGGAAACACCCAATAAAAACGAAACAATACTAAAAGTCAATTTCAAACGCTGCTCTGGATCTGCAAAAAATCGATCTGTTATATCAACACAGCGTATTAATCCAGTCCCCTTTATATTTCATACACTAAATGGAGATCAAAGTATACAACACGTACGTTAAAGTGTAGAATATTTTGATAAAGAGATACTACAATCTTTTTTCTAAATCAATAACTATCACTTACACTATACATATATTCATATAAAGCTCTAAAACAAGGAAGATACAGTCACAAGCAGTAGATACAATAATAAAAATTTAGAATTTCTTGGAAAATCAATATTCAAAAATTGTCTCTAACACAACTGTTCTGATGCTAGAGTCTCTGGTGTAGCAATATAGCTGCTAGTCACAATAGTCAATTGTTTCAGTCGAGCAGACTGCTTATATAAACCAGCAATATAGCTGCAAGTCACAAAAGTCAATTGATTCAGTCAAGCAGAATGCTTTATAAACCACGCAGCAGCATGACATTGATCAACATCATTTAATTTACTGGGAAAAAAAAGAAAGAAAAAAATAGGGGGAAGGGGGGAGAGGTGAAAAAAGTATGAGAGAGGGGGAGGGGAAATTGTTGAGGAAGAATTGAAACAATCATTTATAATTTTTGTGATTAATATACCTTCTGTTTGGATGCAGGCAGACAGGCATACATACATGTCACATGTATCGAAACTTAAAACTGGTTAGAACAATGCGCTCGCAATTTGACGACCCGGGTTCGATTCCCGTTCAAGGGGATATTCTCCCCTGGAATTAACATCAGTGCCGACTCCACTCTCCCCAAAAGTCCTTCGGATGAGACTATAAACCTAGGCCCCGTGTGCGAACGAACGAAGAACATCTTGCGCACACGTTAAATCCTGTTCCACTTTTCGTAAGAGTATGCCATTGTATGCCGGCGGGAACAGATGAGATAATTTTCAAAACTGCATACACACGGGGACCGGATGTAAAAAAGCACATTAGTGCTTATTCCATTATCCTCGATACAAAAGAATAAAACAAACATAAAAAACCTTATAAGACATTCTTCGAATTCATCTATTCCTTAGCCTTGTAAACAATAGATCCAGAGTTGTATCTTACTGTCACTTAAATTAGTGTGCATAGGTCCTTGTTATACCTTACTGTCACTATCAGTGTAGCACATAGGTCCTTGTTATACCTTACTGTCACTATCAGTGTAGCACATAGGTCCTTGTTATACCTTACTGTCACAGTCAGTATAGCACATAGGTCCTTGTTATACCTTACTGTCACTATCAGTGTAGCACATAGGTCCTCAGTTATACCTTACTGTCACTATCAGTGTAGCACATAGGTCCTTGTTATACCTTACTGTCACTATCAGTGTAGCACATAGGTCCTCAGTTATACCTTACTGTCACAGTCAGTATAGCACATAGGTCCTTGTTATACCTTAGTGTCACTGTCAGTATAGCACATAGGTCCTTGTTATACCTTAGTGTCACTGTCAGTACAGCACATAGGTACTCAGTTATACCTTACTGTCACTATCAGTAACACATAAGGTCCTTGTTATACCCTTAACTGTCACATATCCCCGTTCTACTGTACAAAGTCATATAATAGTTATACCTTACTGTCACTGTCAGTATAACACATAGGTCCTTGTTATACCTTAGTGTCACTGTCAGTATAGCACATAGGTCCTTGTTATACCTTAGTGTCACTGTCAGTACAGCACATAGGTACTCAGTTATACCTTACTGTCACTATCAGTATAGTACATAAGTCTATAGTTATACCTTACTGTCACTATCAGTTTAGTACATAGGTCTATAGTTATACCTTACTGTCACTATCAGTATAGCACATGGGTCCATAGTTATACCTTACTGTCACTATCAGTATAGCACATAGGTCAATAGTTATACCTTACTGTCACTATCAGTAAAGCACATAGGTTTAACCTATTCAATTCATTAGCACTTTGATCCATGTTAACCTTACTGTCACTGTCATATAGCACTTTAGGTTATACCTTACTGTCATTTTCTAAAAAAACTGGCCCAAATTTTTATCCCTTACTGTCACTACAGTAACACATGGAATATTATCCTTACGTCACTTCAATACAAAAAGGGGCCCCCTATTTATGCCTTACTTCCATGAGTATAGTACCATGTCATATTATACCTTACGGTTTTATATGTAGTACTTATTTTCCATGTTATCCTTACTGTCATTTTCTTATAGACATAGGTCTATAGTATACAGACACTTTTTTTGACCTTTTGGAAAGGGAAGAAAAAATTAGGGGGGAGACAGCCATTGAATTTGCAAAAAACAAAACCCTCAGTAATAAACCCCTGGTTCAAAATTATCCAAAAGGGTTTTGGGACAGGAAAAGCCCAGAAAGATAGAAACTCAAAATCAATCACTTTATACAAAATCAGGAACCCTTTCGAAACCGATAACATCATGCAAACCATGCCTGGAGCGATTTGGCGGGGACCATGTGCCTGGGTTTGGGGACAATGAAGCAAAAGCAAAAAACGGCTAAAAAACAAAACACCCCAAAGCTAAAAATCAACTTTAGAAAGCGATGAAATGATAAAAAGTATAGCATCAGCGTCAAAAACAAATTCGTGCACTAGAGCAATTGACCACGGCAGAAGAAAGGTGGGGATGTTGAAAGAGAGCATTTTGAATCTGCAAAAGAACAAATTCCCTGTCACAAAAGAAAGGAAGACAAAAAAATGGGTACCCCAGAAATTCTGGGCCTAAGGGAAAAGAGAAGAAAAGCAAAAGAAGACAACAGAACACAGAGAATTAGACAAAAAAGTGAAAAAAAGTGCAATAAAGCAAAAGGAACATGGGTTTAACACACAGTTTGAGGAAATTGAAGCCAACACCGGAATAAAAAGCAAAAACCACACCAAACGATAAAAAAGGGCACAGGGAAAAAAAGGTGTCAGCAAAAACAGGGTAACCCACATAAGAATGGGACATTCTTTTTTGGAAAAGGAGGACCCCAAAAAAAGGGGTAAATACATCACGGGTTTTATCACGACAGAGCCCCCCCCTAACATAAAGAAGATAAGGGCCCCCCTTTCTTGAGAAAGGGAAATTCAAAGGCCCCCAAAAAGAGAAAAGGGGGAAGGGCCCCAGGACCGTGACATTCCATCCGAAATGCAACCGCCAGGCGAATTTGGGAAACAAAGAAGTACAAAAAAATTCTCAACACTATCCTGCTACAGGTGAAATTTCCAAAGACCTAAAAAAGTCGGTGTACATTGCATACCCAAAAAACCAGGACAGTTTAAACGTCAGCACCGCAAAATAATTTATGAGCCAATCAAAAAAGTCATGTTACATGCTGATGAACAGAAAAAGAAATAAAAATCCTACCTGGAAAAATTTTGAAACCCAATTTTATTTATAGCAATAAAGGTACCAGAAGTGCCTCTTTGCCCGAGGCCCCCCTGGAAAGGGCCCTTGAGGACGAAAGGGTTGAAATCTGCTTTATTGACATTCTAAGGGTTTGACAAAGTAAGACATTCCGATTGTTCGACATTTTACTAAGACATAACTGTGATGGAACAGATCTTAGAGTGATCAGAAACTTGTACTGGGAACAAAAAGCTGCAATAAGAGTTGATAATGACTGCAGTGAGTACAGACCGATTTGTAGGGGAGTGAGGCAGGGCTGCGTTTTTTCTCCAGACCTCTTCAATATCTACAGCGAAATGATTCTACGGAACATAGAGCAGCATGAAGGTGTCAAAGTAGGAGGTCACAACATAAAAAATCTAAGATATGCGGGTGACACAGTGCTAATTGCTGACTCGGAGGAAAAACTACAAAATATCCTTACAACAGTCACAATCGAAAGTGAAAACAAAGGACTCCAACTAAATGCAAAGAAGACTGAGTGCATGGTAATCTCAAAACACTCAGACATGCCTGTATGTAACATTTTATGCAAAGGGGAAAGAATAAAACAAGTTTGCACCTTTAAATACTTGGGCTTCACAATAACTCCAGACGCCAGATGCGGCACAGAAATAAAGAAGAGAATCGCTTTGTCTAAAGACACATTCACCAAGATGAAGCCCATCTTTACCAACAGAAATATAAGACTCAGCACCAAATCAACACTCTGAAAGCCTACATATGGTCCATGCTTCTATACGGATGTGAATGCTGAACGCTGACAAAAGACCTCGAAAGAAGACTTGAAGCAGCAGAAATGTGGTATATCAGAAGAATTATGAGAATATCATGGACTGAAAAGAAGTCAAACGAAGAAGTAATGGAAATGGCCGGGTACAAAAGATCCCTACTCAAAACCATCAGAAAAAGACAACTACAATTTTTTGGGACATAAACAGAGCTGATGGAATAGAAAAGCAAATATTGTGTGGAAAGATTTGTGGTACCAAAGACAGAGGAAGACAACGCACAAAATACACAGACAGTCTGAATAGCTACGCAACGAGGAAAGAATCCCCCAACAATGAACTCATCAGGAGAACTGACAACAGAGAGGAATGGAAGGCCATGATCGCCGATGTCTGCAACAGACCTGGCACATGAAGAAGAAGTCATTATCAGTATAGTACATAGGTCCATAGTTATAACATACTGTCATTATCAGTATAGTACACAGGTCTGTGTTATACCTTACTGTCACTATCAGTATAGCACATAGGTCCACAGTTATACCTTACTGTCACTGTCAGTATAGTACATAGGTTATACCTTACTGTCACTATCAGTATAGCACATAGGTTATACCTTACTGTCACTATCAGTATAGCACATATGCCCATAGTTATACCTTACTGTCACTGTCAGTATAACACATAGCTCCATAGTTATACCTTACTGTCACTATCAGTATAACACATAGCTCCATAGTTATACCTTACTGTCACTGTCAGTATAACACATAGGTCCTTGTTATACCTTACTGTCACTATCAGTATAACACATAGGTCCTTGTTATACCTTACTGTCACTATCAGTATAACACATAGCTCCATAGTTATACCTTACTGTCACTGTCAGTATAGCACATATGCCCATAGTTATACCTTACTGTCACTAAGAAGAGTGATCTGCCTTTGCGCCTGTCGGCAGCACTGTGTGTAGCTCTGTGTTTGAATGCTGGATGTGTGTGTTTTTTCTGGTTCCTTTCAAGAAATTTTTACATCTTCTTGTTCGTGTTTTCACCCTGAGTTATTTGGTCAGAACATTTTTCTTTGTTATTATCTACTTTTTGAGATATTTCGATGTATAATTTTCATCTTTGTTTGAATTGTTCAAATTTCGATTGGACTTATGAATTGTGTTTACCTGACTGTGCTGGTCTTCGTGACCCATTTTAATCTGACCCTACTGCCGTTCAACAAATTGCACGTGATTCACGAACTGACACCACCCCCATCAATCAAGTCTAGTGTGTGTTGTTCTGCTACCATGGCAGTGAGAGCCGCGGACATTAGAGCTATGCTCGCACCTGAGAATTGTCAAAAACAGTACACGCTTGCTCCTGCTATTAAGCAGCTTTTAACACACTTAGGCATTAATCGCCGCAAAACCAGACGGGAACACGGGCAGGCCGACGTCATCGCCAGTGGTGGGCTTCCCTCTCCTGTGTCTCCCCCCTCACCTCTGACGTCACTTCTGTCACCCCTGACAACGCTTCTTCCCCATGCTGCCGTCCACCCGCCCCTTCAGCTTTTGATTGTTCTGTTGTTTGTAACTGTGATAATGTTTTTTGTTCTGATGATTATGATGTATATCCTGATGTGTTTCAAAAACCGAATCCCCTGATCAGCACAGTTCTTTCACCATCTTCTACTCCTGATTCACCATCCAAACTCTTGTCTGTTCTTCCGCTAGCGGCATCTCCACCATCGCCTTCGTCCTCTTCCTCTGATGCTATTCCAAACTCACCACTTTCATCTTCAACCTCTCCACCTCCTTCAGATCTCCTTCAAGTTTGTTTGTTCAATGTGCAGTCTGTCTGTCCAAATGGAAAACCGATTACATATCTGATTTCATCTCTGAAAAAAACATTGACTTAACCTTCCTCACCGAAACTTGGCTTAAACCACATGGCCATGAGCCAAAAATAAAACAGCTGACTCCTCCTGGATATAAAACCATTTCTTTCCCCCGACTCTCTCGAGGAGGTGGGATTGCCATCATTCTCAAAGACATATTGGAACCATCTCTTTCTTTCAGTCACAACCTTCAATTCTCACATGAATCTTTTGAAGTTTGCGAAATCAATCTCAACCTACCTGGCCACTCTATTACTATCTGCTGCCTTTACCGTCCACCTCCCAGCCGTAAAAACAACCTAACATCTTCTCTTTTTCACCAAGAATTCCAGTCACTCCTCGACCACTACAGCCTCTCTCCCACTAAACTTATAATTCTTGGTGACTTCAACTTCCATTTCGACAACCAGTCTTCTCCAGATGTCAAACGTCTTTCTCTTTCTCTGTCCAACCATTCTCTCTCTCAACTGGTAAACGAAGCAACGCACAGATCTGGTCATATTTTAGACTGACTGATTACTAATGCTTCATTCAATCTTGTCACATCTGTTTCTGTCACCGACGAACTGCATTCTGATCATTCCGCCATTCTTTTCCATCTCAACATCACAAAACCTGTCAGAAAGAAGAAATATGTTACTCGTCGTAATCTTAAGGCCTTAGACATTCATACCTTCTCTTCCCAAGCTTCCGAACGTTTTTCACAAACCTCTGACCACACTGACCTCTCTGATCACTATAACACTATTCTCCGCCAACTGCTTGATGAGCATGCACCTCCTACTGATCATCTCCTCCCTGACAGACCCTGTGCGCCATGGTATACCCAAGACATCTTGATAGCGAAGCGCAAACGCCGGCAACTAGAACGGCAGTGGCGGAAGTCAAAAACCGAAATCAACAAACAGCTTTTCCGAAAACAAATAAACAAAGTCAAACTCTTAATCCATTCAGCAAAGACAGACTACTACTCTTCCCAAATTCTCTGTGCTACATCCATAAAATCTCTTTTTTCCCTCACCTCAAATCTTCTTGGATCTGCAAAAACAACTCCTCTGCCTAACACCCACAGCCTGTCTGAACTTCCATCCATATTTTCTGCCTTCTTTTCAGATAAAGTTCGAAACATACGCTCCAGACTTGATCAAACTCAATTCCAGCCTGCGCCTCCTGACCCCCAGTTCACTGGCACTCCTCTCTTTTCCTTCCATCCCACAAGTGAAAAAGAAATCATGACAATTCTGAAGGAAATGACTATAAAATCATGCGACCTTGATCCCATACCTGCTCCTGTTTTCTCACAATGCCTTCCACAACTTGTGCCTATTATCACTAAAATAGTAAACTCATCTCTTCAGTCAGGAAATTTTCCATTAGCTCTTAAAACAGCAATAGTCACACCTCTACTGAAAAAGCACGACCTCGATCCCAACATTCTGAAGAATTATAGGCCTGTCTCAAACTTACCCTTTATCTCTAAAGTACTAGAAAAAGTTGTTCTCAAACAGCTCAACAGTCACCTTCATTCCAATGATCTTCTTCCCACTTTTCAGTCTGCCTATTGCCCCAACCACAGCACCGAAACCACCCTAGTCCATACTTTAGATACACTTCTACTTGCTTCTGATGCAGGAAAAGTCTCCCTCCTCACTCTTCTTGACTTATCTGCAGCCTTTGATACCATAGATCACTCAATTCTTCTTTCTCGCCTCCAAAATACGTTTGGTATTAATGGCACAGCCCTCACCTGGTTTACTTCATACCTCACAGACCGGTTCCAGAAAGTTATTGTAAACAAAATTCAATCAAAACCTGTCAAAATGGAATGTGGAGTCCCGCAGGGATCAGTCCTGGGCCCTGTTCTCTTTACTCTATACACTGCTCCACTCTCACATATAATAAACAACCACCCTATTGATCATCATTTCTATGCCGATGATACTCAACTTCAGTGCAGCGATACTGTTGAAAACTTGCCTTCCCTCTTGACAAATATGTCCTACTGCCTTCAAGACATTCAAACTGGATGACTCAGAACAAGTTACAACTTAATGCCGATAAAACCGAAGCCATGCTCATAGGGACCCAACATAAACTTTCCTCTATCACAAAAACTTCAATAGAATTCGGCAATACGTCAGTTCCTTTGTCCAACTCTGTGAAGTATTTAGGAGTAGTTCTTGACAACACACTCTCTATGAAAAAATTCCATCACCCAGACCTGCCAGTCTTGCTACTATCAATTACGGCGCGTAAGCGCGATTCGCAAGTATCTGTCCACTGATGCAACTTCCAAGCTTGTCACATCTCTTATTCTTCACGTTTAGACTACTGTAATTCTCTTTGGCTGGCCTACCAGCATCATCTATCCACTCTCTTCAACGCATACAAAACTCTGCAGCTCGACTGGTCCTAAGAAAGAAAAAATCTGAACACATCACTCCTCTTCTGCGATCTCTTCACTGGTTTCCTGTCTCACAAAGACTGCAGTATAAAATCAATACCCTCTGTTTCAAATGTCTCCACAAATCTGCACCCTCTTATCTCTGTAACTGTCTTCACCTGTACACTCCATCCCGTTCCCTTCGTTCAGCCGCAGATACTTTGTGCTTTCGAACACCCAGATTCAAACAAACCACTGTTGGCCGTCGCTCCTTCTCTGTTTCTGGTCCATCCACCTGGAATGACCTCCCTCTTTCACTTCGTCAAAAGCCTTCACTTGATTCCTTCAAATCCAGCCTCAAAACACACTTATTTCCTACCTGAGACTTTCCCCCCACATATCTGTCCCTAATTTTCAACAAGCATCTTTCACCGTCTAAGTGTTGTTCCGCGTGGTGTGTGTGTGTGGTGTGTGGTGTGTGTGTGTGGGGTTGTGTTGGTGTGTGTGGGTTGTTTTGTGTGTATGTGTGTGCGTCGTGTGCGTGCGTAGTGCGCGCGCATGGATTTCTCATTATGTTTAAGGAGAGTTGCATGCCTGTAAATGATTGAGTGCAAGCGCTTCGATTTGTTTGTTTTTTACAAGATTCAGCGCTATATAAATTCCATATATATTATTATTATTATTATTATTACTATCAGTATAGCACATAGGTCCTTGTTATACCTTACTGTCACTATCAGTATAACACATAGCTCCATAGTTATACCTTACTGTCACTATCAGTATAACATATAGCTCCATAGTTATAGCTTAGTGTCACTGTCAGTACAACACATAGGTCCACAGTTATACCTTACTTACACTATCAGTATAGCACATAGGTTATACCTTACTGTCATTATCAGTACGATGCACAGGTACATAGTTATACCTAGGTTATACCTTACTGTCATTATCAGTACGATGCACAGGTACATAGTTATACCTTACTATCACTACCATTGTAACGCATAGGTCTCAATAACCAACTCACTTTCATTTCGCATTCTTTCTCCCCGGCACTGTTCTCCAGCCTCTTGTCTGTCCCTGACCACCACCTGGCTGTGTTACCGCTTCTTGTATGATGTGTGGAACTGGAGGTTTCTCTCCTGTATGCACAGCATAGTGGCACACGTACAAGTGGGGACAGGCATGCGTGCGCGTGCACTTAGTCGTACGTGTTCAGTTTGCTTTTATATGAAAGTTTGTTGTAGAGTCGCAGTGATGGCGATGATGATAATGGCGTTGAGAATGACGACGAAACTGATGATGACACTGACGATTAACCAACACTACTTTAGACGGAAATTTCACGAAAGGGTTGATAAACAAAATGCTATTCCGCAAAAGAAAACACGTTTTTCAATGTTTGACCTTCAGGAATCTCAATTCAGAGAAGCACGGGTAGTGCTTAATACTCACACACTTGGTCATAATATTCGAATCATAACCAGTCTCTCTGTGAAAAATAACACCATGTGTGTACATACGTGCGTGTATGTGAGGCAAAGGTGGCGAACAAGAGGTCATAGCTAAGTCAATCATTAATCATCTTCAGCCTTCATGCTCTTTCCCAAGCAACTGACCAATTCCTGGCGATACAATTTGACCTACCAGACTCGAAACTGATAAATACACATCTGGACATCTGGGTAAAGTCCCTTACTTGAACAAACACGATTTAATTATCTCAGCAATCTTAGAGCTCCACTGACATATGATAATTAGTTTCACAAGTGGAGATACCGACAACGACAATATTCTCAAAACATGCGCGTATACGCCGATTCGTGACAAAAATGAATGATTACTACTGCTTATTGTTATTTTGTCCAGTTCAACGGGTCAGCTGGACTACTGAAAGACTTTCGTAAACAGAGTGATGGGGAAAGCTGATTGTCATTTGATTACAAAGGAATATTCTAGAATATTTGACCATGACGGAGTTTACGAGTGTAGTATGTCATGTGTCAGAGCTAGTCAGGACAGACGCCTCTGTTTGTCTTATAAGAGTCTGCTCTTGACAGCTGAAGCAGTCGTCTTCAAGTCTGCCTAGCAGCCAGGGTCTGCAACTAGGAAGTCAGGCAGACGTGAGCAGCAGTGAGGGGGTGAGTACTCTGTGACTACTACATTTTCTTGGTTGATTGTTCTTTGTCGTCGAACGCTCAGACAGCAACTATTGTTGTCTGTCATATGGGCAGAGATGCAGTCCATCGCCTTTTAAGCGCCTGGCAAGTCAGGCCCAGCGCACCTAACTTCGGTGCAGGATAGCTTGGTAATCGTTGACGTCTTTCTAGAATAAGAAAAGGTTGGAGAGTGGAGCAAGAAGGCAGAAAATCGACAAAAAGAAGATGACGGGAGGAATAGGAACAAAGCAGAACATGTTGCTTTATTTGTTTTTGTAACAGAACATAAATAGGGATAAAAGACAAACTCATTTGTTTTTTTATTTAAAAAAATTATGACAAATGTTAAGCGATTTTCATTTATTATCTGTTTTTGTAACAGAAAGTCAATAGTATTTGCAGAAAAACAAACAAATACATTTTTTTTCTGTAGTTGTCACAGACGATCAGTAGTAATAAGAAAACCAAAAAAAACCCAGACAAAGAGCTCATCTATTTTCTGCTTTTGTAACTGAAAAACAATAAGATATATAATATCAAATAAGCAAACTATATAGTCTCTGCCTTTGTCATAGAAACATGATAGTGATAGTAAACAAACCCATGCATTTTCTGCTTTTTGTTACAAGAAAACAATAACTATGATGAAATCAAACTCGTCTTTTTCTGCTTTTGCAAAACAAAATAAATTATAGTAAAACTAAAACCCTATTCCTTCTATTTTAATAATAAATAATAATAATACATGAAATTTATAAAGCGCTATATCTTGAAAAAAACAAACCAAATCATAGCGCTTTCGTTCATCTCACTCATTCACATGCAGCCAGTTACAATCAATAGTTTTTACAAATTCAAATGTATACATTCACACGCACACACCCACACACATAAAGGTTACACACTTCGGCAGGGTGGTGGGGGTTTGTCTGTTGAGGGCAGGGCACAAATGAGATGGAACAAGAGAGGAGAATCTTAGGTTTGAAATAAATGAGTCTTGAGGCCGGATTTAAAAGCTTCATAAGAAGGCTTTTGGCGGAGGGAGAGAGGGAGGTCATTCCAGATCAATGGACCAGAAACAGAGAAAGAGCGACGGCCAACGGTGGATTGGTTGAATCTAGGTGTTCTTAAGCACAAGGTATCTGCAGCAGAGCGGAGGGAACGAGAAGGAGTGTACAGATGAAGACATTCACAGAGGTAGGAAGGTGCAGTTTTGTGGAGGCATTTGTAACAGAGGGTACTGATCTTATAGTTTACTCTCTGTGGCTCAGGCAGCCAGTGGAGAGATAGCAAGAGAGAAGTAATGTGCTCAGATTTTTTTCTTTCTGAGGACTAGTCGAGCTGCAGAGTTTTGTATACGTTGAAGGGAGTGGATAGATGAAGCTGGGAGACCGGCCAGAAGAGATATGCAATAGTCCAGTCGTGAGAGAATGAGGGACGTGACTAGTTTGTATGTTGCATCAGTGGATAGGTACTTTCGAACTGCACTGATGCGCCGTAATTGATAGTAGCACGACTGACAAGTTTGGGTGATGAACTTTTGCATGGAGAGTGTGTTGTCGATAATGACCCCTAGATATTTCACAGCAGTGGCTAGAGGGACAGACGTATTGCCGAATTCTATTGAAGCTGTTGTGATGGAAGAGATTTTCTTCTTTAGTCAATGTAAACATATTACACTAATAGGCAGTCTTTTCAATCTACTTTTGTTTCAAAACAGAAAATCCACAGAAATAACAAAATTTACTGTATTTTCTGTTTTATTACAGCACATCTACAACAGCAGCAGAAAACTGACTTTGTGTTTTGATTAGGAAATCAACATTATTTACAGAAAACTTAATCCATTTTCTGATTTTGTAACAGGAAATCAGCAGTATTTACAGAAATCTTAATCTGATATCTGCTTTTTTATCAGGAAATCAACGGTATTTACAGAAATCTTAATCTGATATCTGCTTTTTTATCAGGAAATCAACAGTATTTACAGAAATCTTAATCTGATATCTGCTTTGTTATCAGGAAATCAACAGTAATTAAAGAAAAGTAATCTGATTTGCTTTTTGAGAATCAATAGTAGTTTAAGAAACTAATCTTTGTTCATGATTTTGTAAAGAAATCAAAGTATTTACAGAAATCTTAATCATTTTCTGCTTGTAAAGAAAATAATACAGTAACGTAACCTAATCTATTTTGCTTATCATAAATGAACAGAAATTCAATACTAGTAGTATACTTTCTGTTCTTGACTAAAGACAAAATCAATACTAGTTACAGTAAACTTAACTTATTTTCTTATCTTGAAAGACGAAATCAATACTAGTTACAGTAAACTAACTTATTTTCTTATCTTGAAAGACGAAATCAATACTAGTTACAGTAAACCTTAACTTATTTTCTTATCTGGAAAGACGAAATCAATACTAGTTACAGTAAACCTAACTTATTTTCTTATCTTGAAAGACGAAATCAATATTAGTTACAGTAAACTTAACTTATTTTCTTATCTTGAAAGACGAAATCAATACTAGTTACAGTAAACTTAACTTATTTTCTTATCTTGAAAGACGAAATCAATAGCAGTTACGTAAACTTAATTATTTCTTTCTTGAAAGACGAAATCAATATAGTTACAGTAAACTTAACTTATTTTGCTTTTTGAAGACCGAAATTATAGTTACAGTAAACTAACGTATGTTTTATCTTGAAAGCGAAATCAATACTAGTTACAGAAAACTTACTTATTCTTAGCTGAAAGACGAAATCAACAGTAGTCGAAACTTATCTCTTTCTTATCTATGAAGACGAAGATAAACAGTAGTTTACGACAACTTACTTATTTCGTGTGTCTGAGCGAACAGTAGTTACAGAAAATTATTTCTTTGTTGCTTGTTGTGACAGAAATCAGTAAGAAAAATCAAGCAACGTGTTTTTTCTCTGATTTAATATCACAGTTCATTGACTTTAGTTGCTGTGTGATAAGAGCGCTTTCTTTTCAAGAGTCACCTGCTTTGTATGCAGTATTCTGTTGTTGTTGTGTGTAGTGGTGGTGTGCTGTAGTGTTATTTTGTTGCTGTTTGTGGGGGTGGTGTGTGTGGTGCATTCCTTGTATTTGATTTTTCCCGTGTATGTCATCATATTGCCTTGCTGCTTTGCTACTCTCTCCGTCAAAAAAGAACATAATTGTTAATGCTAGTATCTTACCTGGATAAGCAAAAAAGATTTATCTTCTTCTCCTCCTCCTCCTCCTCCTTCCTTCTTCTCTTGTTTCTGTCTTTCTTCTCTGCCTAGGATTTCATTTGATACCTGTTTTTATCCAGAGAACCATTCAAACTAGTGTTATCAAACGTATTGAAATGAAGTTACAGTCAAGCATCACACATCAACATTTACTCGTTCAGCTCAAAATGACAACCAATCCTTTTAGTTGATAATAAGTCATTGCGTGACACCTTATTACTATAGTACCATTCATTTGCAATAAGAGACGTTGCTGTTTGTTACGTACAGAAAAGCGGAAAATAAAAGCGCCATCAGAAGTAACAGCAGCAACAGCAGTAGCTGCAGCAACAACGCAACAGCAGCAGCTGCTGCAGCAGCAGCGCAAGATGAAGACGCTGTGGTTGGTGCTGATGGGGATGTTTGCACGCCCTGTGGCCATACTCAGCTGGAAGTGCAACAGCACCATGGAGGAGGTCATGCCGGGATTTGATCCACGATTTTTCTCCTGTTTTGACAGGTACACCAACGTTTTTAATCATCAATCAATCTATCAATCAATCAGTCTCATCAATCAATCAATCAATCAATCAGTCAGTCAGTCAAATCAATCAATCAATCAGTCAGTCACTCAAAACTCACTCTCGCCAGCAGGCAGGCCAGCACCCAGTCTTTCATTCTTTTCGTTCCTCGGCAGGAGCTGTGAGGTTCACCAGTGGTGAGCTCTTGGCCTCTGCCCAAATGTCCCCAGATTTAGGCAGCCGCATCATGACTTCGGGGAAGCAACGCTTTTTTTAGCGTCAGCCGGGCTTCAAGCCTGATTTCCGCGGACGCTAGAGCTGAGTGGTTAAGACCGTTCGACTGCAATCTTATGGGTCCATGAAGTCGTAGGTTCAAATCTCGGCAGCGACTGACGATTTACGGGTGGGAGATTTTTCACGATCCCCCAGGTTAACTTCAAGTGCAGATCTGCTGGTGCCTTAATTCCCTTTGTGTATTATACCCGAGCACAAGATCAAACATGCACGTTAAAGATACCGTAGTTCGCGTCAGCGTCGGGTGGATCACGGAACCATGACCATACCTAGCATGCATCCCCGAGGTCGGAATGCTTCTACGTTCATGGAGGGAGGGAACAATGCGCGCTGCACACAGAAAATCAAATATGCACACTGAAAAATCAAAATCCTGCAACCGGATCCCCACTCCTGGTTGGGTAGATGAGGGGAAATTGGGCTTAGAGGGGAATCGAACGCTCGACCTGTTGGTTTAGAGACAGGCGGTTTTACTGTCCGCCCCCCCCCCCCCCCCCCCCCCAGCCTCTCCGCCTCTTGGCACAGTAAGAGGCTTCAGGAGTTGGGGAGTGCCGCCAGCGTGATGTCCTTAACTGATTGTTGTCCTCAAGTGGTCTAGCTCGGTAGGGATAAGAACTAGTCCCTCAGATCTGAAAACTTCGTGTAGATTGCTGTATACCATATTTGGTATAAGTATTCATGCGTTCAGCTTACAATGCGTCAGTCAATGTGAATGAGCTCGATATTTCCTCAGCCCTTGCTGATAACTATTGCCTCTTGGCTTCTATCTGCCAATCGGGCCAGACGCCACGCTGTTCCTGATAGGGTTTCTTTTGGTTCTTGACCTTTTGTGTTGTGTGTGGTGTTTTGGGTGTGTGTGGTGTGTGTGTGTGTTGTGTGTGTGGTGCGTGGGTGTGGTGGGGTTTAAGTAGGAAGGGAAGCTTTGTAATAGGGAAAAAGTGTAGAGGAGTAGAGTAGGATAGGAAAATGTGTAGTTAGTAGTAGTTGTAGTAGTAGTAATAAATAATTAGAGGATATAGTAATAGAGCAGGGGGTAGTAGTAGTAGTAGAGAGTTAGTAGTTAGAAAAAGCGGAAATAGTATAGTAAAGAGGGAGGTAAAGAGGTTTTGTAGTGTAGTAATACAGAAGCGTTAGTAGTAGTATAAAGGAGAGTAGTAAGTAGTGTACCATAAAAGTTAAAGTAAAGTTTAGTATATTTTGGGAAAGTATTTGTAATTTTAAAGTAGTAGTAGTAGTAAACAAGTAAGTAGTTAAATTAGTAGTAGTGTTAGTAGTAAGAAAAAGTAGTAAAAGTAAATTAAGAGTAATAAAGTAGTTTATATAACAGTAAGTAGTGGTTTGTAGTTAAATAAAGTAGTAGTTTAATTAGTAGTAAAAGTAGAAGTAGTGTTTGTATTAAAAGAAGTAAGTAGAAAGGAAAAAGGTGTAGTTTAAGGGTTTGTAAATAAGTAGTATTTTAAAACGGATAGTATATAGTAAGTTGTTTAATTAAATTATTAGTTTGTAGTAGTTAGTTATAAGTGTATGTAGAAATGTAGTAGTAATAAAAAGAGTTTGAAAAATAGTAAGTAGTAAGTTTGTATTATAATTAATATAGTAGTAAGTAAAAGTAGTAGTTAGTAGTAGGTATAGTATATAGTATTATATTAGTGTAAGAGTAAAATAGAGTAGTATAGTATTAAGTAGTATTAAGTAATAAGCGTATAGTAATAGAAAAGGGTGGATAAAGAAGTTAGGAGTGGTTTTAAATGGATGTTGAGTGGGGAATGAAAAGCGGTTCATTTTTACAGCAGGGAAAATTAAAAACATGTACAAGAAGTAACCCCCCCCCCCGCGTAAGCCTTTTTAAAGGGAGGCCCGGGCCCCCTCCTCCCAGCCTGGCCCAAACCCCCCCATTCCCGGGGGTTTAAAATCAGCTACCCCGAAGCCATCCTCGGGCCCCCCAAAACTCCCGAATCCTTTTAAACCCTTTAGCCCTTAAAAGCCCCGCTGCGCCCCTTCCCCCAGCCTTTCCACCGCCCTTTTCCCTTTTCCGTCAGGAACCAGATATTCCCGGCCCGGCCTGAGTATGACACAAAAAGTTAAGTGTTTTCCCAAAAAAACAGTGTGCCAGCATTCCCCAGCCTAAAAGATAAAGGCAAAATGGGGACCCGTTCAAGAAAAGGGGTACTTGCCAACCCACTTTGGGAAGCCAAAGAAATTGGGAGTATTGGGGAACCAAATTGGGCAATTCCATCCTCCGGACCCTTTTAAATTTGTGGGCAATTCCGGCAGGTTTTGAGAAAGGGGGTGCTTGGCAGTAAATCCGGGGGATGGTTTAGTGGAGAGTTCCTGGTAGAAGAGGAAGTTTGGGGAAACAGTTTCAGCTTTTTGGGGGAATTTCACTGTTGCTGTGTAGAGCCGTTTTGACATTGGGGGTCTTTACTTGCAAAGGATTCCCCTTTTTCCTTTTTAATAACGCCTGGATAACAGTTTTTCCACAAAATTAAAAATTTTTTAATAGCCTTTTAATTTGGGGGTTTTAATTTGAATTTTAAAAAGACCCACAACCCGTTTTAAAATCATGGGGCCTCAAAAAGGTTTGTGTTGAGATTTTTATTATTAAATAGAATTAATTTAGATTCTACAATTAAGAATTTTTGTTTAAATCTTTCAAAATTGGAATTCTGGAAATTTTTGCTTTAAACCAAGGAAAACATAAAACGGTTCAAATTAGACCGGTAAGGAAAAATTCTGTCCCAAACGTCTTTTTAAACTCTGAATTTTAATAAAAAAAAAACCGTTAAAAATCCCGAAATTCATCCAGAGCAATTTTTATGAAAAGTCCCGGGGAAGAGGAATAGTTTTCAAATCCCAAAAAACCAACCAGTTTCAAACCAAGGGTTTAGTGGTTTAGAGAATTCCAGGTAAAAGTTTCGTCCCACTCCCAATTACTCCACTTATGTAAATCTCATTAGACTTAACAAGACAGTTAGTTTATGGATCGATGTAAATGGTGGTAATAGCATAAACCAAATGGGAATTAAAGGGTTTTGGAATGAGTTTTTAAATTTGGGTTTTTTTTTAGAAATGAAAATTTAACGAAAACCCTTAAAAAGGGGAAAAAAGGGGGGGAAAACCCAAGTTAGGGTTTGGGAAAAGAAGCATTTCCAAAATTGGGAAAAAAGGGGGGCCCCCTTTAAAAAAAAATTTTTTTTTTGTGCATTTTTGTGTTTTTCCCCCCCCCTTTTTTTGGGCGAATAATTAAAAAGGGGTTTAAAAAAGTAGGGAAAATTAAAAATTTAAAAAAAAACCCCCTTTAAATTTTTTAAGGAAAATTAAAAAGTTAAACCCCAACTCTATCATGCAGGAGACATTCTTTGATGACTCTGATGGTACAGTCACCCGAGGAAACCAAGGCAATGCAGAGACCGGCAAATCAGATCCCAATAATCAAACGAACAGCACAGCCATGGAAAGTGAAAATGTCTGCCGCAGCTTTGAATGCTTGCTCGGAATTCCCCTCGTTGATCATGAATGTAGGTATGATCTGGCATATCATTTTGTCAATATACTGATGACATGCTGGTCTCTAGAGAACTCTCCAGATTCCCAAGATCTCTATCCACGATCAGTTCGTTCTGATCTGCTGATCAGCTTCAACAGGTCTGTCCGAGAGCAGATTAGCAAAGTGAGTGACAATGTCTCCATTACTGACGTCACAATTGATGGCACTGATGACAGGTGTTTCTGGAACTCGACTGTTGTTATGCTGGTGTCAGTAGAGAGGTTTCGCCAGCTGAATGAGAACAGCACCATCGTCACACTCATCTACATCCTGTTAATGGACTCGTTCAAGCCCCCTGTCAGTGGGCCACTGACCCATAGTCTCCAGGTGTGTGGGACGGCTCATTACCAGAGACACTTCACTATAGCCAGATTTCTGATGCGGCCAAAATGCGAGGTGAACACCACCTATCACCCCCCAAACCAGGCCGCCAAAGCCTGGGAAGGCATCAGCACGGTACTGGTGGCTCTGACGCTCCTCCCACTCCTCCTCTTCACTTAAGGTCTCCTCTTGGAGGAATATTTGAAAAGGAACGACGGGACATGGAGAAAAAAACCGATTGATGGACAAGGTAGCAAAACACATTACAGAAAAAACCCCAAACATTTCAGAGGCCCATGCTTAGCACAGGACCGACAAAAATGGAAGACATGTGTAAACTGATCTCCAGCGGTAAAGCCAGCCCCGACGACTACTGTACCCTTTTTTTACAAGGGAGAAGTTGGGTTGTTTTTTTGTAGTTGATGACTATATCATTTTGCTTATAATGTTTTGTGTTGCAAGCTCATAGATGGTCTGTGTGTTTAGTTGAACTGTGTTTTATTAGAGGTGTTTTTATTACCATGCTTACTTCAAAATGCAGTACAGCAAAGTCATGCAATACACTATCATGAACAAGCTTAGAGTTCATATTGCTTATTCTAATGGAAACATTAAAAAAAACCATGATGCAAGAACACATGTCTACCCAAAAATGTGACATTTTACCGAAAACAATTAATCTAAAATGGATAGTTCTAAGTTTTTCATTAAACAGATTTGCATCTTTTATTAACATTGTGTGTTTTATATTTAGACACAACCTTGCCTCTCTCTATCTCTCTCTCTCTTCTCTCTCTCTCTCTCTCTCTCTCTCTCTCTCTCTCTCTCTCTCTCTTTTAATCTCTCTCTGTCTCTGTCTGTCTGTCTGTCTGTCTCTCCTTTAATCTCTCTTTGTCTCTGTCTGTCTGTTGTCTGTCTCTCTCTCTGTCTCTCTCTCTCTCTCTCTCTCTCTTCTCTCTCTCTCTCTCTCTCCTCTCTCTCTCCCTCTCTGTATCTGTATCATGAACATTACATAAAATTGCGAGATCGTCCAACTGTGAAGCAGACATGGGTGTGTGTTGTGTGTTTTGTGTGTGTGTGTGTGTGTGTGTGTGTGTGTGTGTGTTTGCTTGGATATTTGGCAGCCTCATCTTCTGTGACGGTCTAGTCCTGCTGTTCCTATTTTCCTCCTTTGAATCCCTGCACTCCAGTCTCTCCCACACTTGTCATACCGTAGCCATGAGGTTACCATCCAGAGGGACCCTGCACTGTCGCAAGGTGACTCCGGTGTTAACCTGATCCACCGTATGTATGATGGCGCTTCTGAGCTCCCTGCTGACAACGTTCAGGGCTTAGATGTAAAGCCAAACTAAAGGAGACCCACCCGGGGTGTCAGCCACAACAGCATCAATTCAAAGACATTCGTCTAGACTCCAAGCCTCCCTTGTGGAGATACTGGGGGCCCATCAGTAAGAAACAGCATCCCACACCTTCTGGAAATTCTGTGCTCGGAATTCCCTCTTTTCTATCCCTCTCTTCGTTTCCGCCTTGTTCCTTTTCCTTCATGTCTCCTTCTTCTTGTCTATTGTCTGCCGGTTTCTGTCTATTTTCCGGCCATTTTTACCAGAAAGACTAAAAAAATGACAATTCTCTCACACGCCCGAAGTTGGATGCACTGGGCCTGACTTGTCAGGCGTGTAATGGAAGCGCAACGCATTTTCGCTCATATGACAGACAACAATAGTTGCTAACTGAGCCTTCAACACAGAACAAAAAAGACACTCGCCTGAAGTCTTTACCAACAGCTCACCAGTGGCAGGGAAGTATATGAGAAACCAGAAACTAAGATCACTATGAGACCAGAGCAGCAGAAGTCAAGTCACTCACTCACTCAGTCCCATGTCTCAAAGGACGTAGGGGGGACATGAGAGAAGACGCGACAGAGATCTTTTTCCATGCTTCACGATCCTGTGTGGCTAGTAGAAGGTGTTGAAGGGGTTGGGCGGTCCATTCTTTGATGTTGTCAACCCATGATTTCTTTTGGCGGCCTCTTCTTCTCTTGCCTTCAACTGTTCCCTGCAGGATGGTTTTTGCTAAGGTGTTGTGTCTTGTGGTGTGACTAAACCACATCGGTTTTCTCCTCTTTATGGTGGTGAGCAGAGGTTCTTGGGGGCCCAATGAAGTCAAGTCAAGTCAAGTCAAAAACCCTTTAATCATCCCATGAAGGGCAATTGCAATATCGACAGACACATTGATACCTGTTGTTATAATCTCAAAAGACAGAATAACGCTAATTTCCTATTGGCTTAAAGAGTCCAAGATAATGTCAAATAAAACATATTGCAAAGACACACAAACATATACACATGAGCACCCACAAACGCATGTACGCACGCACGCGCGCGCGCGCACACACACACACACACCAATGTATGAATGCAATGATATAAAGACCATTGACAAGAAAAAACATATGAACTTGGTATTTACGCAAGCATGCACGCACGGACTCACACACGCACGCACGCAAACGCACGTACGCTCGAGCCCAAAACATATATACACACTTGCAAATACTCTCATGCACACAGAGACGCACACACAGATCCCACACACACACCACCACAGCACACCGCACCGCATCACCCCATGCCACACCACCCCAAACCCCACACCCACCACACAATGTGATGGCAAAGCAAATGCATTGCTTTTTTCAATTACCTTTGGGAAAATTTTAAAAAACAAATTAACTTGACTTGACTCACTTGACATCACACAAAAAACACAAACACACACACAACACACACACGCACACACACACACACAAACATACAACACAACAACACACACAGTTCACTTTGCACACCACCCCCACCACCACCACACCACACCACGCCAAAACCACAGGGACACAACTCCCACAACACAACCCCATACAAACACAACACAACACAACACACACACGTGCGCGCGCAGCACACCACACACACAAACACACACACACAAACCAAACAAACACACACACACAAACAAAACACACAAACAAGCAAACATACAAACACACAAACAAACACACACACACAAACACACAGCCCACACACAAACAACACAAACACACAGACAGACACACAAAACACAAACACAACAGACACACACAAAACAACAAACACACAGACCACACAAAAAACACACAAAACCCACACACACACAAAAACACACACACACACACACAAAAACACACACAAACACACAAACAACAAAAAACACACACACAACACACACACACACAAACACACATACACAAACACACACAAACACACACACAAACCCCACACAAAAAACACACACACAAATACACACACACAGACACCACAAACAGACACACAAATCACAAAACACACAAACGACACACACACACAAACAAGCAAACACACAAAAAACACACACAACAAACAACAGACACAACAAACACACACAAACACAACACACACAAAAGCACACACACACAAACCAACACCCCACAAACACACACACAAACATACCACCACACACACAACACCACATACACAAACACACACACAAAACACACACAAACACACACACAAACACACACACACACAAAACACAAAACACACACACACACCACAAAACAAATTACTCAAACGCCAGACCACACGCCAGATCACACCATACCACTCCACACTAGGCATAATTCATCCTTCGGGCGAGACTATAAACCGAGGTCTCGTGTGCGAACGCACGCAGAACATCTTGCGCACACCTTAAAACCTGTTCAGCTTTTCGGAAGAGTAGGCCATTGTGTGCCGGTGGGAACGGACAACATTTACAAATCTGCATACACACGGGGACTAGATGGAAAAAAAAGCACATGAGCGCTTATTCCATTATACTCGAAATAAAAGAATTTTTTTAACCAACACACCACGCCATTCTACTGTTCTCCAAGTGCCAGGGAAGGCTGGTTAAGAGAAGATGAAACGGAATTGAAACGAGCAGCACAATAAACAGGACCATGGCGAAACTTCAGGTTTGCTGCCAACGTAAACGATACCACTTTGAAGTGAATGTGCACAAAAGAAAGAAAGAAAGCAGGAGAGAGAGAGAGAGAGAGAGGAGAGGAAAGGAGGAGAGAAGAGGAGAGAGGGAGAGGAGAGAGAGGAGGAGAAAGAAGAAAAAAGAAAGAAAAAGAAAGAAAAAAAAGAAAGAAAAGAAAAAAGGGAAGGACGGAAAAAAAGAAGGAAAGAAAGAAAGAAAGAAAGAAAAAAAAAGAAAGAAAGAAAGAAAGACAGACAGACAGAAAGACAGAAAGACAGAAAGAGAGAGAAAAAAAGGAGAAAGAAAGAAAGACAGAAAGAAAGAAAGAAAGAGAGAAAAAGAGAAAGAAAAAAAGAAAGAAAAAAAAAAGAAAAAAAAGAGACAACGAAGAACGAATGAGAAGAGAGAGACAGAGAAACAAAGATACAGAACAGACAGACAAACAGAGAGAGAGAGAGAGAGGAGAGAGGGGAGAGAGGACAGAGAGAAGAGAGACAGACAGACAGACAGACAGACAAACAGGGAGGTAGATATAATAAATAATAAAAATAAAAATAATAATGAATAGTAATAATAATAATAATAATAATAATAAAATAATAATAATAATAAATAATAATGAAATGAAAATAATAAAAATAATGAAAATAATAATAATAATGAAAAAATATAATATGAAAATAATAATAATAATAATAATAATTAATAATAAATGGAACTTATATAGCGCTTTTATCTTGCAAAGACAAATCCAAAGCGCATGTTACTCTTCTCTCTCTCTCTCTCTCTCTTCTCTCTCTCTCTCTCTCTCTCCATATATATATATATATAGAGAGAAGAGAGAGAGAGAAAGAGAGAGAGAGACGGGACAAAACAGAGAGACGAGAGACAGGGGGAAGAGGAGGAGACAGAGAGAGAGATGGACAGATAGATAGATGGATAGATAAATAGATAGATATTTAGACAGATAGATAAATATATAGAGATAGATAGATAGAGACAGAGACAGAGAGGCAGAGAGACAGAGATGCAGAGAATGCGAATGCATATGCGAATGCGAATGATGTATTCAAAAGGCCTCAGCCCTATTTGAAGGGGACAAGCACAAAGCACCCAATATAATGTATGTACCAACTTATTATACGAAAAATCAATTCAATGCACAGAGAGAGAGATAGAGAGACAGACAGAGATAGAGGCAGAGAGACAGACAGTGACACAAATACATAGAGAGACAGAGAAGGCTTTGCACAGAGAGACAAGATGAGTCAGAGACAGGGAAATAAATGCAGACCGACAGGACAGAGCGAAGGCAAGGTCTAGAGAGATGGACAGGATGAGACACAGGAGAGAGAGGGGAGAGAGAGAGAGGAGAGAGGGAGGGGAGAGAGAGAGAGGAGAGAGAGAGAGAGAGGGAAGAGAGAGAGAGAAATTCTTTTTTTATTTCGAGGATAATGAATAAGCACCCATGTGCTTTTTTACATCCAGTCCCCGCCCTTAAGGATATATATGATAATAAAATAAAATAAAGCCCATAGCAATACACTTACACAGTTTACGGAAAAAAATATCTACACAAAAATCCCCACAAAAGTCACCGAAGAGAGAGAGAGAAAAAAAAGTAGCAACAAGTAAGAAAGAAAGCAGAACACAAAATACAGAAACAAACCAAAAAAATAGCAAGAACCAAGAGCAAAACAAAACGGCAACAACAACAAGGGGAGAGGGAACAACCGAATAGTCCCCCCTCATAAAGCAACAACCCCAAACCCCAAAGAGAGAAAGAGGAGAGAGAGAGAGATGAGAGAGAGAGAGAGAGAGAGGAGAGGAGAGAGAGAGAGAGAGAGAGAGAAACAGAGACAAGAGACAGAGGAGCAGATATACAGATAGAGAGACAGACAGACAGACAGAAGACAAGGCAAGGCAAGGCAAGACAAAGCGCGGAAGACAAGCTAAGTCTGTTCTGGTTGCTAGTTTTTGTTTTTTGCTTTTTTTTAATGTAAGATAAATAGAGACCTCCCTTTCTCCAAGCCATGGTCAAGCAGCATTGAGCGTGAGCTACTCAGAAATATACAATACGATAAGACCAACTATAGAAGACTGCTAGTGAAAAAAGATAATTCGTGTTGTATTTCACGGAACAGCATACAAACGCAACACAACAAAACACAACCCAACACAACACATATCAACACAACCCCAAACAGTACACTGACCTCCTGGGCTCAGTGCCCTCTCCAAAAGTCTGTATGTGGAACAATTCAGGCCTGAGCACTTCTATCAACCAACCACCCTGATCTCTCCGGTAAAGGCGTGTTGTCCTCAAAGCAGCGCTACACATGCAACACTTGTCTATGTCTGCTGGTGGTCTTGTTGTCCTATGCAAGGGGCTTTCCTTTACCAGAAGTTTTGCCAGGAATAATTCTGTTTTGCCCTGGGGTCTTTTCCATATAGTAAATGCATGTTAAAAACGGGATCTTTGTCCATCATCTCATCGAATAAATTAACACCTAGATTGTCACTCATAATTAGCGGATCAGAGAAAGAATAAATAATAATAATAATAATAATAATAAATGGAACTTATATAGCGCTATATCTTGCAAAGACAAATCAAAGCGCATGCATTCAACCTAATCTTACAAGTCATGCAATCAATGATAAATAATCAATAGTTTAAACAAACATATATTTACAAACATGGTGCACTGCAGACAAAATCTATGAAATAAAATTTCAATAGTCAAATGTTTTTCAAAAGCACATACACACTCACACAGGTCGTATACTTTAGCAGGGTGATAGGGCATGGGTTAGTGAAGGGGGATAGCTCTGATATGAAACAGGAGGGGGGAGGATCTTAGGTTTGAAATAAATATGTCTTGAGGCTGGATTTAAAAGTGTCATAACTAGGTTTCTGGCGAAGAGAGAGAGGGAGCTCATTCCAGGTCGATGGACCCGAAATAGAGAAAGAGCGGCGGCCAACAGTGGATTGGTTGAATCTAAGTATTCGTAGGCACAAGGTATTTGCAGTAGAGCGGAGGGAACGTGAAGGAGTGTACAGGTTAAGAATCAGGGTCAGACAGCAATTAAACTCATGACATCTGCTTTATGATCAATATTTCTTCTATTCATTTGTGTGCATGATTCCACCATTCATGTTTGGCTGCCTTTGCAGCATGTATACCTTCTTTTCCTTCATCGTTGAACGCTCAGATAGCAATTATTCTTGTCTATCACAATGAACGAAAATGCATTGCGCTGCCATTAAGTGCCTGACCAGTCAGGCCTAGCACATCCGACGGTGTCTGGCAGGACTATACCGCAGATGTGTTTTTTTTTAAAACATTTTTTATTTATTCTTTCTTTGTCTGTGCATGCATGCAGTCACGCATTTTTTTGGTCAATCTGAAAATATATTTACCCAAATATTGTTTATATACTTATATAAGATTTATTTCCACAACTTTGGTAAATTAGAGCTGTCAACATAGTTTTCATGTGATAAAGTATATCTGTACACCATCTCTCCATTTAGAATAGCTTTACCATAAAAAGTAAGGAGACAGACAGACAGACATGTACAAATCCCCAGCATGACTGCTAGCGGAATAATGGACAATATCTGGACAGTAAATCTGTGTTGTTCTTGAACCCTAATGCCTCTGATCGTTTCTGCTCTGACACATTTGACAAAACGCCCAGATAAACTGCCAGACTCAGAGGCAGCCGGAAATTGTATGCAGCAGCCGGAAACGAGGATTGTGGGATGGACAGTAACCTGATGACCCAGTGACACCGTTCCCTTCTTCCCTCCATCTTTGCTCTCCCGGAGCCAAGGTTAAACAGCACTGAGTGGTTGCCTCGCGGAACGGTGACCGTTGCTGCGTCTGGCCTCAGTACAGTCCCTCACTTTCACTGTCCTTCACCCTCACCTGCTCTACAGTCTACAAGATCGTTGGGGAACCGCTAAAGATTTTTCAAACAGCTTCCTCCACTCCTTGGGGTCTTAAGCTTTTCGTTCGCAAGTCGTTCCACTCAAGGTCAGTCCATTTTCTGATGTTGTTTTCTCTGTCTGCCTCCTCGTCTCCCTCCTTGTACTGTTCCCTGTAGGACAGTCTTGGCCAGTCCAGATATTGGTGTGACGTGCCCGAACCACTTTGGTTTGCTTTTTTTTTTTAACTGAAGCTAGGAGTTCTTCATATGGCTTGATGGCGTTTGTAATTCCCTCAATTTACTCTGCTGTAAATGGCAACTTTCCCTCTCTTGGGTAAAAAAATATTGTATTGTGCTGTATTGTGTTGTATTGTATTGTACTATTCAGCTTTGGGTGAAGCTACATTAAGGTGTATTGTCCAACGTATTGTGCTGCACATTAGTCAAAGCAGATTTTTCCCCCTGAAATTAATGTCTACTTTTCCCATCAACAAGTTATCCCCATGATCTAATGTCACTCATTTTCTGCCGATTCATTTTAGAGCCGTGAACCCACATGCAGCCATGAATTAATGCAATGCTGCCATGAGACCACCAGTAAGAAATGACCTCGGGTCAGCTGCTTGCATACTTTACTGTAATAAAGCCTGTTGTAATACTTTACTGTAATAAAGCCTGTTGTAATACTTTGCTGTAAACTTGGCTTAAACCACATGGCCATGAGCCCAAAATAAAACAGCTGACTCCTCCAGGATATAAAACTATTTCTTTTCCCAGACTCTCTCGAGGAGGTGGGATTGCCATAATTTTTAAAAACACATTAGAACCAGCTCTTTCTTTCAGCCACAACCTGCCATTCCCACACGACTCTTTTGAAGTTTGCGAAATCAACCTCAACTTACCTGGCCACTCTATTACTATCTGCTGCCTTTTTCCGCCCACCTCCTAGCCCCTAAAACAACCTGACATCTTCTGTTTTTCATCAAGAATTCCAGTCACTCCGACCCCTACAGCCTCTCTCTTACTAAACTTATAATTTTTCGGTGACTTTAACTTCCATTTCGACACCAGTCTTCTCCAGATGTCCAACGTCTTTCTTTTCTCTGTCCAACCATTCTCTCTCCAAAATGGTAAACGAAGCAACGCACAGATCTGGCCATATTTTAGATGGCTGATTACTAATGCTTCATTTAATCTTGTTACATCTGTTTTTTGTCACTGACGAAATGCATTCTGATTTATTCCGCCATTCTTTCCACCTCAACATCACAAAACCTGTCAGAAAAAGAAATATGTTACTCGTCGCAATCTTAAGGCCTTAGACATTCATACTTTCTCTTCACAAGCTTCCGAAGTTTTTTTACAAACCTCTGACCACATTTACCTCTCTGAATACTATTAACACTGTTCTCCGCCAATTGCTTGATGAGCATGCACCTCCTACTGACCATCTCCTACCTAAAGCCCTGTGCGCCATGGTATACCCAAGACCCTTGATAGGGAAGCGCAAACGCCGGCAACTAAAAACGGCAGTGGCGAAATCAAAAACCGAAATCAACAAACAGCTTTTCCGAAAACAAATAAACAAAGTCAAACTTTAATCCCTTCAGCAAAGACAGAATACTACTCTTCCCAAATTCTTCTGCGCTACATCCATAAAATCTCTTTTTTCCCTCACCTCAAATCTCCTTGGGTCTGCAAAAACAACTCCCCTGCCTACCACCCACAGCCTGTCTGAACCCTTTCCCTCTATCTTTTCTGCCTTCTTTTCAGACAAGCCCACAAAATTACGCTCCAGACTGGATCAGACTCATTTCCAGCCTGGGACCCCCCTGATCCCCAGTTCACTGGCACTCCTCTCTTTTCCTTCTGTTCCACAAGTGAAAAAGAAATCATGACAATTCTGAAGGGAAATGACTATAAAAATCATGCGACCTCGATCCCATACCTGCTCCTGTTTTTCTCACAATGCCTTCCCCAACTTGTACTATTATCACTAAAATAGTAAACTCATCTCTTCTGTCAGGACATTTTCCACAAGCTCTTAAAACAGCAATAGTCACACCTCTACTGAAAAAGCACGACTTCGATCCCAACATTCTGAAGAATTATTTGGGCCTGTCTCAAACTTACCCTTTGTCTCTAAAGTACTAGAAAAAGTTGTTCTCAAACAAACTCAACAGTCCACCTTCATTCCAATGATCTCCCTTTCCCCTTTTCAATCTGCCTATCGTCCCAACCACAGCACCCAAACCACCCTAGTCCATACTTTAGGGTACACTTCTACTTGCTTGATGGGGGAAAAATCTCCCTCCTCACTCTTCTTGACTTTTCTGCAGCCTTCGACACTATAGATCACTCAATTCTTCTCTCTCGCCTCAAAATACGTTTGATATTAATGGCCCAGCCCCCACCTGGTTACTTCATACCTCACAGACAGATTCCAGAAAGTTATTGTAAACAAAATTTTAATCGAAATCTGTAAAAAGGAATGTGGATCCCACGGGATCAGCCGGGCCCGTTTTCTTTACTCCTTTCACGCTCCACTCTCACTAAATAAACAACCCCCATATTATCATTTCTTTGCCGAGACATCGCTTTGTGCTGATACTGTTGAAAACTTGCCTTTCCCCCCCCCGACAAATATGTCCTACTGCCCTTCAAGACTTCAAAAAAAAGATAAAACAAGTTACAACTTAAGCCGATAAAAACCGAAACCAGCTCTAGGAACCAAACATAAGCTTTCCTCCATCCAAAACATCTATAGAATTCGGGTGCGTCAGTCCTTTTTCCAATCTGGAAGTATCTAGGGGTTTTTTGCAAAAACATCTCTAGAAAAAATTCATCACCCGACCTGCCGTCTTGCTACTTTCAAAAACCCGGGGCATAAGCGCGATTCGCAAGATCGTCCCTGATCAAATTCCAAGCTCGTCAACCCCTTTTCTTTTCACGTTTAGACTACTGTAATTCTCTTTTTGGGTGGCCTCCCCCATCCATCACTTCTTCAAAGCATACAAAACCTGAGCCGACTGTCAAAAAGAAAAAATCCGAACCATCCTCCTCTTTTGCGTCTCTTTTAGGTCCGTCTCACAAAGACTGAAGAAAGTCAAAACCCTCTTTTCAAATTTTTCCCCAAAATCTGCCCCCTTTTCTTTGTAAAATGTCTTCACTTTCCCCCATCCCGTTCCCTTCGTTCAGCTGCAATACTTTGTGCTTTGAAACCCCAAATTTAAACAAACCCCTGTTGGCGATCTTTTTTTGTTCTGGGCCGCCCCGTGGGAAAGACTCCCTTTTCACTTCGCCCCTAAACCTTCATTTATACCTTTAAATCCAGCCTCAAAACAAATTTTTCCTCCTGACACTTTTTCCCTCAACCGCTCTACTTTTTCAACACATCCTTATTCCTAAGTGTGTTTGCGGTGTGTGTGTGTGTGTGTGTGTGTGGGTGTGGTGTGTGTGTGTGTGTGTGGTGTGTGTGGTGTGTTGTGTGGTTTGTGTTTTGTTGTTTTTTTGTGGTGGGGTTGTTTGGTGGGTTTTTGGTTTTTCATTCGGGCATAAATTAAATATTTTCTTTATTATATTTTTAAAAATTTTTGGGGAAAATTTGGGAAAACGGTTGATTGCTTTTAAAATTGCCATTAATTTCCCTTAAATTTTAACTATTTTAAATTAAAAAGCCGTTGTAAAACTTTTTATAAAATTTGTTTTCGTTGCGTAATGCCGGTAATCTTTATGTTGTGTTGTTTCTTCTTTGCCCCGTTTCTTCTTTCTGATAAAGCCTGGAATTTTTGTAAATGTTTGGGTATCCAAATTAACCCCCGTTGTTTAAATTTGTGATAAAACCCGTTTTTAAAATTTTCGTAAAAGCTGTTGTTTTCTTTCAAATAAAGGATGTTTTTTAATACTTTCTGTAATAAAGCCGTTTAAACTTTTCGAATAAAGCCCTTTTTAATCTTTATTTTAAAACCCGTTTTTTACTTTTTAATAAGTGGGTTTTGTTCAAAAAGTGTTGAAACTTTGCTTATTTTGCCGTTGAAAACTTTTTTTGAATAAGCGGTATTTACTTACTGATGCCGTTGTAAAATTTGCTGTTGCGTTGTAATACTTTTGCGTAATAAAGCCTGTTGATCGCGTAATTTTTGGGGCCCTTTTTTGCCAAGATGGATGAATAAGGAAAAGGGTTTGGGCCAGGAATGGTAAAAATAGGGTCTCTGGGGGGGGAAAACAAAATTTAAACCCTTTAAAGACTTTCCCCCAACGTTTTGGAAACCCCCCCGGAAATTGGGTTTTAGAAGGGCGGTGAAGGGAGGAAAAGCAACCCCAAGCAAAACAATGCAAATTCTGCCCCGGGGCTTGACGTTGTTTGGGGGGCGGCTCTCGGTTTGGGGTTTTCCAAGGGGGAGAAAAATCGGGATGTGCCAGGGACCAATTGCCCGGGGAAAGGGGCCTTTTCCCCCCTTTTAGAAATTTAAAATAATGGGCTATTTTGCTCTGCTGTGGTGTTGTTGCAAGTTTAGTTAACCTTTGGGATTTAGAAAAAATGCACCTGATCACTGTCCCCCGGGAATTTTTGTGATCCACTGGAAAAAGGTGTTTTTTTGTACCCTTTTCATGTCTGAAAAAGCCTGTGTGGACCTTTTTTTCTTCTTTTCTTTTTAACTTGAAAAACATGTTGTTTTTTTGGGGAAAAACGGAATCTTGCGTGCCGTTAATCCTACAAAAAGGGGGGAATACTTTGGGGTAAAATTGTTTAAATTTTCTGTAAAAAGGGAAATAACCAAAAAGGGAAAAAGCAAAAAGGTATAAAAAGGAAAGGGAAACGGGGAAAAAGGGAAATAGAAAAAGGGATTGTGGAAAGAATTTCCAAAAGGTGGGAATTTTAATGGACGGCCCCCCTTCCCCGGGGGTTTTACCCCCAGACAAACATGTTGTAAAAAAAGCTTGCCTTTTGAAAATTCCACCCCAAAAGGGAAAACAAACCTAAAGAACCAGAGAAAGGAAAACTGACTTTGGATGAATAACTAATGTAAGGATAAAAAAATAATTCGTATTTCCTAATAGAAATTGTGCATCGGTTATTAAGTTCACGACACAGTCTTTACACTGAAATTGAACTTTTTTTTTGGTAACATCTGCATTATTCAGCTTTCAGCTCGAACTAGGGAGTTGCATCTCTAGGTGTTTTCGTTCAGGTAACACAGAGCGTCAGGTAGGCAGCCAGTCCCCACACGGAATGACATCTGCCTATAACAATCAGAGGCACAGATGAATCTGAGGCAAGTGTTATCATTAGACACTGTTTGATGAAGATGAAATTCTCTGTGAAACTTACACCTGACTTTGAGAAATGGAAATATCGACAAAGAATTAAACTGATTTAAAAGTAAAACAAACTATTTTTTAAAACGGAAACCATCACCAGTCTCTGGACTCCCATTATAAGTTATAATTAGCTAAAACCCATTGTAGCGGAATCTGCAACACATTCGCCTTTACCCGGTCATCTTCTGTGTGCTGGCGACTGGTAAGTAAGGAAAAGAATAATAACAATCAAAAACCCAACGAAAAAAGACCAACTAAAACCGTAACGTTTCAAGGGTTTCACGAAGCCAACATAATTTATATGATATTATAACCAAAACAAAGCATGAGAAATCACTTTTGATAAACTTTCTGTAGCTGCTAATATGGTTATTTACGTCATCACATCTCATGACGTCAAGCGAAGACAGAACCTACCTTCCCCCAAATATCGTTGTTGTTTTTTTTTGTGCTGCCTCATATTCTTACGTCCCCCCGTTCTGCCTGTCCCACGCCCGCTCATCCCAATTCTTCCCACCTCCCACCGCCACCAGCCCTACCCAGATGCGGTTATGTCGTTACCTTCCCCCAAACAACTCATATTCAAAACAACACAACTTCACTCACGACTTGCTGTCAGAGCTGCCATTTTCCTCCCAGGTCAGTGCATGGCGAATCATTCCAGAACTCTGACCGCATCATCTGCAGCAAGCAGCCAGAATAAGTCCATCACAACGTCACTGACGTATGCTCTTTTGGCCTCACCACGCAGACATAGTTCAGGTGCAGTCAGTCTCTCTTTTTTCATAACAGCATGAGATTGTCTTTCTTTTTTTGTGGTCCAGTTCGGGTATTGTGTTTTTTTAGAGTTTTGTATTGTTCTAGTATGATTATACAATGTTACCTGTGTTTCCATATGAACTGTAAAAGGAAGAAGGAAGGAAGGATACGTTGTGTAAGATATGTATCTAAAATCCCTATGAAGCGTTCTTAAAAAAATCTACATCATTTCTCTCTCTACTACAATTTACACTGCGGTTCACCCTTGCCTCTCTGTCCACCACGCTGCAGCGGCAACACGCACCACACACACACCACACACATCTCACACAATAAGTCACACACACACACACACACACACTGTTTCTGTTGTTTGGAATCGAGTTAGACATACACAAAATCTTTTGAAATTAACAAATAATTATCTCTTTGCTTTCAGAGGCCATCTTTTCATCATCCTACTCTACCTCTTCCTAAAACACTTTAAGAACATACGTATATCGAAGACAACACACACACACACAGAAACACAAACACACACACACACACTCACACACACACACACATCAACACACACCCCCCACACACTCACACACACACACACACCTATGAATACATCGAACTCTTTGTAAGCTCCAAACTATTTTGTGTTTCAGATTACCCTCTCCATCACTACCAGTAGCAAAAGAGAAATGATGCGCATGACGTGTGATGCAGATAAAACCAAACACAGCATGGAATCGTTATGACAAGGCAGGATAGGGAGGGAGGGGAGGATCTGCAAACAGATTAGGCTTTATCATATACTGTCTCCCAGGCGGGCGGAGGAAAGAAGGTGTCCCATAACCTATGTTGGAACCTAGGCGAACCGAAGCGTACCCAGAGACCCTCCAACTTCCTCGCGATAGTGAGCGGGCCCATCTCCGCTCCCCACTCTTTACCTGTCCTGACCCTAAAGGGTATAGTACCCATTTACAGCTGTGAACTATGGGGCTATACTGATGCCAAGCGCGCAAACGGCACCCATCCAAGTGTAACTCACGCTCAAAGTTCTGCTTAACTTTACTTAGGACGGGTAGTGCTCTGACCACTGAGCTGGCCCAGAGAAGGAGGTTGAGGAGTATAAAAAATGAATCGGTAAGAGGAGCTTCACCTGTGTCACCCGATCCATCACAGCCACACATTGGTTACAATTAATTTATGGATTTGCAGCTTACGATTTTTTCTACGCTACATCAGAAAACAGGATATTGTTCGTGTCCTATGATCTTTCATCTGGCCTGGACTTTGGAGTGGGTTTTCTTGCTGGAAAAATCTTCACATCCGATCTCCTGTCTTTTCCTATGTGCGTTTCACCCGTCAGTTTGGCTGTCTTAAGCTTTTTAAAATTTTTGCTATCAGGAAAAGAGAACAGCCGTTGCATTTGTGCGTCAGTTCCTGAATTTCGTTTAACATAGTGTTTCTGTTCTGAAAAACTTTTCATGTTGCTGTAACACGAAGACAGATGTCGTTTGTGTGGGTCTGAAGGACAATTTTGCCAGAATTTGTTTTTAAATGAAGGTAAAGTTGAATCCTTTTTTGTCGGAAATAAGGTTTAATCTGTTTATCAAGTGCTTTATTAATTCAATATTAATTATTCTGAATAAATTCTAAGGCTAACAGAACCACTTTTAAACTGTTTGACACTTAAACGTTCCTGTAACACTCACTACGTAAGCCATGCACGTCCACTGGTTTAGAGGTTCCGCCAAAGACTTTACATTCCACTGTAATTATTCCGTCAAACCGAGTATAAAAAGCAGACTTGGGTATACGAGACCAAGGACCGCATGGTAAACCTCTAGCGGATAGTCTCCTAAACCACCCTGCTACCTCTCTTCTTGGGAGTCCAATAATCTATGAGGTCAAGATGTCCTGCTAAACATTTTATTCCGATCATACTATGTCCGGCTTTAGAAAGGTATGGGAGTTGCGTTCAGCGTTGAACTCCGTCAGAGCACAGCTCACATGATGGAGGCCAGTTGCAGTAAAATCTATTTTTGTGACGTAAATCACTAAACGTGTCACCCCCTCCCCATCCCCCAATCTAATCTCGATCGAGCCTACTGTTCAGCAAATATTTTTACCTGTGTAAAATCTCTCCATCCACATTTCGATAGGGTTTTTTTCCTGAATACAGCAGTGTTTTGTCAGGAAAGGAACCACCGCCAATGGCGTTGTGCCTCACTTCGGTGAAAACGTTATGAGGGTGAAGGTGTTTCCTCTTGAACCACCTTTGCTGAAGTCACTAAAGCAGAGAATGGTTATTATCAACTAAGATTATTTTGGCTGTCATGAAAACGATTTTGCCATTCTATAGATGTGTTTTTTTTAATACAGATCGTCGTACATCAAGCTCAAAGACAAAGATTTGTCTGTCATATGACGCAAAAACATTCGGTTTACGCGCCGTTATGCCCATCAAGTCATGAAAAGCCATCCGACTTCGCGGAGAAAATTGTTATCTTTAAACTCTTGTCCTGGATAGTGAAGCTGGATAAGGACCAAAGTAGAAGAAACATAACAAAAAGGTGACTGAAGAAAAAAACTAGCAAACAAATAAAAGGATAGAAAGTTTTATTTCAAGCACAATTTTTAAAAGGTGGGGATCTACTTTTATTACACCCTGTCATACCAAAGGAAAATACTACGGGTTGCAAGTAAAACATAGAGGTTAAATCAGCGAAATCTCAAGTTCACACATTTCGTGAAGTATCAAGTGGAGGAATGAAGCACTGCCAACGTTGAGCATACTTGTCTAGAGTTCTGTTATAATGGAAATGGCACTGAATATGATGTATCAGTATCATTCCTGATAATCATCGTATCGCTCGTATAAAAAAAGCGACGGTGTGATTTTTAGCATATGCAAGTTTTGTACACGTATAATGCATAACTAAAACTTAATGCCCCGGGATATTTTTGAAATTTTCCCTTTCGTCTTATCAAAAAATTATCTCTCAATAATCATCATTGGTGTCTGGGACTATTGACTACTGGTCTTCTACCTGTTTAGCCCTGTGCGCGCGGTCTGCGCGCGCGCGCGTTGTGTGTGTGGTGTTGTGGCTGTTGGGTTGTGGTCCCCCCTTCATCATTATCACATTATTACTGAGCAGATATTTTGCCTATAATATCTCGCTTGGTAATGTGTCACATTTCTTCTCTCATACGCCACATATTCATCTGTGCTGCCTGAATATCTGTCCTTCTTCCCTGTCTTCTGTCGTCCTTCCTCTCTCTCTTCTCCTCTCACTCTCTCTCTACGCTTCGGCATCATCTTCTCTCACACTTCCTCTCTCTCTCTCTGTATCATCTCTCCATACTCGGAAGAGATAGCCTCGTGTAACTGAATGTGCTCGTATCTGATGATCCGTTCTATCTCTTCTAGAGAAATATTTCCTCTGTAGTTAACGTCGTGCTGACACCAATCCACCCCCCCCTCCCCCCCACCATCTTCCCCAAAAGGTCCTTGATGAACTATAAACCGAGGCCCATGTGCAAACGCTTGCAGAACATCTTGCGCACACGTGTAAACCCCGTTCCGCTTTCGAAAGTAGGCTTGTGTGCCGTGGGAACAAGACAAAATGGACAAAACTGCAATACACACTGGGATTCGAATGTATAAAAAAAAACCCGCATGAGTGCTTATTTCACTATCCTCGAAATAAAAAAGTACATAATAACAATAACTACTACCACATACTACTAAAACCACTGTCCATAACGACACCACACCTACCAACCACAACCACCACACAACGTACTGTCCAACTGCGCTACAACTTACTACTGCTACTACAACGTCTACTACTACTGACCACTCGTAGTAACTAACTACTACTAACTACACATCTCATCATCATCATCATCATCAGCATCCTCATCAAATCATCATCTCTGTGCACAAAACAATTCAGCAAAATGTCAGGAGTTTAACACGCACGCACAGAGGCACAAAGTGTACTGTATGTGGTGCATGATAGGTGTCAGAACCCTGTAGAAGTAAAACAATGGGCTAAGTTGATGTACTGGACACTGGATGACAGGTCCCCTCTACAGCTGACTATGCAATGGCTAAGCATTCCAAAATGTACTGAGTCGTTCCTAAATAAAAACTATCACACAAATATAGTAAAGAAGCCTGTAGGGTACTACCATGATGTATTCTGTCATACTGTTTTTTGATCCCGGGTAGTCGATCTCGTCGAAGAGATTTTCCTGCTGGAGATTAACATCATGCAGACTCCACTCTCCCCAAAAGTCCATCGGTGAGACTAAATACGAGGTCCCCGTGGCGAACGCACGCAGAACATCTTGCGCACACGTTAAAACCCTTCGCTTGGTTGGAAGAGTAGCCATTAGTGCCTGTGAGAACGGATGACATTTACAAAACAGCAAATAGACGGGACTGGCTGAAATATAGCACATATCTTATTCATATCTTTGAAATAAAAAAGGAAAATAATGAAGAAAGAAACAAAACCAAAATAGTTAGAATTGACATAAAAACACCGAGGATATAGGAGAAAGAAAGACAAACGGACAACGAAAAAGAAAGAAATAAAGAAAGAAAGGTGGAAGGGACAATGAATTAAAATGGAGAAAGAAGAAAATTAAAAAGAAGAAAACCCTAAAACGATCGAACCAGATAGAGAGAGATAAAATGACAGAAAGAAGAAAAAGTAAAATGAATACGTGAATTTTTTAATTGATACAAGGACAAACAGAAGGAATGGAATACAGAGACACAAAATAAGAGAAGAAATGATTTTTAAGAAAGCAACAACCAAAAAAATTATATCAAACATCATTGCCAAAATGCAAACGTTTTTGAAGAAAGGACTAAGAAGAAAAACAAAAGAAAACGCATGAAGGAAGAAAGAAAAAAAGATGAAAAAAGTGGAGAGAAAGAAAAGAAGAAAAAAGGAAATTTCCAACATTGATTTTAAAATGTAAAGTATGTTTACTAAAAAAAAACGAAGCTAGAGGTAACTCTAAATGTTATTGAGATGAAGAGAGATAGGGGGGGGGGGGAGGGGGGGGGGGGGGGGGGAGGGGGGGGGGTGGGGGGCGGGAGAGGGAGAGAGAGAAGATATAGAGAACAATGACAATGACAAAGACAAATTCTTTTATTTCTGAGTGATAATGAAATAAGCACTCATATGCTTTTTTTACGATCCATCCCCCGCCAGGGATACATCTAAGGAATTAAATACTTATACTCTAACACAGTAAAACGAACCCTGTCATCTTCCCCCCCAGAAAAAAACAACAACTCAAAAAACAAACAAATTTTTAAAAACTCTAAAATAAAACACATCCCCTACAATAAACACACACACAAGAAAAAAAGGGTGGGTGTGTATGGGGGGGAACACAATCCTGCACCCCCTCCACCCCAAAGCCCAACAAAATGAAACAAACAAACAAAAGAAAAAGAAAAAAAAACAACGAAAAGAGGAAAAAAAAAAAAAAGAAAAACAACAACATACAACAACATGATCTAAAACAAAACCAAGAAAAAACACTACAAACTTATTAATTCATATAATCAACATCTTCACATTGGCAATCAATCAAGACATATACACTTTTATCATTCCCATGAAGGCAATTACATTAATGTAAAAAAAAATGTACTCATTCTTGTTACATATACAATAAGATATTGAAATAGGTATTTCAGTTAAAACTTTGTACAGCCGACAAGCCCAATAAATTTTGAAAATACTTGTTTGAATCCTGCATCAGAGACACAATAATATATTATAATAAATTAGATATAATAATTATTAAAAAAAGATTAATAATAATATTATAATAATAGGAGAGAGAGTAGAGAGAGAGAGAGAGAAGAAGAGATAAGAGAGGAGATAGATAGGAGAGAGAGAGGTCATACGCTTGTCTAAAAGCAAAACACACTAACCGAAAGAATATAAGAAAGCAAACATAACAACAGGAGAAAAAAGAAAACGGTGCACGATTCAAAACCTCCACACACATTTGCAAAAGGGCAAATAGTTAAGACTGCCTTTCTTTGTTTCTAACTTTCCGTCAATTAACAAAATATGGTGTCAACTGTCTCTAAAAAGAGTCAACAGAGACAACAGACATACAGACAAACAACAGACCGAAAACAGGGAAACACAGAGACAGACATTCATACAGACACAGACAGACAATAGACAAACAGAGAGACTGACAAGCAGAGACTGAACAATAACAGCCAACATACATAAAAACGAGCATGCAGGCATGCAGGACAGACGAGACATAAACAACTTACACACACATACAACAGACAACAAACAGTCTGGATACGATTTTTCTAACAAATAGCTCCAGCTCCCACCAACTTCTCCGCTTCCACACAGGTGTCAGGATTGTGAACAACTCATAGGCTCCTCTTCCTATCAATCCGTTCCCTAAATGGCAATTGACAAACTATACACGTGCAGACAGGAAATGAATAAAAAGAAGAAAGTCACGGATGCTTTGGCGCTTTAATCACCACGCTCCTCCAAAATGAAAGCAGCCCTAATTTCACGCAGAGAACTTTTGTTTTGCGGACTTCATGTAGTATACAATACAAAACAATTAATTACAGTGGGCACAATACTACATCAATACAAAACATACATCAATAAACAACATATAAATTATGATACAGAACACGACATGCATAACAGTACGATACGAAACAATGCAATACAGTACATTACGATCCACACAACACTATACAATAAAATACAATACAATACTGTACATACAATGGCTGTGAAGACCGAGATTCTTTCACCCTAGGAGAAATGATACATTGTCATGGGAGAGTGAAACTAGACCACTGTAGTCAAACAAACTGCTGTGTTTTGTGCTGTGTACTCAGTGATGAGCGTGCACTTGCACATGCGTGTGTATAATCGTGTGCGTGTGCCTCTGCTACTTCGAGCTTGGCCTGATGACCTACTTGTCGTCATATGCGCACAAGTATGTATGTTGCATCATGTGGAAGCACATTTCTTGGGTAAGGAGGTCTTATTTGTGGTTAAAATGCATACATTCATAAAACAAGATGTGTTTGTGCATGAGTACGTGCGTCTATGCATGTGCAAGAGTCAGAATGTATAGTGCTACTGCACGTGCCCTCTCCTAGGTCAGGATAACAAGCTTTTCTTGAAGTCTATTAATGTCCACCAGATTTCGTGCTGGAAATGGACAAATATAGGTTGAGGAATCTGACAAACAATGCTTAAGTTTGACAAATAAATACCCCCATTAAAGATGCTTCTTTCAGAACTAAGGAATCAAGCTTTAATCGAACTCCACACAACAATAAATATCAAAAAAGGTTAATTTGAAAAATGTCTGACGTTTGTGATTATTGAATCCTTGCACGCAGAAAAAAAGAAGATAGAAAAATGGTGATCTCATCAATCTAATCTGTCGCCTCAACAAGAACTTTTCTATCAAACGTGCATTATCGTTTGGGATATTTTGTGCCTTTTTTTTAAAGATGCTTTTATGTAAATTTAAATGTTCTCCTGATTTTTTAAAGAAAAGTTGTCGAAGTGTTTTTTTCTGCTAACACAGGTACTTCATCATCTGTTAGAGTCCAGGGACTGTGTACAGTGACATGGTCAATATATGTGTTTTAAATATCAGTCAAAAACCCTTTCGTTTCTAAGAGCCGCAAGAATTTTTTCAACTGCGCTGATTATCCCCGTTGCTGTGTTTATCTGACTAACTGTTTTCTTCCCTGGGTTTTTTTTCCCTGTAAGATCTATGTAACACGCACATTAGTCCTGCTAAAAGATACAGTAAGCCAAGATCCAAGACCGTGCAAACGCAGACAAAGCGATCGTTCCAATCTTAAAAATCCACACGGAGAGGGAGAGGCTCTTCCATGGCAAAACCGTTTCAAGATATACTCTGAAAGTTTTACGGCTGTGCCCCCCAATGACTCCTAAAAGATTAAAGAGAGAATTCAAATCGTCATCTCATGCGTATGCATTGTTAGCTCACAAAATTATCACATCGTACCCCATGTAGCCTCACCAGGTCCAGTATTTATGTTTCTAAGGGTCCCATGATAATAATATTTGCACAAATTACCTGTCTGAAAGTCACTAGGCAATCGCGACCTTTGCTGGCCTTGTACGGTTCGCACAAAGAGGAGGTGGCTGGTACATCTGATATCTAACCCCCATGTCCCAGCCCTGCCCTCAACGTCTGCAGAAAGACCGAATATGCCCCCTGTGTCCACTGAACTGCCTAGATCCTGTGATTGGAGGAATCCATAATTCTGCCCTCCATTCCTAAAACGGAAGATGGGAGAGGGGGGGGGAGAGTTATGGAGGGGAGGAGGAGGAATAAAAGAGTATGTGTAGGAGGTGAACGGGTGTGTGGGGGTGGAGGAAACATAAAAAATGAAGTTGGATCAGAAGAGCATACAATGGTAGAAGAAGATGCACAGATTGTGGAAAATCATATAAGCGAGAATAAGCTACGTTTGGTTGTTGCCTTTTTGCGTTTTGTTTTCTTTTGCTCGCTTGAAAATAAGTAAGTGACGTTGACGTGCTGCCGTCATAGGTCCTGAGCTGTCAGAGGTAAAGGGACCCAAAGAAAAAGACAAAGAAAAGAAAAGAAAATAAAGATAGAATTAATCTGGAGAGAGAAGTAAAGAAGAATAACTGAAAGAAAATGTAAAAAGTCGGATGGGATAATAAATACACATGACGCATAACTGAAGAAAGAAAGAAAGTATAAAGGAAAGAAAGAAAGGAAGAGGATGAAAAGAAAGAAAGGATAGAGCAAAAAAAAAATTAATCTGCAACAAAATAACAAAACACCCCCCCCCTCCTCTAAAGAAATGGAAACACAAAACAGTATAAAAACAGAATTAGATTACGATAATCAAAACTACTACAATAAAGATACTCGAGAAGAAAACATTGTGAAAAGTCAACAACACCACTGAAGTAGAACGCAAAGAAAGGAGCCAGCATTTCGAAAGAGAGATAGAAAACATCAGACAGACAAAGATGTGTTCGACAACTCTCTAACAACAGAAAGACAAAGATGTGCTCGACAACTCTTTAACAGCAGAAAGACAAAGATGTGTTCGACAACTCTTTAATAACATTAAGCCCAAAGATGTGTACAGACAACTCTTTTACTACAGAAAGAACAAAGTGTTTCGGAACAACCTCTTAAACACAGAAAGACATAGAGTCTTCGACAACTCTTTAACAAAAGAAGACACAGAGGTTCGACAACCTATTACAATAGAAAGACAAAAGTTTTGGTTCGACTACTTCTTTAACAACAGAAAGGTCAAAGATGTTTTCGACAACTCAACCAGCAGAAAGACAAAGATTACCCCCACACACCCACTTTTTCGACATCTCTCCTAACAACAGAAAGACAAAGTGTCCTTCGACAACTCCTAACAACAGGAAGACAAAGATGTATTCGACTACGCTCTTAAATTATCAGCAGAAAACAAAGATTATTCGAAAACTCCTTTAACAGCAGAAAGACAAAGATGTATTCGACAACTCTTAAAATCAGGCAAAAGTCAATAGTGTTTTACATCGCATTATCAACAGACAAAAGATGTTCGACATCGCTTTAACAACAACAGACAAAGATGTGTTCGACAACGCTTTAACAACTTGACAGCAAAGATGTGTCGACAACGCTTTAAACAACAACAGGCTAAGATTATCGACAAATCTTTAACAACTTTCTGTCACAGGGCTGCTCCCCCTTCTCACGTGCTCGTGGCCGCTCACATGGCAAGAACACGCAAGGGCGTATTAAATCTCATCATAACCTATTTTGTAGAAAAAACCGTTTCTTCTTGTAAAATGCGCACGTACGCATGGCTCAACACTCTCACAAACGAGCGCGAGTATGGGCAGAGACTAGAGACGAGACCACCCAACGCGCGCACAACACACACGCACAATTCAAAGCTTAGATTGTAAAGCTTTCCGGACTTGCTTTGGAGATTCCGTTCATGCTTCTTCTTTAGGAACGATAGAGATATAGGAGGACTACCTCTAGAGGATTATCGTAACTAGCCGTTTTCAAAAGTAGGTGTTGTAAGAAGTTGACCAAGTTAAAACTAATAATGCAAATCGGGAAATTTCAGTATATCCGACTTAGTATTTCCCAATAGCTAAAAATATCTCTTCGATTGTCACTAGTATACTTTACAATTCGTTATCTTCAAAAGTCCCAATAACAATCCAAGACGGGCCAAAAATCACACACCTCTTTACTCCGTGTCCAAAATGGGAACTCAAAAGCAGATTTTGATAGCTAACATCTCTCTTAAATTAAAGAGAAATGGCTTTTTTCTGGATCTAATATAAAAGTGCACCAAAAAGATACATATCCTTCACATCTTAAGATATACACGACGGATCCCCTTCTTAAAAACAAGGAAGCAGGGGCAGCATTCATTATTCCAGCTTTAAAGATTGAAAAATCCTATCACATGGGCAAAAATCATTCCACTTTACTGCTGAACTTACTGCTATTTTGATGGCTTTGTACTTTCTGCTTGATTTCCCCAATCTTTTTTGCAGATATTGTTTCTGTTTGATTCTAAATCTGCATTACAGTCTCTCAGTAACTCGTCTTCGACCGTAAGGCAGAATCTTATTACTGAAATTAATTTTTTTGGTACATTTTTTAATTCTGAGGGTTCGAATGTTACTTTCTGCTGGATTCCATCTCATTGTGGTATTCATTTTAATGAAAGGGTTGACAAAGCTGCCAAAAAGGCAGCAAAACATGATAGCTATTCAACTGTTTTTAGATATTCCTCTTTCTCTTCTGAAATTTTATGCTTGTTTTCAAAATGTTTGCTGGAAACATGTGAAAAAGAAACAGGAAAGGCTGGTTAATCCCCAGCATACTTGTTCAGTTCTGGATATTGAAACATTCTTTGCACTCATACGGTTTTCGAAAATCCTGTACTAGAAAATTGTTTCTCTAAAACTACAGATTGAAATTAAATGCCTTTCGAGCAAAATTTGCCAAAAATATACAATGTATATGCGGTGACAAATTTTCTAATGTTCAGGGTTTTGTAAACAATGTCAAGGTTTAAAAACGTTTTTAACCATCATTTCAAGATAAGTCTCTGCAGGAAGTTTTAACCAATCCAGAGTTATTAAGTGAAATAGCCTTGTCTCTGTTTCAATCCCCATATTTCCCCTTTTTTGTAAAGTAGGTCGTGGGAATCTACATTTTGCTTGTTTCACAGCTGCCGTTTCAATAGTTCAAAATTTTTTGTTTTCCAAAATTAGAGTATTTTTCAATTGTTGGGGTTTTTTGTTAATTTTTGTAGTTCTATGCCATGTTTTTTGCAACATACTATTTATATAGATTGGAATAATCTTTTAAGTGCTTCATCCCAACACGTATCTATTCTACTTAAAGCCCTTATCTCATTAATGTTCCCCCCCCCCCCCAATCCCCCCCTGCCCCATCGTCTAATATCACTTTAAGTGAACAGACGTAAAATTGAAGACACACACACACACACACTCACACACACGCACGCGCACGCCACGCGCGAGCGCCCCGCACGCAAAACACAGATTCACACACACACACACACACACCCACCACCACACACACTAAACCAAAGTTTAAAATTTCCCAAAATATCCCTCTGTCTAGAGACATATAAAAAAGCTGTTGTTTCATAGGCCCAAAAAATATTGTCAGGGAAAAAACACACACATATATACACCCCTCCTCCCCCCCCCTCTCACACACACTCACAGGACACACAGAAACACAACACAAACACACATACACTCACACTCACACACCAACACACGCACACACACACACAGATAAGACGAGAGAGACAGCGACAGACAGAAACAAGACGACAGGACAGAAACAAGACAGAGAGAGCCAAACAAAAAACAAAAAACTGAAAAAAATCAACT
>CM054145.1:63761433-63773933 GCA_028751875.1 Rapana venosa
ACACACACACACACACACACACACACACATCACACACACACACACACACACACACACACACACACACACACACACACACACACACACACACACACGTCAGAAAAAAGACAGCACACGATTTTATTAATAACTTTAATGTTATTGTTTGGATTAATTTTCTTATTTACAGCCAAACAAATCAAGCACACAGCGCCTTCCACGGAAAACAATTCTGATAACTGTTGTCGATTAATCTGATTATTTTCTTCAGCTTGTCCCCTTCTTCCTAGCTTATTTCTTATTCTTTTATTTCGAGGATAATGGAATAAGCACCCGTATTTTTTTACCACCAGTCCCCGTGTGTGTGTGCAGGTTTGTAAATTTGGTCATCCGTTCCCATCCCTACATAATGGCGGAAGAGGTTTTAACGTGTGCGCAAGGTGTTCTGCGTGCGTTCGCTCACAGGACTTCGGTTTATAGTCTCATCCGAAGGACTTTTAGGGGGTGGGAGTGGGGAGTGGAGTCAACACTGATATTAACACTTGGGGAAAATATCCCCTTGAACGGAATTCAAACCCGGACAGCAGATCACCAGCGCAATGCACAACGCTTTATTCAACCTGGTTATCTCCTCCTCTAGATTAAAATGACTAGATTATTTCCCTTTGTGTTGACTGGACTTAAATGGTCCATTTTAGTAATTTATTGAGAAACGCCAACCTGAAGAAAACGGGAAAAAATGGGTATTTTTTTCTTTGTAAAAGTCAGCTCAACTGCCTCCATCACCGCTGTTGTCGCTAGGAGCTCCTCGCAATGCCACCAGGGTTCACCATCTTTCTCTGTCTCTGCTGAGGTCTACCATCTCCTGTAGCCCTCCTCCCAGACCACTGACCTCAGTGATGTTGGCAGTGTAGGATGTTGGGGGTCTGCCTCTTTTTCCTTCTGCCCTCAACCTTGCCTCGGAGAACTGTCGTCATCAGATTTGTCTGTGTGTCTCTGCATGCATAACCAACATATCTCAGTCTGCGCTTATCATTTTCAGCCAACATTTGTCTTGGCACTGAGAGTTCACCAATAATGCTTTCATTTGTCTTTCTATCTGATCATTTGATTCTTAGAAGCTTCCTAAAATCAGCTGTCATATTCATAAAACCATTTGTAATTTTCCTTAAAACAGCTGCTATTTTCCTAAAATCAAAAGTTAGCTACATTTCCCCAAACAGCGGCTGCAATCTTATTAAAATCAGCTATCATTTTCATCATATTCTTCTTGTTATATTCGTAAAATCCGCTGCCATTTTTTTTTAAAATCCCCAAAACAAACCTGGCATGGACAGTGCTTTGATTAGAAACGCACACACACACACATTAAATCATGACAACATCGTACTATGCTGTAATAGAGCACCACTACATCCTGTTTAGAATTGTGTGTTTAAGTTTGGAGGTAGCCATGTAACGATCACTTAGACCTTATTTTCTGTCCTGTGAACCTGGCAGACATCAGCCTGTAAAAATCCAGATATGAAAATAAAAAGATTGTAGATGGAATTATACTGAAATCGCGTCATACAAAAAAGTCATTAAAACATTGAGATTTTATCATTGGGAGAGAGAGAGAGAGAGAGAGAGAGAGAGAGAGAGAGAGAGAGAGAGAGAGAGAGAGAGAGAGAGAGAAAGAGAGAGAGACAGAGACAGGGACAGAGACAGAGAGAGAACGAAGGGTAGTTAATATCGCTCTCTTTTTTCCAAACAAATCATTTAGTCTTAAAATAAATCAGAAAAAAAACATTTGCACTTTAATGTGGGCCATTTTTGTCCTTTTCAAAATTCAATCAAGACTCTTTCCTTTCAAGTCTTGCCACGTTAATTAACTAAATTCAATCTGAGCGCCTCGTCGTGTTTGATGAGCAGCCATTTCTTATCGAAGGCAGGCGTCCAAAGATCTGGGCCGAAAAGAGACGGGCAGGCGATCCTGATTTAAAATCGATTTCTCATTAGGGCCTTTATTGATTGATCCCCGTCAGGGCAAATTTCAGGTGGGAAGTGTCATTAGCACGACGTTTTTCACAAAGAAAGAACATTTTCCAGCCCACCAAAAAAATTATTTCTTTTAATGAAAGAGCCTGATCTAAGGGTACAGTGTATATTATATATATATATTTTTTTTTTATACACAATATCTGATGTTTTCTGTATTCAACAAAACATAACTAAAATGGGGGTGGGGGGGGGGGGGAGGGGGGAGGGGGAGGTTGATGTCTGACATGAAACGAATAGGAAAAAGGTGCATATACTTTTTTTTCTCATAACACAAAGTATCTTTTATAACCAGAAAAATCTCAACTTGAATGACAGTTGCTAGCATATTTTTTAAAAATTCTGATACATTAAGTTTTGTGCTAAGCTTACGATACATTTGGTCTATTTATTTACTCGAATTGTTGGTACAGTTTTAGGGATGGGGTTTTCTTTCTTAACCCCCCCCACCACACACACACGCAGAGGCACACACACACGCAGAGGCACACACACACACACACACACACACACACACACACACACACACACACACACACACACACACACACACACACACACACACACACACACACACATACACACACACGCACGCACACATAATAAAACATAAATATAATTATCAGTTAATCATCGAACCGATTTTGGAGATTTTTTTTTACCTCCCCCTTCTATCCTCCCCCCCCCTCCCCTAAAAAAGGAAACGCTGTGGTTAGAGCACTGAGCTCACAATCTGACGGGACGGGTTCAAGCCACCACGCTATAAACTGCGCCATAAACAAACGCGCTTTCATTTGTTTTTGCAAGATATAGTGCTATATAAATTCCATGTATTATTATTATTATTACTATTATCATTATTATTATTATCATCATTATCATCATCATCATCATCATCGTCATCACCATCATTATCATTATTATTATTATTATTATTATTGTTATTATTATTAAAGTGAAGTCCTGTGTACGAACACACGCAGAACATCTTGAGCACATATTAAAACTCGTTCCGCCTCGGAAAAGTTGGCCATTTCGGAAGAGCGGATGACAAACTTGACAAAACATATGCACACAGGTGTCGTGTTTACACAGCATCCCCGAAGACGGAAAATGGCTACGTTAATGGTGGACAAATGGTCTTACCATTAGTGAACATCAGCCGAAGAACGAAAGAAAAAAACCAAACCCAACCCACTACAAAGTATATCGTAGCTTTTTCCACTTATGTCACACACAACTTGAGTTAGGACACGTTTCGTTTCTTGGTACCATGCAGGACATCCCTGCAGTGCTGCAAAGCGTCCTCAGAACCACACACTGCCACAGTGCAGCATGGAGAACCTGCCCCCTCATCCCCCATCCCTGCAACTTTATACCACAGTGATAATATCAGCAAAGTGACCAGAAGACGAAGCGAAGAAGAAGAGGAATGTTCTTTTAAAGATTCCATTCGAACCCAGCACCTCTAACTTTTTAGATACATGTTTCACCACTAGACTACATAATCGCTTTGATAAATAGTTCTACTTCAATTTCTCTAAGTATTCGTTTTGTACCTTGCATCTCAAAGTTTTAACTAATCTATAATCTCCCTTTCAGGGAACTGTATTCTAAGGGTATGACCAGGTGGAAAAACCACCCAGACAATGAAGTGAAACTGCTGGAACAGATTGCCGAGGTTAGGCCAATGGCAGGTGTGGTAGAGAGATGAAGGAGAAAGACAACAGAATAATGGATGTAAAAAACGGGAGCGGGATGGAAAGAAAAGGGAATAATTGATGTTTTCTAAACCTGGTCCCCAGTTAATGGTCTGCAGACGTGTGGGGAGCATTTGACGTCCACACTGTGGGAATTCCTGTCCACACTTGTAATGCCATTTTGCCTCCAGTCCCTGTTTTTTTAAAAGTCGATTTGCTTCTCCGTCCCTGTTCTATATAATGTCATTTTACGTTTCAAATGCTGATTTTTTTTCTTTACTGAACTGTTGGAGCTGGCAAACGTGCGTCATAGATTTGTGACGTCACTGAGTTACGTGTTTAAATTCTCTTTTCTTTCCTTTCTGTGTTTTGTTTCGTTTTGGTTTGGTGTGGGTTTTGTCTGTCTGTTTGTTTGTTTGTTTGAATGCTTGGGTTTTTTTCATAACATTTGGGGAATATTTTAAAGTATAAACTCGACTTAAAGAAACACTCTTCCTTTTAGCGTTCTTATGTTGTTTCATGGGGATGGGATAGCTCAGTGGTCAGAGCGCTCGCTTTCCCCCAGCCAAATTAAGCAGCATCGAGCAAGGTTACTAAGTGAATGGGTGACCGTTTGCGCGCCTCGGCTTCAGTACAGTCCCCCAGTTCATACAACTGTACAAGAGTACCTGCCTCTTTAGGGTCAGGGAAGGTAAAGCAGCGAGGGAGAGGAGGTGGGCGCCGCCCTCAATATGCTGGCCCCTAGAGAAACTGAGGTCTCTGATGTCTTGCTCCCCTGCGACCACATAGATTATGGGACACCCTTTATCTTTTTATGTTGTTTTTAATAACTGATTAATGATTTTTTTTTTTTAAGGATTTACGACCTGTGAAGGCTTTTCCCTTTTTCTCCTTAGTGTTTTTCTGGGTTACATAAGAAGATACGGATATTCGTATGTTAGTTTTTTGTGTTGGATTAACAACAACAAAAAAAAGAGGTATTTTGGGGCCTCATTTTTTAACGTCCACTTCCGCTACTCGTACTACAATTCTCATCCTGGCCTGACCACGTCCCTGAGTTGTCTTTAAGCACCGCTATAAACAGCAGGATTGGATTTATCTATTTTTTTAAAATTTATCTATTTACTTTATTATTTCATAGCAAGGATAATGGAATAAGCACTCATGTAATTATTTTACAATCAGTCCCCGTGTGTATGCAGTTTTGTAAATTTTGTCATCTGTTCCCACCGGAACACAATGGCCTAATCTTTCGAAAAGCGGAACAGGATTTAACGTGTGCGCAAAATGTTCTGCGTGCGTTCGTACACGGGACCTCGGTTTGTAGTCTCATCCGAAGGACTTTTGGGGAGAGTGGAGTCTGCACTGATGTTAACTCCAGGGGAAAATATCTTCCTTGAACGGGAATCGAACCCGGATCGTCAGATTGAGAGCACAATGTTCTAACCACTAGGCTATACCTTCCCCCAACTTTGACTTCTGTAACTTCTTAGGGATTCTTTGAAATCTTGCACTGCTCTTTCAGACTGTCCGTCATGCATAAATTGAACCTAGCGGAGCTCACCCCTTCTCAGTAGCAGGGTGCATGCTAGGTATGTTAATGCTATCCATCACACCATCCATAGCTGGCTTAATTCTTCGATGAACAGTGGATGGGGTTTTAACGTGCACACCAGACATTTTGCGTGCATCTGCACTGAGGACTTTGGTTTATTCACCTTCACTTTTTCACCTATTTCGTGTTCTGGTCAACTGTTGAGGCACCATTGAAGATGTTGAGGAACTTCGGTTTATAGCCTCACCCAAACACCATTCCGAGGATTGGCCAGCAGTTGACAAACCCACATCAATTCCATTTTCTATTCTGTGAAGTCGTCATTGTGCAGACTGGATGTCTGTGATGTTGTTGTTGTTGGTGTTTTTTCTTCATGTCTTCGCAGAAATGGATTTAACAGGCATGTATAACAGACATGTGAACATGTTGGAATAGGACGTGTAGCTCTGTTTAGCTGCGAGCAGGTGTGTTAGAGAGGAAAGAGAATAATTGATGGGTTCTAAATCTGGTGCGAGTTAATGATCTGAATAACGTAGGCTGAAGCATTTTCACCTGCACATTTTTGGAATTACCTGTCCACACTTTTAGCGTCCATTTACACTTCAGTTGCTGTTTTGAATGTCCTTTTACACTTTAGTCCTTGTTATTAAAGAGTCATTTTACACTTCAGTTATATGATTTTACACTTCAGTTTCTGTTTTACATGTCATTTTACACTTCAGTAATGTTATTTAACAATTCAGATTGTGTTATAAATGTAATTTTACACTTCAGTAATGTCATTTTCACTTAAGTGATATTTTAAACTTCCGTAATGTCATTTTACACTTCAGCCCCTGTTTGAAATTTCATGTTACACTTCAGTAATGCACAATACAATACAATACAATACAATACAATACAATACAATACAATACAATACAATACAATACTACTATATACAATGGAATACAATCTCGTATATTTAAAATAATTTTACACTTCATATCCTGTTCATTGTAACATGTTACACACCATGTTGTTTAGTACGTTGACTTTTGGGGAAAAATAGACGTACTTTTCGATGACAGAAAAAATCCCGACTGTATCAATCTATTGACGCAATTTTTAAAAAATGGAACAAAGCAAATGCATTGCTTATTCAATGTACCATCTGGAAATGAACATTTGACCTTGACTTTGACACAAGGAACGTACTTTTCACTGTGAAAATGAGCATGTCAACATTCTGGTACTTTTCACTGTGAAAATGAGCATGACAACATTCTGGTACTTGCCGTCCTTATATAGACACACACCATGACAGAAGCCCAAGTATAAAAATAAATCCCACGAAAGCTCCCCCCCCCCCCTACCACACACACACACAAAAGAGGATTTTTCTTCTGAAGTTAACATCAGCGCCGACTCCACTCTCCCCAAAAGTCCTTCAGATAAGACCATAAATCAAGGTCCTGTGTGCGAATGCATGCAAAATATCTTGCGCACACGTTAAAATCCATTCCGCTTATCGGAAGAGTAGGCCATTGTGTGCCGGTGGGAGCGGATAACAAAATGTACAAACTACATACACACGGGAACTAGATGAATAAAAAAACAATCCACGAGTCCTTATTCCATTATTCTCGAAATAAAAGAATAAAATAAAAGAATAAATATAAACACACACACACGCACGCACATGCACGTACACTCCCCCCCCTCCACACACACACACACACGCACACGCAAATGAAAAACGAAAGAAAGAAAGAAAGAAAGAAGGAAAGAAGACATGAAAGTGAGCTAATGGAAGGTGTGACACAGGCAGAAGAAAGACAACAGCAGAACAAGGGGAATAATTGATGGTTTCTAAATCTGGCCTGCAGGCAACGAGCTCTGCACAGCTCTATACAACAGACAGAAGACACAACAGACCAAGGGACCATGTGGGTGTGTGGAGAGGGGGGTGGGTGGGTGGGGAGGGGGCACTGGCTTCCTCAGACCCTTGTGGCTTATTTCAGAAGGTACGGGGTGTCAAGGGTTCAAATCTCCGCAATCCTGTGTGTAAAAAAAAGTGAATATGATATGATCTTGACGGTGAAAAGTAGATGGGAAATTTGTAATGTTAAAGGTTAAATTATGTACCCACCTACTCATAAATTATATGTATGTATGTATGTATATACATATGTATGTATGCATGTATGTATGTATATATATATATATATATAATTCTATCTATCTATCTATCTATCTATCTATCTATCTATCTATCTATCTATCTATGTGATACTGATTGTCTGTGTCATGTCTTCCATTCACACAGTAATCATTATGATGTCTGGATCAGTTCCACGTCGTTTTCCAAACACATTCACCCATGCCTACCACCTTCCTCCTTTGTTTAGTCACCGTGTCTCTGAAACTCTTATGGGGACGGGGTAGCTCAGTGGTCACAGCACTCACTTCCCCCAGCTAAGGTTAAGCAGCGCTGAGCGTGGATACCAAGTAGATGGGTGACCGTTTGCGCGCCTTGGCTTCAGTACAGTCCCCCACCTCATCCAGCTGTCAATGGGTACCTGCCCTCTTTAGGGTCAGGGAAGGTAAAGCAGCGAGGGAGAGGAGATGGGGGACGCCGCCCTCAAAATGCTGGCCCCTGGAGAAGCTGAGGTCTCTGACGCCTCGCTCCCTTACGACCACATAGGTTATGGAACATCTTTACTTCTGAGTAGGCCCATTCCAGCTTTCAGCATGTTCTGTCCAATGTTTGCTGATTCATTTTACGTCAAGATTCTTCGCCATTGCTTTCGTCAGAGCCCAACACTCACGTCATTGTCAAAACACGCATTTATCAAAGAATTTCTTGTTGGAGAGAGAGAGAGAGAGCGAGCGAGAGAGAGAGAGAGAGAGAGAGAGAGGAGGAGAGGGGACGCTAGTTCCAAGACCGAGCGTTCTTTCGAAATCGGCCACGTCTTGCTGTCGTGTAGCGGGACAGTTCATTTTGCTCCTTGCTTTCTTTGCCTGGCTACTGTGTCAGTTGTGTGAAAAAAGCGCTGTTGTGAGAAGTCAACTTCATTTCCTGCTGTGCACACGTTAATCTCAAATCCGTTAATCTGTTGTGAACGGTTGTATGCGTGTGAATGTTTTGAAAGTTAAGTTTTAATTTGTTTGATTTACAATATTAAGCGATATACACATTCTATATCATCATCATCATCATCATCATCATCATCATTACTATTATTATTCATAGCGCCACCGACCATAAACTTCATATGAGGACTGTCATATCATTCAGTTCAAGCAGTTCACAATGGTATTTACCACCATGCTAAACATCAAGATGCTCTAATCCCCTAAAATATCCCAAACCGTCAACCTAAAGCAAAAATCACATTAAATGACAAAGTGCCTTAATGATGACGGCATACCCTGGTGGTTAGAGTGATGCGCATTGTGCTCGTGATCTGCTGATTCGGGTTCAAATCTCGTTCAAGAGGATTTTTCCTCGGAGTTAACAACATCAGTGCCGACTCCACCCTCTCTTTGGATGAGACTGTAAACCAAGGTCCCGTGTGTGAACGCACGCAGAACATCTTGCGCACACGCTAAAACCCGTTCCGCTTATCGGAAGAGTAAGCCATTGTGTGCCGGTGGGAACGGATGACAACACTGACATAACTGCATACATACGGGGACCAGATGTAAAAAAAAGTACACGATTGTTCACTCCATTATTCTAGAAATCAAAGGCTCAATAAATAAACAAATAAATGAAATATTCCGTAAATTTAAAAAAAAAGCAGGTCAATTTGCAGTCCATCTGTCTCTGCCAGAGGGATCGGTGACTTATTGTAAAAGTTATGTGAGGAATGAATGAGGTCGAAGCTGACTTACAGTTGCAGCAAATGGCAGTGGGTCGGTGGTCCAGTGGGTAACACACCTGCCTAGAAAGCAACAAGTCCGGGTATCAGGTGTGTGGTGGTTCGATCCCTGTTTGTGTCCTAAACTTTCCCCCATCCACTAGACCCTGAGTGGGGGCATGGGCGCTAGTCTTTCGGATGAGACGATAAACCGAGATACTGTGCGTGACTCGCATTAAGCGCACGTAAAAGAAAGAAAGCAAGAAGAAAATTGTCCCTGATAAAATTATCTAGAGAAAAAGCCACTCTGAAAGGGGAATAAATACACATGTAGACAGGAAAAGAAAAACAAAAGAATGGGTGGCGCTGTTCTTGTGGCGACACACTCTCCTCAAAGAGAACAGCTCGAATTTCATGCAGAGAAATCTACCGTGAGTGAAAATGGTATACAATACAATACAATACAATACACTACAATACACTACAACACACTACAATACACTACACTACAATACACTACAATACACTACAATACACTACACTACAATACACTACAATACACTACAATACACTACACTACACTACAACACACTACTTGACACTACACTACAATACACTACAATACACTACACTACAATACACTACACTACAATACACTACACTACAATACACTACAATACACTACACTACACTACACCTACACTACACTACACTACAATACACTACAATACACTACAATACACTACACTACAATATAATACACTACAATACACTACACTACACTACACTACACTACACTACACTACAATACAATGCAAGGCAATGTAATACAATGCAACACCATACAAGGCAATGCAATACAATACAACACAATACAAGGCAATACAATACAATGCAATACAATACAACACAATGCAAGGCAATGCAATACAATACAACACAATGCAAGGTAATGCAATACAATACAACACAACGCAATACAATACAACACAATGCAAGGCAATGCAATACAATACAACACAACTCAATACAATACAATACAACACAATGCAAGGCAATGCAATACAATACAACACAACTCAATACAATACAATACAATACAATGCAAGGCAATGTAATACAATACAATACAACGCAATACAATACAACACAATACAACACAATGCAATACAATACAATGCAATGCAATGCAAGGCAATGTAATACAATACAACACAATGCAAGACAATGCAAGACAAGAAATACAATACAATACAATACAACACAATGCAAGACAATGCAACACAAGAAATACAATACAATACAATACAATACAATACAACACAATGCAAGACAATGCAACACAAGAAATACAATGCAATATAATACAATACAACACAATGCAAGACAATGCAATAAAATAAAATACAATACAACACAATGCAAGACAATGCAATACAATACAATACAATACAATACAACACAATGCAAGACAATGCAACACAAGAAATGCAATACAATACAATACAAGAAATACAATACAATACAAGACAATGCAATACAACACAATGCAAATCAATACAAAACAATACAACACAATGCAAGGCAATGTAATACAATACAACACAATGCAATACAATACAACACAACGCAATGTAATACAACACAATGCAAGGCAATGTAATACAACACAACGCAATACAAGGCAATGCAATACAATACAACACAATGCAAGGCAATACAATACAATACAACACAATGCAATACAAGGCAATACAATACAATACAACACAATACAATACAAGGCAACACAATACAATACAACGCAACACAATACAACACAATGCAATACAATATAATGCAAGGCAATGTAATACAATACAACACAATGAAAGACAATGCAACACAAGAAATACAATGCAATACAACACAATACAACACAATGTAACACAAGAAATACAATACAATACAATACAATACAACACAATGCAAGACAATGCAACACAAGAAAATACAATACAACACAATGCAAGACAATGCAATACAACACAATGCAATACAATACAACACAATGCAAGGCAATGCAACACAAGAAATACAATGCAATACAATATAATACAATACAATGCAAGACAATGCAACACAAGAAATACAATACAATACAATACAACACAATGCAAGACAATGCAATACAATACAATACAATACAACACAATGCAAGACAATGCAATACAACACAATGCAATACAATACAAAACAAGAAATACAATACAATACAACACAATACAATACAATACAAGAAATACAATACAATACAATACATGACAATGCAACACAATGCAATACAATACAATACAAGAAATACAATACAATACAATACTACACAAAGCAATACAATACAATACAAGAAATACAATACAATACAATACAACACAATGCAATACAATACACCCCCTAGCACCTCTTGCTACATAGATCTGTCTATAATCCAGAAAACTGTCTTTCACAAATGGAATAATTACAAATTAAAACTCTCAGCCTATCTTGCGATGGCTATGATAAAGAATTACTAGAAACATGGTGTGGATATTAGCAACAATTTGATAAAAACATCTGTGTTTCATTCTTCTTGTTTCTGCATAAAATCACGTTTTGCATGCAAATGACAGGGATTTATCACGGAGGAATAATGGGCCATATTTTCAAATTTGCTGTGAATTTTGATGTAAAAGGGTCAACGTGCGACCTTTACATGATTCTGTTTTTTATCTCTGATGATTGCGCCATTAATCTTGATAATGCTCTAACCACTGAGCTATTTTACACCCCATAACACACACACACACACACACACAACACACACACACACACACACACACACACACACACACACACACACACACACACACACACACACACACACACACACACACACACACACACACACACACACACACACAACACACACGCACACACACACACACACGCACACACGAACGCGCTCCCTTCCCCCCCACACACAGCACACACTCATACACACACATATATACACACATACCACACCACCCCCCCCCCCCCACACACACACACACCCCACCCACCCCCCACCCACCCACACCCCCCCCCCCCCCACACCACACACACACACACACACACACACACACACACACACACACACACACACACACACACACACACACACACCACACACACACACACACACACACACACACACACACACAAACACACACATTGTAAATAGGTTATTCATAGAATTAAGCAATCCAGTGGAATCGACTTCTCCATGATTACTTTTTCATATTCTGTGTTCATATGGGTCTTATGGCCGGCAAAAATTGAATAAGTATGATTGATTGATCGATTCACACACACACAACACAA
>CM054145.1:63776433-63778933 GCA_028751875.1 Rapana venosa
TCGCAAGAGAGGTATTGTGCTCATATTTTTTCTTTCTGAGAACTAGTCAAGCTGTGGAGTTTTGTATACGTTGAAGGGAGTGGATAGATGATGCTGGCAGACGTACAAGCCAAAAGAGAATTGCAATAATCAAGATGTGAAAGAATGAGAGAAGTCTCCCTCCTCACTCTTCTTGACTTATCTGCAGCCTTTGATACCATAGATCACTCAATTCTTCTTTCTCGCCTCCAAAATACGTTTGGTATTAACGGCACAGCCCTCACCTGGTTTACTTCATACCTCACAGACAGGTTCCAGAAAGTTATTGTAAACAAAATTCAATCAAAACCTGTCAAAATGGAATGTGGAGTCCCGCAGGGATCAGTCCTGGGCCCTGTTCTCTTTACTCTCTACACTGCTCCACTCTCACATATAATAAACAACCACCATATTGATCATCATTTCTATGCCGATGATACTCAGCTTCAGTGCAGTGATACTGTTGAAAACTTGCCTTCCCTCCTGACAAATATGTCCTACTGCCTTCAAGACATTCAAAACTGGATGACTCAGAACAAGTTACAACTTAATGCCGATAAAACCGAAGCCATGCTTATAGGGACCCAACATAAACTTTCCTCTATCGCAAAAACTTCAATAGAATTCGGCAATACGTCAGTTCCTTTGTCCAACTCTGTGAAGTATTTAGGAGTAGTTCTTGACAACACACTCTCTATGAAAAAATTCATCACCCAGACCTGCCAGTCTTGCTACTATCAATTACGGCGCATAAGCACGATTCGCAAGTATCTGTCCACTGATGCAACTTCCAAGCTTGTCACATCTCTCATTCTTTCACGTTTAGACTACTGTAATTCTCTTTTGGCTGGCCTACCAGCATCATCTATCCACTCTCTTTGACGCATACAAAACTCTGCAGCTTGACTGGTCCTAAGACAGAAAAAATCTGAACACATCACTCCTCTTCTGCGATCTTTTCACTGGCTGCCTGTCTCACAAAGACTGGAGTATAAAATCAATACCCTCTGTTTCAAATGTCTCCACAAATCTGCACCCCCTTATCTCTGTAACTGTCTTCATCTGTACACTCCATCCCGTTCCCTTCGTTCAGCCGCAGATACGTTGTGCTTTCGAACACCCAGATTCAAACAAACCACTGTTGGCCGTCGCTCCTTCTCTGTTTCTGGTCCATCCACCTGGAATGACCTCCCTCTTTCACTTCGACAAAAGCCTTCACTTGATACCTTCAAATCCAGCCTCAAAACACACTTATTTCCTACCTGAGACTTTCCCCCCAAATATCTGTCCCTAATTTTCAACAGCATCTTTCACCTTCTAAGTGTTGTTCCGAGTGTGTGTGTGTGTGTGTGTGTGTGTGTGTGTGTGTGTGTGTGTGGTGTGTGTGTGTGTGCGTGCATGCGTGCGCGCGCATGGTTTTGAAATCTGTTGTTCATTATGTTTAAGGAGAGTTGCATGTCTGTAAATGATTGAGTGCAAGCGCTTCGATTTGTTTTTGTTTTTTTACAAGATTGAGCGCTATATAAATTCCATATATTATTATTATTATTAGAAGTGACAAGTTTGGATGTTGCATCAGTGGACAGGTACTTTTGAATTGCACTAATACGCCGTAATTGATAGTAGTATGACTGACTGGTCTGGGTGATGAATTTTTGCATAGAGAGTGTGTTGTGGATAACAAGACATAGATACTTCACAGCAGTGGATAGAGGGAGTGATGCATTGCCGAGTTCTATTGAAGCTGTTGTAATAGAAGAGAGTTTGTGTTTGGTCCCTACGAGCATGGCTTCGGTTTTATCTGCATTTAGCTGTAATTTGTTCTGTGTCATCCAGTTTTTAATATCTTAAAAGCAGTGGACCATATTTGTTAGGAGAGAAGGCAGATTTTCAGGAGTAACACTGCTTTGAAAATGAGAGTTATCTGCGTAAAGACGGTTTATTATATGTGACAGTGGGGCAGTGTAAAGAGTGAAAAGAACAGGGCCTAAAACTGATCCCTGTGGGACTCCGCATTCCAGTTTGGCAGGTATTGATTGAATGTTGTTTACTGCAACTGTCTGGAATCGGTCAGTTAGGTATGAATTAAACCAGGTGAGGTCTGTGCCAGTAACACCGAACGTTTTTTGAAGACGGGAGAGAAAAATAGAGTGGTCTATAGTATCGAAGGCTACCGATAAGTCGAGTAGAGTGAGAAGGGAGATTTTCCCTGAGTCAGAAGCGAGTAGAAGCGTATTTAAAGTGTGTACTAGGGTGGTTTCAGTGCTGTGGTTGACGTGATAGGCAGACTGAAGCTCAGGAAGAAGATTATTGGAGAGAAGGTGGTTGTCAGAAGTCACTGCAGACCATGTCAAGACGAGAAGTCATTGCAGACCATGTCAAGACAAGTCAGAAGTCAATGCAGTTATAAATGCTCATGTAAGTTACACGTATACTGATAACAAGAACACAACAATTAGGTAATAATATATCAATGGACCAA
>CM054145.1:63781433-63783933 GCA_028751875.1 Rapana venosa
CCACCTTTCCTTATCTCCCCCCTTTCCTCTATCTCCCCCTCCTTTCCTCTATCTCCCTCCCACCTTTCCTCTATCTCCCACTCCCTCCCCACCTTTCCTCTATCTCCCCACCTTCCTCTATCCTCCCCACCCTTTCCTCTATCTCCCCCACCTTTCTATCTCCCCACCTTCCTCATTCTCCCCCACCTTTCCTCTATCTCCCCCCACCTTTCCTCTATCTCCCCCCACCTTTCCTCTATCTTCCCCCACCTTTCCTCTATCTCTCCCACCTTCCTCTATTCCTCTATCCTCCCCCACCTCTTTCCTCTATCTCTCCCCACCTTTCCTCTATCTCCCCCACCTTTCCTCTATCTCCCCACCTTTCCTCTATCTCCCCCCACCTTTCCTCTATCTCCCCCCACCTTTCCTCTATCTCCCCCACCTTTCCTCTATCTCCCCCCACCTTTCCTCTATCTCCCCCCACCTTTCCTCTATCTCCCCCTCCCACTCCCACCTTTCCTCTATCTCTCCCACCATTTCCTCTATCTCCCCCACCTTTCCTCTATCTCCCCCACCTTTCCTCTATCTCCCCCCACCTTTCCTCTATCTCCCTCCCCCCACCTTTCCTCTATCTCTCCCACCTTTCCTCTATCTCACTTCCCACCCACCTTTCCTCTATCTCCCCCACCTTTCCTCTTATCTCCCCCCACCTTTCCTCTATCTCCCCCCACCTTTCCTCTATCTCCCACTTTCCTCTATCTCCCCCACCTTTCCTCTATCTCCCCACCTTTCCTCTATCTCTCCCCCACCTTTCCTCTATCTCCCCACCTTTCCTCTATCTCCCCCCACCCCCCTTTCCTCTATCTCCCCCACCTTTCCTCTATCTCCCACCTTCTCTATCCCCCCACCTTTCCTCTATTCCCCCACCTTTCCTCTATCTCCCACCTTTCCTCTATCTCCCCACCTTTCCTCTATCTCCCCCACCTTTCCCTCTATCTCCCCCCCCACCTTTCCTCTATCTCTCCCCCACCTTTCCTCTATCCCCCCACCTTTCCTCATTCCCACCTTCCTCATCTCCCCCCCTTTCCTCTATCTCCCCCCACCTTTCCTCTATCTCTCCCCCACCTTTCCTCTATCTCCCCCCACCTTTCCTCTATCTCCCCACCTTTCCTCTATCTCCCCCCACCTTTCCTCTATCTCCCCCCACCTTTCCTCTATCTCCCCCACCTTTCCTCTATCTCCCCCCACCTTTCCTCTCTACTCTACCCCCCCACCTTTCCTCTATCTCTCCCCCCACCTTTCCTCTATCTCTCCCCCACCCCCTGCAGCCTGCAAAACAAACGAGGAAAACAAAGCAAAACAAGACAACAAAACAGAGCGAGAGCTAAAAAAAACAACAACATAAAAAACCATGTGAAATAAAGTAACGTAAAAATACCAAAATAAAGTAGCAAACCAAAAGAAAAGAAAACAATAGATCGCAAACAAAACGAAAAATATTCAAGCAAAACAGCAAAAAATCAAACAACAAAACAAAATAGCAAAACATTAAACATAAACAAAACAAAATAGCAAAAAAAGCAAACAAAAGCATCACAACACATCAAGAACAAAACAAAACAGCAAAACAAACAAAATAAAATCGCAAAACATTAAACATAAACAAAACAAAATAGCAAAAAAAAAGCAAACAAAAGCATCACAACACAACAAGAACAAAACAAAACAGCAAAACAAAATCGCAAAGCTAGCAAAAAATACACAACAAAAAGCAAGACAAGCAAACTAGAACAACAAAACAAATGAAACAAACTGACAAAACAAAACAAAATGCTTAAAACCCAAATAGGAAAACAAAACAAAACAAAACAAAGCAAAGCAAAGCAACCCCCCAAACCATGTGCATAAACAAAACTCCGGCCTTTGCAATTTTTCAATCATAACGCCTCTCGCAACAACACCGAAATAGAACACGCTTGAGTAATCGTAGCATCCATGTTGTCTGTCAGTTTGTTTGTTTGTTTGTTTAGCTGGTTGGTTGGTTTACTTGTTTGTTTGCTTGTTTACTTGCTAATGACTGTTCATGAGCGTTTCAAAGAGTAGGCACCCCAAAGGCCACCCAGCAAAAAGAGATGTACTCTATCTTACTCATCACACCCATGAACCACTTTGATAAGGACCTAAATACACATTAAATTTACATGGGAAGATTGCATGATTATCGCTGTTTAAAAAAAAGCTTGCTTTACCGGCAGCCATACTGTGACTTCAGAGGAGTTTTCAGATTCTTTTCTGGGGTTATCAGCGTGGATGCAGTGTGCAAAGCTAGCGTGCACATGTGCTGCCTGACAAAGGCCCTGTTGTGGCAGGTTAGGGATACGTACAAACATCTAGATCATATCTTCACCCCGTCCTACTATTCTCTGATAGGAGAGCATCAATTACATTGATTAAAGAAGAAAAATGTAGAGAACGAACAAGAATGCCTGTTTATCTGTCGTCATATTTGTATCAGACACTT
>CM054145.1:63788933-63793933 GCA_028751875.1 Rapana venosa
GAGTATAATCAAAATTAGTGTTGATAGTGATCGTGCACTGTTTTGAGAATTACATATTGAATATTATTATCTTTGAAACACACACACACACACACCACACACACACACACACACACACACACACACACACACACACACACACACACACACACACACACACACACACACACACTCTCTCTCTCTCTCTCTCTCTCTCCCTTTATTGTTTTGCTTATAGTTATAGTTGTTGTGTATTCATACTTTATAATTTCAATATTTTATTGCCAATATTGAGCTTGTTGGCTGTACTTGAGTTTTAATGAATGCCCTATTTCAATATTTTATTGTTACGTGTAACAACTATGTGTACCATTTTACAATGTGTAGATGTTTATTTTTATGACTTAATACATTTTTTGTTTTGTTTTTTGTGTTTGTTTTTCTCTTTTTCTTTATTTTTCTGGGGGTTTTGGTCCTTTTTTTTTGGGGGGGGGGGGGTCTTTTTGTTACGTGTAACAACTATGTGTACAATTTTACAATGTGTAGATGTTTATTTTTATGACTTTATAAATTTTTTGTTTTTGTTCTTTGTGTTTGTTTTTCTCTTTTCTTTTTCTTTATTTTTTTTTGGGGGGGGGGGGGGGTTTGGTCCTTTTTTTTTTGGGGGGGGGGGTTCTTTTTGTTGTTGTTTTTTGTTTGTTTATTTCTACTGTGTGAGAGTATGAGAATTGGATTATTATTAAGATATACCCTACGGGCGGGGACTGGATGTAAAAAAGCACATGAGTGCTTATTCATTATCCTCGAAATAACAGAATTTGTCATTGTCCAAAAATTTGTCATTGTCATTGTCATTGTCATTGTCTCTCTCTCTCTCTCTCTCTCTCTCTCTCTCCTCTCTCTCTCTCTCTCTCTCTCTCTCTCTCTCTCTCTCTCTCTCTCTCTCTCTCCTCGCTTTCTCTCTCTCTCGCTTTATCTCTCTCGCTTTCTTTCTCACTTTCTCTTTCCCCCTCTCTCTCTCCTTCTCTCTCTCTCCCTCTTCCCCCTTCCCTCCCTCCCTCCCCCTCTCTCTACCCCCCCCCCCCTCTCTATTCGGCTTCATGGTGTACAGACAGACAGACAGAAGTCCATCAGTCTTGCCAGCAGTCTGTTCAATCAGCATTTTGTTTTAACCAGGCATTAGCTCAGGGGCTCCCCTGAGACCTAGTCCTTCTAACAGGTCAGAAACTTTGAACCATCAGACACTCCCTCCCATCAACCTCCCTCCCCTTCCCTTAACTTTTCGTCTGCAAAAGCCCCCCCCCCCCTCCCCATCCCCATCCACCCCCCACCCACACAAAAGCAGCCCAACTTTCACCATCTTTAAAAAAAAATCTTGTCTATTGCGTTCTTCAATACTGCAGAGAAACAGCAAAATCCATGTTATTTGTCCCCCCTCCCCCTCCAATTTTCATGTTAATTTGAACACTTCAGCGTTTTACGTGTCTAATATTTAATGTGAATAGACGTTTAAATTGAAGAACAAGAAGAAGAGCAACTTCTGCGTTTACTTTTGATTTAAAAAAACAACCACGTCATTTCTTCATGTTCGTACGTTATTTCAACCATTTCTACGTTTTCTTTTCATAAACCAAACCTCTGTGGATGACGTAATTATTAAACCAAACCTATATGGATGACATAATTCGTAAACCAATCCTATATGGATGACATAATTCATAAACCAAACCTATATGGATGACATAATTCGTAAACCAAACCTATATGGATGACATAATTCTTAAACCAAATCTACGAGGATGCCGTAATAATAAACCACGCGTAACTCACTCAGGGCAGACTTGAATTGATTGGAAATGACAGAGGAGAGGAGAGGGAGCATAAAAGAGAGGAGTGTATATCTGTCTGTGGAGAGGTCTTTGGGGAGGTGTATGGGGGTCATGTCTGTATTAAAGAGGCCCTGGATTAATGATTGTCATTTGATGGGTTCACTCTTTCCATCTCTCCCAGGTTCATTTGAGCACCAACTATTCAGCTGGCAATCATCGATCATGGATCAGTTCGACACAGACACGATCCTCACACACCTCACTCCCTCCCTACAGACATGCATACAGCTACAGAGCTACAGACCGCCTCCTCTCTTTCCCCCTCCCTCTCCCCTGCTGTCCCCAGTCCATTCACCAGAACTCCGAGAGGAGAACGTGAACAGTGAACAGTGGTCAGAACTGGATCAGCACTGGTAGAATTGATTTTGAACTGTTTGATATTTGGAGACAAGTGTAAGGGCCTGTAGTTTGTTGTGTGATGTATTGATTGGTCATTGATGTGTGTGGAAAGAGAGGTTTACTCTGTGTGTGTGTGTGTGTGTGTGTGTGTGTGTGTGTGTGTGTGTGTGTGTGTGTGTGTGTGTGTGTGTGTGTTTCATTTATCATTTTCATAACACTTTAAGTCACGGAAAATTTCTTTGCGTGAAATTCGGACTGCTTTCCTAGGGAAGAGCGTAGCCACAAGAGCAGCGCCACTCATGCGTGGTGTGTGTGTGTATGTGTGTTGTGTGTGTGGTGTGTGTGTGTGTTGTGTGTGTGTGTGTTGTGTGTGTGTGTGTGTGTAAGTCTTCGTTTGCGCTTATAACTATTTCCTTGCTTTGCTTTTTCCTTTAATTTGCTTCTTATATTTATTATTATTTTTTTTATAATATTTCTGTGTTGTCGCGGCCATAGAGTCTCCCTTTGTAAACACTTAAGTTCTTATTGCTGTTGATACTGTTCAGATGTCAGTTTCTGTCATTTATATCACATGTGCACAGATGCGTACACACGATGTTTATTCAAGCGTATACGCAACTTAATTTTCTCGTACTTTTTCAGTTGCGCATAAACGCACGGATGCAGTTCTCTGTCAGTCTCTCTCCTTCTGTCTTTTCTTCTCTATATCTCTCAATTCTCTCTGTCCGTTACTCCCTCTCTCTTTCTCTATATATCTTTCTCTCCTACTCTCTCGGTATGTCATCTGTTTTGTCTGACTGTTTTTGATTTTGTCTGTCTGTCTCTGTGCCTGTCTGTCTTTCTGTGTCTGTCTGTCTGTCTGTCTCCGTTTTATTTGAACACCCAATCGGAAAAAAAAAGGGTGAAAGGGTGGCGCAGCGCTAAGTGGCGACGCGTTCTCCCGCTCTCCTCGGGGAGAGCAGCCCGAATTTCACGCAGAGAAATCTGCCATGACTTAAAGTGGTATGAAATAAAATCTGAGCGCTTTGATTTGTTGCTTTACAAGATTCAGCGCTATATAAATTCCATACATTATTTTATTATTATAGCTGGAATCATTGATCGTGGAAACACTTCAACACAGAAATTACCTTCCTTACAAACCCTCCTCCCCCCCCCCCCCAACCCTCCCATGAATAAAGACACCCAGAGGACAGATCTTTTCTCCTCCCTTTCATCTTCACTTTCTTCTGTCATTTCCAATCAATTCTCCAGATCTCCCAGAGAGTTAGGTAAATAAACAGTGGTCAGGAACGGATCCGCTGGTAGAATGGATTCTGAAGTGCTGGAATCCCAGGAAATAGATCTTTAGAGCTTTGCTAAATGACGTCATTGTCTATGACGTCAATGGTGATGGTCAATTGTTTAGTCCTGCGAGGCATTAAGTGGTTGTTGGTGTGTGTGTTGAAAGACAGTCTGTGGTGTGTGTGTGTGTGTGTGTGTGTGTGTGTGTGTGTGTGTGTGTGTGTTTGATTGTTGTTTTGTTTTGTTTTCATTCAGTTTATTTTTTTCATATGAATTGTTGTTGTAGCTACAATAGTTTTCATGTGTCAGCGGAGGTGTCTTCGTGGTTGTTGGGACTCTTGAAATGCTGTTTCTTTTTTTTCTTTTTAAAAAAACCCTTTATTACGTTATTCTGTATGCACACATGTTACCACTCTGCACACATATGTGCTGTCTCTTTTATATAAATCGATCAATTTTAAAAATATAATTTTCTTACATTCTTCTCACTTTCACATTAATACACAGATTTAGTTCTTTGTCAACCTTGTTTCATCTCTGTGTCTCTTTGTCTGTCAGTCCTGTCTGTCTCTGCTTCTCTTTCCCTCTTGCAATAGTGTGCCGGTGGGAACAGATGACAAAATTTACAAAAATCGCACACACACACGGGGACTGGATGTAAAAAAGCACAGGAGTGCTTATACCATTATCCCCGATCTAAAAGAATACATAAATAAATAAATGATAATAAATTACTCTCATTGCTTTCTTCCCCTTTCTTCTCTATCCTTCCATCGTCTTTTTATTCTTACTCACCATTTTTCTCTTTCCCTGAACCCCCCCCCTCCCCCCCCCCCCCTGATTTTTATGGCGCTTTTATTTGAATCCCCAACTCATGGGCTGGCAATCATCGATTATGGAATTCCCGGACACAGAAACCACCCCCATACAACTTCTCCAAAGGCATTCAGACGGACAGATCTATACTCCTCTCTTTCATCTTCCCGTTCGCCTGCCCTTTCCCATCAATTCTCCAGAACTCTGAGTGCGCTACGTGAAACACTGGTCAGAAATGTTCAATCACTGGAACTGATATTGGATTGTTGGAGCTCTGACGCAGTCTCTCAGACTTTGCAGAAAAGACGTCATGGTTTGTGACGTCAATGGTGATGGTTGTTTAAGTTGTGTGTGAGGTATTGTTGGATGGTCACTATTTGTGTGTGAGTGTGCTGGTGGAAGGAGATGTGTGAGTTTTGGGGAAAAGTGTGTGTTTGTGTGTGTGTGTGTGTGTGTGTGTGTGTGTGTGTGTGTGTGTGTCGCGCGCGCGTGCATGTGTACGCGCACGCGTATATGTGGTATTTATATATTTATTTTATAATATTTATTATTTATTTTATTTTGAGGATAATGGAATAAGCACTCATGTGCTTTTTCTTCTAGTCCCCGTGTGTATGCAGTTTTGTCAATTTTGTCATCCGTTCTCATCCGCACACAATGGCCTACTCTTCCGAAAAGCAGAACGGGTTTTAA
>CM054145.1:63798933-63818933 GCA_028751875.1 Rapana venosa
CAAGTGAAGATGTAGCTCTCCATGTCACCTCCACTTGTTTGTTGAGTCAGCCGAAAGGTGTGTGATCACCTGGAAGACCATTTACCTGTCACCTTTGCTTTATTCCCCCGTGGGAACGCAGGGAGCTTGTCAGTGTCAATAGCATGCTAGCATCGCCACCTTCTTGAAATTTTGTCTGGAAAGTCCCATGTTTCTATCCGTCTGTGTTTCTGGATTGTTCCTTTTCTTCCTGTCACATCCTCCTTGTCTATTTTCTGCCTTCTATGTGCATTCTCCTGCATTTTTTGGTCCAGAAAAACTTGAAAGATAACAATTCTTTCCCAAAACGAAGTCGGATGCGCTGAGCCTGACTTGTCAGGCGCTTAACGGTACGCAGTTTTGCTCATATGATAGACGATAGTTGCTGTCTGAGCGTTCGATGATAAAGAAGAAGAAATGGGGTGCAATAAAGATGAATACTGGCTCATGATGGTCCGTCTTAGGGAATTCAAACCTTAAGTTTTAAGTTTCCCTATTGTATTTCTTTTCCTTTTTTGCCATAATTACGATTGAAGCAACTTTTAAACAATGAATTATTAAGTCAAGTCAATTCTTTTATTGTCCTCTGTTTAAAGGAAATTTGTTTTGCAGTGATTAAAATATATCCAAGAAAGTAATAGAATAGACCCGTACAAAATCACAAGCCAGTAACAGTGGAGCAAGGGGAGAACACCCAGCCATAGCTTATTTCATCTCCCTGCCTCTTGTGGCAGGCAAGCAACACTTTGTACTTTGCGAACGTTGACAAATTCTTTTATTTCGAGGATAATGAATAAGCACCCATGTGCTTTTTACATCCAGTCCCCGCCCTTAGGGATATATATGGTAATAAAATAAAATAAAGCCCATATCAATACACTTAAAGATCAAACGTTGAGGCACCAAGTCTACTACTATAGCTGCCAGTTTCCCTGCTCTCAGCTACTCTCAGCTGTTATCCATTCCATCCATTCCAGCTGGTGCTAATTGTAGCAGAAACTTGCCATAGGTAAAGGAAGGGGTTCATTTTATTTAGCACCAGGGCCTGGACCTTTCCTTGACTGAGCTATGCTGGATTTGCCTGTTGTGGCTCCTCATAGGAGGATCGGTAGTCTAAAGGTAACGCGCCTGCCTAGAAAGCGAAAAGTCTGGGTCGGAAGTGTGCGGTGGTTGGATCCTCGTTTTGGCCCGAAACTTTTCCCCCTATCCATTAGACCATGGCTAGTGGTCTGGGTGCTAGGCTTTCGCAATTAACCGAGGTCTCGCGTGTTACTCACAATTATTTAGCGCACGTAAAAGAACCCACGGCAAAAGAGTTGTCCCTAGCAAAATTATGTAGGAAAAAGCCACTCTGATAGGGAAACAATACAGTTGAAGACAGGTAAAGAAAAAAAAGGGTGGCGCCGCTCTTGTGGCGATGCGCTCTGCCCGGGGAGAGCAGCCCGAATGTCACGCAGAGAAATCTGCCGTGCCTTAAAGTGGTATGAAATGAAATGTTACATGACAAAGCTTTTACACAGATACATAGCTTCGAGAACAACCCTGTAGATAGTTGAATAAAGATAAAAGTCAGATAACAAACTTTTTCTTTTCCGTTTTTTTATTATCAAAAAAAGAGAATGAAAACGGGAGATGAAACAAAAACAAAATATAAAAACAACAACCCAGTTATATGGGAGATATCACTTTAAAAAAATATTTTATATCGAGGATAATGGAATAAGCACGTGTGTACTTTTTTACATCCAGTCCCTGTGTGTATGCGGTTTTGTCAATTTTGTTATCTGTTCCCACCGGCAGACAATGGCCTACTCTTACAAAAATCGGAACAGGATTTATCACGCCAAAAGGCGACCATTACACAATCATGGCGAACAGTGTCGATTCAAATTACAGCCAACTCTGATAGTTACATTTTGCCATTTAAAGAATTGTTTTCTTCTTGAAACTAACGCATCCTACTTCAGACATTTTTCTTCCTCCTTGTTTATCACTTGCTTCAAAACAAAACGAAATAAAAAAAAAAACTTAAGAAGAAAAAGACTGTAATGAATAATAAGTGGAGCAGCAGACATACTAAAACTCCCTTTTCTTGTCGTCTTCTCGTCTCCTGTGTCCACTCTTAAGTAGTTTAAGGGGCCGCAGAGTGAAGTCGGCAGACAGGAGCAGGTGTACAGTAGTTCCTGAGTATTGATGTGGTCTGCTAAACTTCACTGTCGCTCGTTGAAGAGATGCCGTGACCACTTTGGTCAATGGCCGTGTTGACAGTGAAAGCCAGACTGGTTCCTGCCCATGTCTGGTGTTTTCATTCAAGTGTCTCTTATTGTTGTTGTTAGCGTTGTTGTTGCTGCTGCTGTTTTTGCTAGTGGTGCTGATTTTGTTATTACCCTTGCTTTGACAGAAAGTCGTTGCCTTTGTTACAGCTGCTGTTCTTGTTGCTGTTCCTATTGTTGCTGCTGCTCCTATTGTCGTTGCTGCTCCTGTTGCTGCTGTTTCAGTTGCTGCTGCTCTTTTTGCTGCTGGTTTTATTGTTGCTGCTGCTCCTATTGTCGTTGCTGCTCCTGTTGCTGCTTATGTTGCTGTTGCTCCTATTGTTGATGCTTTCCTATTGTTGCTGCTACTCCTATTTTTGCGCTTGTTGCTGTTGCTCCTAGTGTAGCTGCTGCTTCCTCTGGTGTTGCTGCTGCCCCTATTGTTGCTGCCGCTCCTTCTGGTGTTGCTGCTGCTCTTGTTGCTGCTACTCTTGCTGATGCTCTTGCTGCTGCTCTTGTTGCTGCATTCTGCCTCTGAACGTAAAACTAATAAAAATCAAGGGAAAAGCTCTTCCTGATATTATTGTTGTTTTTTCTTCTATTGTATTTTCGTTTGGAACTTTTATTTCTGCTGCAGCTGCTGCTGCTGTTTCTGCAGCTAATACCAATGTGACTGCTGCTGCTGCTGCTGCTGCTTGGGAAGTCAAAAGGATTGAAAGAATGTTGTCACGTTAGCATTGATGCTGTAGTTGTTGCTTTGTGGTGGTGTTGTTTCTCACAGTATTGCAGCTGATCTAGAAAGAACAAGAGTGGAAAGAATGCATTCCCCATGGGGAATGCGGGGTTGGGGTGGGGGGTGGGGTGGAATCATCATGTATAAATAGTATCCCCACCTTCTAGAAATCCTGTGCCAGGAATTCCCTCTTTTCTATCCTTTTCTTTGTTTCTGCTTTGTTCCTTTTCTTCCCGTCACCCCTTCTTCTTTAGTTCTTGCCTCCGAGGTCTCTTGTGCAAACTCTTGCAGAAAATCTTGCGCACACTTTAAAACCTCTTCCCACCTTTCAGAAAAGTAGGCCAGTTGTGCTGGTGGGAATGGATGACGAAATGTACAAAACCGCATGTACACAGTGACTGGATGCAAAAAAAGGCTCATGAGTGCTTAATCCAGTATCTTCGAAATGAAAGAACGAGTAAATCAAAATAGATGAATTCTTTGTTGTCGTCTATCACTAATCCCAACTCAGCCAAAAAAGAACTTTAAGTCATACATCAACAGACTTAATGACCCAGCAGACATAATTTCAAACAACTTCTTCCTTTCTTTTCTTCTCCTGTCTGTTGTTGACTACATACATACAAGTAGATCACTGGGGCAGCAGGGGAGGTAACTCACGATCTATGGGCAGGGAAATCACGTGACCGGTATCGATTGCTGTTCCTTGACTTCTTTCCTCAGAGGTTGATGGTGGCTTTCGCTAGTTTTACTGCACTGGGTGGATGGCTGAATGTCAGGGTGACTTTTCTCCATGGCCCTGTATTCATTGCTGTCCTGGTCTGGGTTTTTAGTTTGGTGGTGGGCGTTTTTTCTTCAAAGGCTTGTTTTTTTCTTCTTGTTTGTTGTGTTGTTTGTTGTTATTGTTGTTGCTGTTGTTGTGATGGTGTGCGTTTGCTGTTGCTTTTTGTTGTCTAAAGGTAAGAGTGGTTTATGAAAGAAAAATGGGTTTTGCTTTGTTGTTGTTTTGTCGGTGTTGTTCGTTCTTGTATTTAACGTTTGTCACTAAGGATATTAGATAGGGACAAAAAGATCTACAGTAAAAACAATAGAAGAAAGAGGGAAAGAGAGTCATGTAACAGTTTGGTATTCAAACATCAATGCAACGCCTGAAAATACAAAAAGAGAAAACAATATCAATGAACTTTAGAAAAACGCGAAAACTGGGCTATGTACAAGAGACTTCGAAAAAGCAAAAAAAATCTTTTCATTCGACAGAATTACATCGACATTTTCTTCAGAATCATTTTTGTCTATAAAGCTTTTGGTTAAGAAACCACGAAGCCTCTGACAAAACAATAAGCAGTGTTCCAGAGAAAATTGTTCACCACGAATGCACTGAACATTTTTACAAAACGTTGTACTGAGAGCATTAAGTCGTATTCTGTAGGAAATGGTGGTAATCAGTCTCGCATAGAATATTGAAGAATTGTCGTTGTGGTTGTTGTGAGGGTGGTAATTGCCTGTACCAAAAGGTTTAGGGCGGGTGGAGAGGTTAAAAAGAGGTTTGCTGTGGTTGCGTGTTGTTGTTGTTGTTGTTGTGTGTGATGAATTGTGCTTGATGCTGCTGCTGCTGTCTTAAAGGGAAGGGCGGGCGGAGAAGGGACGAAAGGTTTTGCTGCGTTGTTGTTGTTGTTGTTGTTGTAGTTTTTGATGATGGTATTGATACAACTGTTGAAAATTGTTGGTGTTTTTGGAGAGAAAGGATGGTTTAAAATAGAGAAAAAGTATTGTATCATCATCATCATCATCATCATCATCATCATCATCATCATCATCATCATCATCATCATCATCATCATTGGTATTACTGTTATTGTCGTTGACGTATCAATTGCCGGTAGCTGTTGGGGGACACTCCTGTTGCTGCTTCTGGTTTGAAATATAAGTGAATCCCGAACAAATCAAACTATCAATATTGCTGTTATTGCTGCTCATGTTGCTGCTGTTACTGTTGCACAGCTGTTTTCATGAACCTGACTAAAATAGTCTGCCACTTTGCTGCCTTCAGAAATGTTTTCCTTTCAAGGGAAAAACAAACAAGATGTTTTGCTGGATGCATAACACAGAATCTGAGTATAACGTTTCAAAACGACACCATTTTAAAAGCAGATCTTGGCAGTGAGCTGATATCAATATCATATGAAGTTTACGTCAGGGGCCAGCCTCCCTGGTTCTATCCTATGAGGGACGGGATAGCCAGGTGGTTAGAGCAGTGCGCGCTGCTCTTGCAATCTGCTGACCCGGGTTCCAATCCCATTCAAAGGGACATATTCCTCCTGGATTTAACATCAATGCAGACTCCACTCTCCCCAAAAGTCCTTCGGATGAGACTATAAACCTAGGACCCGTGTGCGAACGCACGCAGAACATCGTTCGCACTCGTTAAAGCCTGTTGTTGTTGTTTTTTTTATACAAAAAGTAGGACTTTGCGTCGGTGGGAACAGATGACAAAAGTGTCAGAACTGCATACACGCGAGGACAGGATGTAAAAAGAAAGCACATGGGTGCTTATTCCAGTATTCTCGAAATAAACTGTATCTTTCTGAGAGGTAATAAAGTATTTGAATTGAATCAAATTGAAGAGAATAAAAAAAAAATGTAAAATAAGATATCTCCCCATCCACAGGTAAGTTAGAATCAATGCAACTTCACTCTCCCCAAAGTCCTTCAGATTAGACTATAAACCTAGGACCCACAGTCCACTAGGCTAGAAGACCACGTACAAAGGCAGTAGGTAGGGACAGGTGTTATTGACCCTCTGCTGTGACGTAGTGTGCCAGATTTCACAATGTCCTGTCCTTTAGTGTCAGTGGATGGTGTGAGGACTTTCCTCAATAGTCCTGTTTACATCGAGAAACAGAGACTGACGTCTGTAGTGGTCTATCCTAGTTTTGCCTTTTGCTTCTAATGTTGCTGGTGTTGTTGTTGTTGTTTGCTTTTGTTTGTTAGCGTTGTTGTTGCTGTTGCTGCTATCTTGTTGTTGTTGCTGCCATCTTGTTGCTATTGTTGTTTGTTGTTGTTGTTGTTGTTGTTGTTGTTGTTTTCTTCTTCTTCTTCTTCTTCTTCTTCTTCTTCTTCTTCTTCTTCTTCTTCTTCTTCTTCTTCTTCTTCTTCTTCTTCTCTCTTCCTGTTAGATGTTGATGGCATTGCAGTCACTGCTGTTGCCTTCAAAAAATGATTAGGAAAAGCTGCTGCTGCTGCTGCTTCTGCTGTTTTTTCATCGTTCTCATCATCTTGGTTGCTGTTAGAACTGTCACTGCTGGTGTCTCTGTAGCTGCTTCGGCAATTGTTAATACCGTTGTTATGTCAGTGTTGGGCCTGGCAGTCAAAGTTCGCTGTTAATTTGATTTAGCTGATGTTTACAGTTTTATTTTGCTCTTGTTTCTGTCTGTTGTGTTGTTGATTTTTGTTGTTATTGCCTTCGTTTAAAGTTAATAGGGGTCTGGAAGAACGCAGAAGAGCTAAGGAGGAGTAAGGCTGAGATATGTTGGTCGTCTTAACTGTGCACAGTCTGTGACGTGTTCTTCCTGGTCCCCTGACAGAGTTCTCTTTTCATGGACCTTGTATTGTATTGTATTGTACGGAATTGTATTGAATTGTATTGTATTGCTGATAGAGCTACTTACCGCTATTTCTGGCCCAGACACACTGAACCAAAACGCAGTTTTTATTTTCTTGTTTTTAGTTCACTTTGCTTAGTTTACAAAGACAGTACATGTTGATTTGTGTTATTTTGCAACATCTTTTTTGATTTTTGTTTTGCATTTTCACGTTTTATTTTGCGTATGTTGTTTTGGTTTTGTTAAGCTAGTTTCCAGTTTTAAAAAACCGCAATGTGATCTCATTTAGCTTATTTTTTTGTTGCATCTAGTTTTTAAATTTTTTTTATATTACCTGATTTATCTTATTTCATTGCTTTACTTTAATCTATTTCATCGGATTTATTTGTTTTAACTTAACTAATATATCAGTTTATTTTTTACTGCTTCATTAAAAATTATCTACTTATTCTTATTTTAGTTCGTTTTATTTTTTTATATTTTTTATTGCACATCGACCACTGGACATAAAATAATTATCTTGCACTTGCCTGTCAACCCGCGAGAAGTGGAGGAAGCTGGCTGGAAAATCTTCAGTACCAGACTACGGGACAGGTGAGGGGAGGTAAGGTGAGAGAGCATAATTATTATCAATAGTGTGGACAACTTAATTGCCCTTCCTGGAATGATTAAAGTGTCTTTTACTTGACTTGAACTTTTGTGACGACTTTTGTCAATGCTCCTGTTTACATTGGAAGGGAGACTAATGTCCACATCAGGAAATTACCTCCCTTAGTTCTTCATGATTTTGTTTTGTTGTTGTTAGTTTCTTTCATTATATGTTTTTAGCTATGTTTGTTCTTCATGTCCTTTTGAAATACGAAAGGGTTCATACTTGTGTTCGTAACGTTTCTCCTGCTGTTGCCATTGCTATTTTTGTGTCGCTGTTATTGTTGTTGTTGAAGCTAGTGTTGTTCCTGCTTTAAAACTAAAATTGGCTGAATAAACAAGACAGCTTTTTACTCCTGTAGTTGTTGATTTCTTGCTTTGAAACTAAAACTGGTTAGAGGAGTGTGAAATACTAATATAACTTCATCGTTTTGATAGCTGGTGTACCTGTTAGTATTGTTAACATTATCATTGTTACTACTACTGTCAGTGGTGTTGCAGATGATGATACTGATGGTAGTAAGGAGGTAGAAGAGAAACAGACGGAAGAGGAGAAGGAGGAGGTGGACGATAATGATGATAATGATGATGATGATGATGATAGTGGCGGAAGTGGTGATAGTAATATATAGATGGCATTGCGAAATGAGGACGATGCTGCACAATGATGATGGTGATGGCAACTGTATTCATTTTCCATCCTCGGCGAGAGCTCCGAGGTTCGTCAATGGTGAGGTTTTGCGTATGCGACCGTTTTAACCCACCAAGATGGTAGCCGCATTCCGACTTCGGGCATCGATGTTCTGACCAAGTCCTGCGGATGAGACTATAACCCGAGGCCCCGTGTGCGAACGCACGCAGAACATCTTGCGCACACGTTAAATCCTGTTCCGCTTTTCGTAAGAGTAGGCCATTGTGTGCCGGTGGGAACAGATGACAGAATTTGACAAAACCGCATACACACGGGACTGGATGTAAAACAGCACATGAGTGCTTTTTCCATTATCCTCGACATTAAAGAATAAATAAAATATAAAAACGATAAAAATAACCATTGGAATGCTCTTCCAGAGAACAGGAACCCTCTGCAATAGCCACGCTGTCCATCTTTGTTTGTCTCCCTATCCACCTATATATATCTAGTTAGGCAGATGCCAAGTTTCATTCTGCAAAAGACTACCACGGGCACATCCACATCTGCCATATCGAGCTCTTTCGGTGGACCAGTGCTCCCGTTGTAGCGCGCCCTTGTAGAAAGCGAGAAGCTTGGGTTCGATCCCCGTTTGTGTCCGAAATCCTTCCTCATCTACTAGACCACAAATGGTGGGCTGGGTGCTAGTCTTTCAGATGAGACGAACAACCCGAGGTCTCGTGCGCAAGACTCGGTCATAGCACGCAACACCTCCGCGGTACCAAGAGTTGTCCCTGACCAATCCTTTCCAATCCTGTTGTTTATAGCCCCGCCGACCACAGAGGCCATTTCAGGGCTGTCACCTCGTCAACTTTTCAATCTCAGTGTCCCTGACCACATTTTGTAGAAAAAAGCCACTCTGCTAGGAAAGCAAGTACACACGCAGACAGGAAAATGATAAAAAGTAAAGAATGGGTGGCGCTGCTCTTGTGGCGACGTGCTCTCCCCCGGGAAGAACAGTCCTGATTTCACGAAGAGAAATCTGCCGTGACTTAATACAAACAATGATATCCTTGCAGGAAAATACGGTTTGCAACAACAACAACAACAACAACAACAACAACAACAACAACAAAACAACAACAACAACAACAACAACAAATGAGAATAGCAGGAAAAGAAAGCTATGGGGACAAGGTAGAGGGTGTGAAAAACAAGTGCCGTTAGAGGGGAATCATCAAAGAAGGGAGAGGTAAGGAATGTAGCGGATTGGGAAAAAACACACGATTGTCTGCTCTTTGCCTTCAACGGCCTTTCCTAATAGGTCCGTGAAGAAAGAACGAAAGAAAGAAAGAAAGATAGATAGATAGATAGAAAGAAAGATAGAGAGAGAGAGACAATGACAATGATAATGACAAATTCTTTTATTTCGAGGATAATGAATAAGCACCCATGTGCTTTTTTACATCCAGTCCCCGCCCTTAAGGATATTTATGATAATAAAATAAAATAAAGCCCATATCAATACACTTACACAGCTACGGAAAAATTCTACACAAAAATCCCCACAAAAATCACCGAAGAGAGAGAGAGAGAAAAAAAAAGTAGCAACAAGTAAGAAAAAAGCAGAACAGAAGACACAAACAACCGAAAAAATAGCAGACACCAAGAGTAAAACAAAAACGGCAACAACAAGGGGAGAGGGAACAACCGATAATAGTCCCCCCTCAAAAAAGCAACAACAACCCAAACCAAAACCAAAAAACAGAACCAAACAAAGCAAAACCTCTATAAAAATAAAGGAGAACAAACCACGTAATATAGTTTCATTTTGGCTAACATGAAAGAAACGTCAACAGATTCTTTTGCTTTTATGAGAGAGAGAGAGAGAGAGGAGAGAGAGAGAGAGAGAGAGAGAGAGAGAGAGAGAGAGAGAGAAGAGAGAGAGAGAGAGAGAGAGAGATTAAAATTTTTGTTTACATAGTCCACGTACACATGCAGTTTTGTTAATTTTATCATCATTCCCTCCGGCCCACCCTTTTAAAGGGTGGAACGGTGTTCTGCGTGCATTTTCACACGCACACAGACAGACGGCTAGACAAGCTATCACACGTGTAGACAGACAGACGGTCAGACAGAGGGTCAGACAAAGTCCTTCGGATGAGACTATAAACCGAGGCCCCGTATGCAAACGCACGCAAAACATCTTGCGCACACGTTAAATTCTGTTCCGCTTTCGTAAGAGTAGGCCATTGTGTGCCGGTGGGAACAGATGACAGAATTTAGAAAGCCGCGTATACACGGGGACTGGGTGCAAAAAAGTACATAAGTGCTTATTCCATTATCCTCGATATAAAAGAATAAATAAATAAATAAGTAAACAGACAGACGGACAGAAAGACGAAGAGAGACGAAAGGAGAACAAAGCAATCAAAAATTGGTTTATTGCTGCAGGAAGCTATAAACCAGAGAGCATTCATAGTCTGGTACCCCTGACATTTCAATGGAGAAGCCAACTATAGATTTTTGCTTTTTAATGCTGTCGTCTTCAATTATAATTCTAAAAAGAGGATCATGCCAATTTTGTATTGCTGCATCGAAGAGAGAGAGAGAGAGAGAGAGAGAGAGAGAGAGAGAGGAGAAGAGAGAGAGAGAGAGGAGAGGGGAGAGAGAGAGAGAGAGAGAGAGAGAGAGATTAAATCAAATCAAATCAAATTCTTTTATTCGAGGATAATAAACATGCATTCATATGCAATGATGTGCTTTTATATCTATACACATGAAACAAAAAACCCAAACCAAACCAACAACTCAACTACCAAATGCTACAACAGCCAAACAACAGACAAATAAACAACAAAAGGCACAACCAATAAGAAAAACACAGGATAAAAAGCAAGCGAAGAAAAGAAGAGATAGACAAAGGAGAGAGAGAGAGAGGAGAGAGATGAGAGAGAATGAGAGAGGAGAGAGAGAAGAGAGAGAGAGAGATCTTATTTTATTTCTGTATTGTATTCCTTTATTTCGTGGATAATGGAATAAGTACTATGTACTTTTTTACACCCTATTCCCTTGTGTATGCGGTTTTGTAAATTTTGTCTTGAGAGAGAACTCTGAACTGGTTTACTGTACATCGGCCTTAGGCCACAATACACTTTCAGGAGCAAAAATGGAAGATGCGAAAAATCAAAATATAACTCCTCGTAAACTTTGGTAGGACTGTGGCACAATACCTTAGCGTGCAATCAAAACTGTCTACTCTTGAATATGTATAGTCCTAAATCACGACTTAAATACAGGCTGACGTAGACCAAGAATCAAAACAAAACACAGCTAAAAAATCTTTGTTCACCTAAACTGCACCCCACGATACCACAAAAAGATGAGAGAGAGAGAGTAGCGAGAGAGGAGCAGAGAGATGAGAGAGTGAGAGTAGAGAGAGAGAGGAGAGAGAGAGAGAGAAGAAAGAAGAGTCAGAGATGAGACGAGAGAAGAGAGAGAGAAGAGAGAGAGGAGATGGAGAGAGAGAGAGAGACCCAAGGAGGAGGAGAAAGATGAGGAGTAGAGGAGTTGTGGGTCATTCCGTTCTTCATTAAGCGCGTGGCTAAAAAGGTACGTGTTGATGCTCCCTTTCCAGTTCCTGTACTTTTGTCAAGCTGTTGTCTTGCTGTTTTGTTTACTAAAGTAAAACTTGCATAAACTTGTATAAACTAAAGTCCTTCGGACGAGACTATAAATCCATGTCCCGTGTGCGAACGCACGCAGAACATCTTACGCACACGTTAAAACCCGTTCCACTTTTCGAAAAAGTAGATCATTGTGTGCCGGTGGAAACGGGTGACAAAATTTTACAAAACTGCATACACATGGGGATTAGATGGAAAAAAAGCCCATGAGTGCTTCTTATTCCATTATCCTCGAAATAAAAGAACAAATACAAATAAATAAAGTAAAAAATAAGATAGAAATAAAACAGCATTACTGCTCGGTAAGATCACCTTGGAAATCACCTGCCACCTGTCTCCATCGTCGCTGCCATCAAGCAGTCTGGTTACACGGAAAGAAGAACTTTTCGCTGGGTCTGGAAGCTTCCTGCAGATAAAAAACCCCAAAGAAACCAAACAAGCTAACCTGTCCTTCAGCAGGCTGGCTGTCAATGCACAGACTGCACATCTCGAGACAAACCATTCCAAGTCTGGCCATTCCTCTTGTCTTTTGTGTGTTTGCGAAATGGATAAAGCAATACATGTTTTCCGGGAAAGTTAGGGAGTGCTGGTTAAGCATTTGCAGTCTCAACCGAGTTTTTGCATGTGGAATACCTTGTTCTTTTGCCGTTATTTTGGGTCGTGGTTTGATGAATGTTGATATACAACAATGTGAGAAGTAGTTTAAAAATAAGATAAGTTCCAGTTTCTTTTTGACCGGGTTTATGCAGTTCCACGTCTTAATCCAGTTATCTCCCCTGCCGGGATGCGGAAGGGGGAGGGGGAGGGGGGCTATCAATATAAAAATCATCACCACCTTCTGGAAATTCTGCGCTAGCTATTCCCTCTTTTCTATCCCTCTCTTTGTTTCTGCTGTGTTCCTTTTCTTCCGGTCATTTCCGTCTTATCTATTTTCTGCCTTTTCGGTCCAGTCTCCTGCCCCCTTTTTCCCCCAGAAAGACTTAAAATATAACGATTCTCTCCCACGCCAAAGTTGGACGCGCTGGGCCTGACTTGTCAGGCGCCTGACGGCAGCACACCCCAGTGTTGCCCATATGACAGACAGCACTAGTTGCTGTCTGAGCGTTCCACGACAACGGAGAAGCATTATCCAGTTAGTGGAGAAGAAAGCCACTGAACGACACGGCATAGTAACCTCGGTTTTCTCAGCCTAAAATGGCTACAATGGCCCTGAGATGTCTCAGAAATAACATGGATTTATTATCATCCATGGAATTCTAGTCATGAGCAAACGAAGATGAATGGGTAAAATCACAAAACTCCTAAATAACGTAACTCAAAGTTATAAAATTAAGTGAAAAAAGCAAAGATGAATGGCTGCAATTCTTGCATGCTCGCTTCAGACAGCCTGATATCAGTAAAACAGCAAGACATTGATTTTATTTGTTTGTTAAAGAACGAACCATGTGCCTTGATTTTGCTAACAATGCAGATCACATTTTCTCAAAACACCCACACATTTTTGTTTCTTTCATAATTTAGTTAAAACTTAATTATCCACTTTTTAAAAAATTCCAGTTACATTTTGTTCGATTAATTTCAGTTTTGCTAAATTACATTTTCTACCCCATCATTTTCTTGCAATTTTTCAAGCACACCATCTAAAAATACATGCGCCAATCTTCTTTTCAAGAAAACTTGTGATTTTGACAGCACAAAAAGAAGCTGTGTAAAGATATATGCGAGTGATATAAAAAAAACCATGATGGGAGTTTAATATCAAAAATGATTAGCCTTGTTCATTACCCTGTCAAGAGGAATAAAAACGAGTTTGATAAGAGTTGGTTTCATGGAGAGAGGACGAGGGTCTTCAATTGTTCCTCCTTGTTTATTGACCAGAGCAATGATTTGGAAATTTCGCATCACACTCTCCCCTCTGTCCCTCCCTTCCTCTCTGTCCCTCCCTTCTCCTCTGTCCCTCCCTTCTCCTCTGTCCCTCCCTTCCTCTCTGTCCCTCCCTTCCTCTCTGTCCTCCTTCTTCCCTTCCCTGTCCCTTCCTCCTGTCCCTCCCTTCCTCTGTCCCTCCTCTTCCTCTCTGTCCCTCCCTTCCTCTCTGTCCCTCCCTTCCTCTCTGTCCTCTGTCCCTCCTTCCTCTGTCCTCCCTTCCTCCTGTCCCTCCCTTCCTCTCTGTCCCTCCCTTCTCTCTGTCCCTCCCTTCCTCTCTGTCCCTCCTCTTCCTCCTCTGTCCCTCCCTTCCTCTCTGTCCCTCCCTTCCTCTCTGTCCCTCTTCCCTTCCTCTCTTCCCTCCCTTCCTCTCTGTCCCTCCCTCCTTCCTCTCTGTCCCTCCCTTCCTCTCCTGTCCCTCCCTTCCTCTCTGTCCCTCCCTTCCTCCCTGTCCCCTCCCTGTCCCTCCCTTCTCCCTGTCCCTCCCTTCCTCCTGTCCCTCCCTGTCCCTCCCTTCCTCCTTTTTGTCCCTCCCTTCCTCCTCTGTCCCTCCCTTCCTCCCTTCCTCCCTGTCCCTCCCTTCCTCCTGTCCCTCCCTTCCTCTCTGTCCCTCCCTTCCTCTCTGTCCCTCCCTTCCCTCTGTCCCTCCCTTCCTCTCTGTCCCTCCCTTCCTCCTCTGTCCCTCCCTTCCTCTCTGTCCTCCCTTCTCCCTGTCCTCTCCTGTCCCTCCCTTCCCTCCTGTCCCTCCCTTCCTCTCTGTCCCTCCCTTCCTCTCTGTCCCTCCCTTCCTCCCTGTCCCTCCCTTCCTCTCTGTCCCTCCCTTCCTCTCTGTCCCTCCCTTCCTCTCTGTCCCTCCCTTCCTCTCTGTCCCTCCCTTCCTCCTCTGTCCCTCCCTTCCTCTCTGTCCCTCCCTTCCTCTCTGTCCCTCCCTTCCCCTCTGTCCCTCCCTTCCTCTCTGTCCTCCCTTCCCTCTGCCCTCCCTTCCTCTCTGTCCCTCCCTTTCCCTCTGTCCCTCCCTTCCTCTCTGTCCCTCCCTTCCTCTCTGTCCCTCCCTTGCCTCTCTGTCCCTCCCTCCCTCCCATGTTTATTCTCCTAAAATAAAAATGTCTGTTCTGCCCAGGATCTTTTCAGCTTTGTCATTGTCTGTCTGTTCATTTCTTTGTCGCTGTCTCTGTCTGACTGTCTCTCTTTTTGTCTGTCTGTTATTTGTTTGTCTCTCTGTCGCTGTCTATCTTCGATTCTGTTTGTGGTTCTGCCTGTCTGTCCATTTATTTGTTTGTTTTTCTCCTGTCTCTCTGTTCCTGTCTCTCTCTGTCTCCCTTTATATCTGTTTTGTCTGTCTGTCTGTATTTATTTGTTTTCTCTGTCTCTCTGTTGCTGTCTCTCTCTGTCTCTCGTTTGACTATTAATGTGTCTGCCTATCTCTCTCTCTGTCTCTCGTTTGACTAATAATTTTGTCTGCCTATCTCTCTCGTGCCTCTCGACTGTCTGTCTATTGATTGGTCTGCCTGTCTGTTCTTTCTTTCTTTCTTTCTTTAGGGCTTTGTCTCCCCTAGTCTTTGCTTGTCCATCTGTCCTTCTCTTCCCCTTTCCACCTCTCCATCTATGTGTCTCTCTGATTTAAAAACAAAACGCATCAAAATTTGAAATCCTTAATTTCGAGGATGATATTTTTTCTTTTTAAAGCCAGTCCCCGTATGTATGCACTATGTTTATTTTTTTCATCCGTTCCAACCGGAACACAGCGACCTACTCTACCAAAATGTAGAACAGGATTGAACGTGTGTGTGTGTTTGTACGTCTGTGTGTCTGTGTGTGAATGCGTGCGCGCGCGTATGTATGTGTGCGTATGTGAAAGTCAAAGTCAAATTTATATTTTTAGATGGTGTCTGTCACAGGAGCGAAAATGCGTTGCGCTGCCGTTAAGCGCCCGACAAGTCAGGCCCAGCACATCCAACTTCAGCATGCAAGAGAACTGTCACTTTTTTTGTTTTACAAGTCTTTCTGGAAAAAAAGGCAGGAGAATGATCCACAAAAAACAGAAAATAGTCAAGAAGGAGGTGACAGGAAAAAAGGAGACAAGGCAGAAATAAAGAGAAGGACAGAAAAGAAGGAATTCCTGGCACAGAATTTCCAGAAGGTAGCAAGGCTATTAGGGGACGGGATAGCTCAGTGGTCGGAGCACTCGCTTTCCCCCAGCCAAGTTAAGCAGCGTCGAGCGTGGTTACCAGTTGGATGGGTGACCGTGTGCGCGCCTTGGCTTCAGTACAGTTCCCCCAGTTCACCCAGCTGTAAATGGGTACCTGCCCTCTTTAGGGTCAGGGAAGGTAAAGCAGCGAGGGAGAGGAGATGGGCGCCGCCCTCAATATGCTGGCCCTAGAGAAGTGAGGTCTCTGACGTCTCGCTCCCCTACGACCTTTTAGGTTATGGGACTCCTTTACCCTTTACCTTAGGAAGGCTATTTATACTTCACAACTAGACAACCGCCACACAGTTCTTTACTCTGACTACGATACGCAGTCTAAGCTAAGCTAGGCTAACCCTTGCCCTCCCTCCTTCCAAGTTAAGTACAGACCTGTTTGCATCTACTTTAGACCCGATCTTGTCTCCTTCTTCCCTGTCCCTCATCCTCCCCCTCCTCTCCCACCCCCCTCCTCTCCCCCCTGCCCCCCGTAAGCCCCAACCTACTTGATAGTGGTGCAACACCAACACAGGTCCCTACAGGGCTAATGGGGTCAAGGATCGGAGTCGTGTGAGGATTGAAGATAGGATTTCAGGTGGTATGGTCGTGACAGTTCTGAAATGTGTGGAAACCAGGACGGCTGTTCCTGGTGATGCCACCACGAGTCCTGTCAATTTTTGATGTGGAGATGACTTGCAAATGCGGAGTAAAGTTTGATGTTTAGATGATAAATATGTATTGTTCGTTATCTCTCAGTCGTTTTGTTGTTGTTGGTTTGTTCCTAGGCTCGAGATTTGAGGTTCACCAATGGAGAGATTTTGCGTATGCGACGTATTTGTTTTTGCTCACCATGAAGGTAGCTGCAATCCGTCTTGAGGAATATCGTTGAGTCTGATTTGTTGTGTCTGTGCTGTATAGAGAAAGCGGCTGTTTGGATTGTATAGTGCGTTTGTCAGCTTTGGTAAGGCAGCAAGAGGATTTATCTGTCTGTTTTTCTCCTCACGGTCTCTTTACACTTTTGTTTTTATCCCTATCTCTGTGTTAGCTATTTTGGTCTTTTGTGTGTGTCTCTCTGACAAAATGATGCAAATGAATGTACACTTCAAAATGAAGATTTCAGGTAACACACTTGTTTGTTCCCCAGCACGTTCACTTGCGCATTTGCGCGCGAACGTACAAGCGAGTGTGCGCTTGGGCACTCACACATGTCCGCGCGTACAAACATTAACCTACATACAGGCGTGTGCGGGCGTGAACTTGCACACACACACACACACACACACACACACACACACATACACACACAAACTCGCGCGCGTGTGCGTACGCACACACATACACGCTTGTGCGCGCTGGCTCGCACGCACGCACGCGCGCACGCACGCGCACACACCCACACCCACACACACACACACACACACACACACATACACACGAGAGAGATGCGTTCAACACTAGAAAATGCGTATACGGGATTTCTGTGTGTGTCATTGGCAGATCATGGGTCAGATTATATAATTATTTGTTTGTCAGAGTTTCTGTCGCTGTTTATCGGAGCATTTTATCAGAGATTGTATCTTTGTTTATCAGAGATTGTATCTTTGTTTATCAGAGATTGTATCTTTGTTTATCAGAGATTGTATCTTTGTTTATCAGAGATTGTATCTTTGTTTATCAGAAATTTTATAGTTGTTTATCAGAGATTGTATCTTCGTTTATCATAGATTTTATCTTTGTTTATCAGAAATGTTATAGATGTTTATCAGAAATGTTATAGTTGTTAAATTTTGTAGTTGTTTATCAGAAATGTTATAGTTATTCATTGTTATTTAACGTTGTTTGGAGACGGGATAGCTCAGTGGTCGGAGCACTCGCTTTCCCCCAGCTAAGGTTAAGCATCATTAAGCATTGTTACCAGTTTGATGGGTGACCGTTTGCGCGCTTTGGCTTCAGTGCAGTCCCCCAGTTCATCCAGCTGTAAATGGGTACCTGCCTCTTTAGGGTCAGGGAAGGTAAAGCAGCGAGGGAGAGGAGATGGGCGCCGCCCTCAACATGCTGGTCCCTTGAGACATGAGGTCTCTGATGCCTCACTCCCCTACGACCTTATAGGATATGGGACGCCTTTACCTTCACCTATCGTTGTTTATCAAGGAGGCCGCTAGGTCTTCATTTCATTTCAAAAGGTTGGATACATTAGTCAAGTCAAGTCAAGTCAAAAACACTTTAATCATCACAGGAAGAGCAATTTCAATACTGACAGGCACATTGATATGTATAGATATCTCGAAAGACACAAGGAAGCTACATTTGATACTTGTATGAACATTCAAAGATAACTTAAGATAAAATCACACACACAGACACCGACACACACACGCGCGCGCGCGTACACACACACACACGCACGCGCGTACGCACACACTCACACATGCCCCCCCACGCCAATGTAGGCAAACAATGTTATAAAAACCATTGCATTGATTAGAAAAGACATATAAACTTATTATTTACACGTGCACGCACGCACGCACGCACTCACACACACGCACGCGCATACCATAGAAACAGACACACACACACACACACACACACACAACACACACACACACACACACACACACACACACACACACACACACACACACACACAATATATGAATACAATAATTATTGCAAAGACCATGGAATAGTAAAGACATGAATTGACTAGGTAGCCATGTCTGTCTTCCTGGTTTGTGACCTTTGAGAAAATGGCATTGTTTCCGTTATCTGTTTGTTTGTGTTCTTCCTTTCTTTCGTTTCTGCCCCTTTTTCTTTATGTGTGCTTCTCTCTGTCTCTGTCTCTGTCTCTTTCTTTTCTCTTCTTTCCTCTTCTTCTTCTTTTTGAACATCTTTCTTTTCCTTTATGTTTGTTTCTATTATCTGTCTTCATTCTCTTGTTCATCCTTCCTTTCCTCCCTTATATTTTTTTCACTCTCTTTCGTCCTTCATTCCTTTTATTTCTTTTTTTATTTTTTCCTGCCTTTTATCTTTCTTTCTCGTGTGTATTCAGAATGTTTAGATGGGCAGTGAATGGTTTTAAGGCCAGTTCTGAGAAGCGTTCCTGTGCATGTATCAGATCAGACAGGAAAAAACAACAACCCGACTGCCAGTTTTAGCACAGAAAAAGGAGCAAAGTGTTTCTTGTTGTGTGTGCTTTCTCCAATTACTGACCTGAAAGTTCAGTCTGGTATCAAGAAACTTTTTGTGTTGTTTGTTGGTTTGTTGGTTTGTTTGTGTTGGCTGTTTGTTGGTTTGTTTGTTTGTTGGTTTACTTGTCGTTTTCCTCGGCAGGGACGCTTTCTTTGTCGTGCTAGGTATTTTGATTTCGTTTTTATTTCCATGCGAGAAGTAACGAATAGCACTCTCGGTATTTGTTTTACATCCATTCTCGTGTGCTATGGCAAACTATTTAATATGGCTAAACCAAAATACTTTGCATGTAGATCCTACTACTGTTAACCTGTTCTCTGTAAGTCAGTGATGCTCTGCGACGCAATTACAAATGTTTCATGCAATAGGGCAGAGAATTTCATAGAGTTCAGCTTGAGCCTAGTTGCAGCATAGCTCAGAGAGTCGAGCACTCGATTTCCCGCCAGTTTAAGCAGCAACGAGACGTGGTTACACTTGGATGTGGGCTGTTTGTTCGCTTGGTTTAAGACAATACCCGTTCCTCAAGCTGTACTATGGATAACTGCCTTTGGGTCAGGGAAGGTAAAAGCAGCGAGGAGAGGGATGGGCGCCGCTCATTATGCTGGCCCTAGAAAGCTGAGATTCATGGGCCTCGTCCAGACTACAAAGGTATGGGATTCCTTTACCTTTTACTTAAGGACAAAGCGAGGTCAGTTCAAAGTGAAGAAGTGGGCAGGACATCAGTGGAGAGCTTGGCGATGTGTGGCCTTTATCAGTGCTGGTGCTAAGAAAGAGTGAGAGCTTGGCGATGTGTGGCCTTTATCAGTGCTGGTGCTAAGAAAGAGCTGAGGACTGGTGATCAGCATGTCTCCTGCTTTCCCCAGTCACCTACACCCTGGGATTAGAGAGGCGTCCTTTCTTGCAGGCATTACGTTGGTTTCCTTTTTTGTTTTTGGCGGTTGTTAACTTGCTTGTTCTTTCGTTCACAGTTGCGTAATTTGGTTTCGTTTTTAAAAAATTCTATTTCTTTTTGTTTAGTTTTTATTTATGACTAGTCTATCTGTCTTCCTGTCTGTCTGTTTGTCTGTCTGTCTGTTTGTTTGTCTATCTTCTGCCCCTGTCTGTTTTTCTGTCTTTCTGTCTGTCCCTGTGTT
>CM054145.1:63823933-63846433 GCA_028751875.1 Rapana venosa
CTGTCTCTCTCTTATAAACAGTTTTGCATGTGGTGTTATGTGTAAGACTATCTACAAACCTTAGCTGAGAGAGAGACAAATTCTTTTATTTCGAGGATAATGAATAAGCACTCATGTGCTTTTTTACATCCAGTCCCCGCCCGTAGGGATACATCTTAATAATAACCCAACACTTATACAGTCTCACAGTAGAAACATGGGGAAATAACCCTTTTCAAAGCAGCCCCCTCCCCAACAACTCCCCCCCCCCCGAAAGCAAACTAATAAAGAAAACCCCAAAAGCATCTCCCCCACCCCACCCCACCCCCAAAAAAACAAAAAAACCCAACCCACAACCAAAACAAACAAAGCAAACAAAAGAGAAAGAAAAACCAAACCAACAAAAGAAGAAAAAAAGAGAAAAAGAAACAACAACAACAACAACAAAACCAAGAAGAATAACAACCAAACTTAATGTCATAAAGATAAACATCTACACATTGTCAATTGGTGCATATACTTGTTACATATAACACTAAAATATTGAAATAGGGCACTCGTTAGGACTTAAGTGCAGAGGACAAGTCAGAGAGGGGAGGAGAGAGAGAGAGAAGAGAGAGAGAGAGAGAGAGAGAGAGAGAGAGAGAGAGAGAGAGAGAGAAGAAGACAGACAGACAGACAGACAGACAGACAGACAGAGACATAGACAGAGATGCAGAGACAGAGGAACAAAAAACATCCCTAGGCCTGCCTTAAAGTTATCGACAAAATATCAAAAAATCGTCCATTGAAGACAAAGCAAAATAGATAAGATAGAATAGAAAGATTTCACTAAAATAGAATACATGAAATGATTTAATCAACATGCGATTTAAAATAAAAAATCATAAGATAAATCAAACGCCAATATAAAGTAAGCAAAAGTTGAAAAAGTAATACGAAAAACAAGAAATGAACACTTGAAGATGTCAACAAAAACCATCCTTAACTTTGAAACGCGGCTACCTTCATGGTGGGTAAAAACGGTGGCAATCTGACCGTTGGTGAACCTCAGAGCTCTAGCTGAGGAACGAGTGAAAAAGAACCCCGAACTCGCCCCCCCCCTCCCCCCCCCTCCATCCCCGCTTCTTCTTCATGTGCCAGGTCTGTTGCAGACATCGGCGATCATGGCCTTCCTTTCCTCTCTGTTGTCAGTTCTCCTGATGAGTTCATTGTTGGGGGAGTTCATTGTTGCTTCCCCCCCCCCCACCTTACCTAAAAAACCCAAATAAGATTAACCAAAAAAAAACCAAGAGCTGAAACAGAAGAGTGAAATTAAACTTATCATGTTAAAACGCTTTAAAATGAATCTATTGATTAGAAAAAAGAAAAGATCACAAATTCATAAGACAAACTAGAAAAAACACCCAGAAGGAAGTAGAATTAATAAGGTGAGAGAAAGTCAAGCAAATAAAGTACAAAAATAGCTGAAGTAAATGAAATTAAAGGGAAGAAACGAACAGACAAGAAAAAAGACAAAACATACTGGAATAAAGCATCCGAAGAATACAACATTACGAACTCAGTTTCACAAACCAAACCAATCATGTTGTGTATAGCTCCGCCGACCACAAAGGCCATATCGAAGGAGTGAAAACGAAATAAAAACAAGTAGTCCTATAAAAAACATTAATATGAAACTTGGAAGAAATGGGAAAACCCACAAAATAAAGAAACTTTAAAATAAACTATATTACAGTCACGAAAAATTAGATCTCTCTTGACTAAGTACTACTTCTTAAGTTTAGGGCCACAAGGAAAAAACACCGTTCTTCTATTTGCTAAGGAGAGGGGACGGGGTAGCTCAGTGGTTAGAACACTGAACTCGTGGCCTGAGGGTCTGGGTTCAAGCCAGCACAGAGGCGCCTGTTGAAGTGAACCTACCCCTGGTGTTGACTGACACCAGTGCCACCCCACTCCCCAAAAGTTCTTGGTCCAATGGTGAGAGTTTGTGTATGCCGACAGTTTTTGGCACACCATTTTAAGGTAGCTGCATTTCGATTTCGGGGTGATGTAGATGTAGCACAACACCAGTGTTGTGCATTTCTTCAAAGCTTGGCGCCGGTTCCTACCGGCACTAGATAGTCTATTCTTTCCAAAGGCAGAACGGCTTGTTGTGCACACCTGAAAAGCCGCTCTGCCTTTCGGAAGACTAGGCAATTTAGGATGCGTTCCCCAGCTTAACACTCTGGGGGTCACCCAGAATATGCCCTCTTGATTCACTCATCCCACCTGGGAATCACTGTGAGATAGGAAGTGCACCGCATTGAGAAGTTTGCGTGTATGACTGTTTTCAAGTACCTCGCCATATAGGCAGCCATACCCCGACTTCAAAGGAAAGTGTTAGCTTAAAACAAACATCCTGCACACGCGTTTCAACCCTGTCAGCCTTTTGGGAGAGTAGGCCATTGCGTACCGGAAGGAAAGAATGACAAAGTATATAAAAAACAACAAAAAAACGCTTGCTCACATTTGTCGAGTTTAAACATCATCCCGGCGCCTGTGTGAGGCTGCCTTAATGATGGACAAACATCACACTGGTAAAAAATAACATCGGAGAAACTCAGAGTTCTACTCGAGGAACGAAAAACAAGAAGACAGGCACAGTGACACACAAGACAAATCAAAACTGAAGAAAAGTATGAAAGGCCATCTTACAGCAGGAAAAAGTTTTCCAGACAAATCAGCTGTTACAGATGATGCACAGAAACAAAAGATTACCCGGAACTGGATCTTGAAATATGGCCGTGGGCTTATTCAGTGTATTGGTGAGTTTTGTCTATGTCAGTAATTGGTAAACTGATTAATTCTTCTTCATCTAGCTATCTACCTATCTCTTTTCTTTCTTCCTCCAACTCTCCCTCGTTCACTGCCTTTTGGGTGTTACAGAGATAGATAGATAGATAGATAGATAGATAGGGAGAGAGCTCTATTCATTTTAATGTATTTTCATGAAAACTGACATCTGTCAATAATGGCAGAGATAGATTTGTGTGTGATTGTGCGTGTGTGTGCGCGTGTCGCGTACGCGTGCGTGTGCGTGCGTGTGTGTGTCTGTGTGTGTGTGTGTGTGAAATCAAATCAAATTTTAGTAGGATTTTGCAGTCCAAAAGACCCATATGTACACAGACAATGACCAAGCATAACTGAAGCAGACAAGGTGGTAATTATAACACAGAAAACACACAGTCTTGTGTTGCAGGCACCGAAAGAGCTACACATTTCTGATCTTTAGACATTCAAATACATGAACTGCCAATTAAACAATCAGTTTGTGACAATAGAGGGTGATATAATGCTTTCATAAAGTTGCACATTTTAGGCTTTTAATGAGTAATATAAGCAAAAATGACACAAATCTTCAATGGCAGATCCATCACGCTGAACACAATGAGGATTTAACAGGCGTTTTCTTATAGCATGGAATGCCTTTCAGTGGCAGTGTATGACTTTTTAATAAACAAAGTAAACGGCGGTGTTCATAGGAGACAAAAAGTCCAACAAAATTATATTTTCTGTACATGTCTCAGGATGGTCATTCAAATAACCTGGAGAAGACATCAGTGAGTCATGTCAGTTCTGACGGTATGACCACAGAAGTCTGGGTTTGAGTGTTCTGATAAACAAGGAAACACCTCTAGCTTTCTTCAATTTCCAGACAGATTCAAAACCATTTGAACATAACATAGATCTTACTGCGTAGTACCATTGTTTTGCATAAATCTACCATTTTGAAAACAGCCACTTTTTTTAATCAATGTTAACTTTTAGATCTCATTTATAACAGTATTGATCTAGATGATTAATTCTGTTTTGTAAATCAACAAAAGAATCTAGTACCAAGCCTATCCCATCTGCGTATATCAAAAGAAATGCGCTAAGCTGGTTGTTTAGTAAATCTATGCCACGAGTTTCACATAAATTTCTAGTTTAGAAAGGAATTTCGAAAACAGCAAAGCACTAAGAATGCTTCCCTGCTTTACTCAAGATAAGCAATCAAAGTGCTCTGTAATTCTGTTACCATCTCTTACAGCTGCTTTTACACTTTTATACACACTTTGTAGCGTCAACAAGATTTTTTATCATAAATGCTTTTGTGAAATTACAAAACAAAAACTTTTCTCTATCAAAGGCTGTCAAGAAGTCGACGAAAAGAGTATAAAAGTTACCCCCTTGCATTGTGAGATATTTCTGGACAAAACTTCGAAAAGTAAAGGCGAAAAATATTAGCAGTTGTGCTAAAGCACTTTCCAAAGATAGCTTGTGCTTCTGTGGTTATATCATGATCCTCACAAAACTGATGCAATCTTTCATTTATGGCCCTACTGTACAATTTACTGATAACTCTCAAAAGGAATATTCCTCTGTCATTGTCAGCGTTTTGGGCATTGCCTTTCTTATGCATAGGGAAAATAATTTTCTTCTGTCCAACTCTCAGGTAGTATCCAAAGTATGTGAATATTTTTTTATGAATAAAGGTAAACTTTATGTTAACATCGGGACTGAGAGAGAGCGAGAGTGAAGAGAGAGAGATGAGCAGAGAGAGAGATGATTAGAAAGATGGAGAGAGAGAGAGAGAGTGACGAGAGAAGAGAGAAAGAGAGAGAGAGGAGATAGTGACTTTGGATGTGCGTGATATGTGTGTGTGTGTGTGTGTGTGTGATGTGTGTGTGTGTGTGTGTGTGTTGTTGTGCGAGTGTGTTCGGCGGCTTACAATTGTGTGGTGTACGGGCATGATGCATGACTTTGCCGTGTGTATTGTATGTTTGAATGTAATGGTCTGTAGGTGTATTCAAGCTCGCAGGCAGGCACTCCTTGCGTTTGTGTGTGTGTGTGTGTGTGTGCGCGCGCGACTGTTTGATGCGGTCATGTATGCATGCAAATATGTTAATGCAAATTTGTCAGTCTCTTTCATCCACTAATTCTCACAAATCCCTTTCTGTATAATAATCATTTCTATTGTTTTCTTTGTCTCCGCTCTTTTATGATCCCAAAATAGACTCCTGAGAAAGTCAGACGTTTTTCATCATCATCATCATCATCATCATCATCATTATCATCATCATCATCATCATCATCATGAAATCAGCGGCACTCCCCTTTAGATTATACATCGTTTCCCGCCTTTGCTAACGAGCTGTCAGGAACAGACGGAAGTGATCGTTACCTATCACAGAGTGGTCGCCCCTGAAATCTGATTTCGAACCTCTCTAATGAAGAGGTATTTTGGTATCACGTTTCCTTTTTTTGTTGTTGTTGTCGTAAGTCCTGATCAATAGAGAGTAGGGTTACTGTGCAATCTCCGAACACACCCATGATTTTATAGTGACAAGGTCTTCCTTTGATTTGAAGAACAACCCCATGTTAAAAAGTTTGTATTGCCTTTTATTGAGGGGGGTATGCAGTAGAACGATACAGATGGCTGGGTGGTCTAGAGAAAACGCAACATTACAGGACACAGAGATATTTAAGGTAAAGGAGCTGCATGCCGTCCTCAAAATGCTGGCCCTGGACAAACTGATGATGCTCTGTCCTCTCTCTCTTCCAACGACTGCGTAGGTTATAGAAACACCTTTACCTTCACTTTTTGTGAAATGTTTGGTTGATTGGTGTTTGTTTTTGTTGTTCATTAAAGCATAAACTGCATGGTCATACAAACCCATGCCAGTTCCTGTGTATTCAAAATCCCGTACATTGTTTCGTTTGGTTTCTCTGTGTCTCTGTCTCGAATCTCTGTCTCTGTCTGTGTGTATGTATGTCTGTCTGATCCTCGCTGTCTCTCTGTTTCTGTCTCTGTCTGTCTGTCTCTCTTTCTCCGTTTGTCTACTTTTCACCTTCTCACCTTATATTGATACATGATGACTGGCCTCTCAGCATTCAGGATTATTTTCTGGATTATTTACGCGGCTCCTTCCCCATTCATGTCCCCCATAACTCACACTTCAATACAGCCAATCAGCGCGTCTGCTGCATAGGAAAATGTAAAATGCAAATGACAAAAAAATAAGACAAGCAAAGCCAATCACATTTTAGGTCACATATCAACGTTCAGGCTAATAGTTTGCTATCTTCTGACCCACATTGAAAGACAAATTTTTCACTGCTGCATCTCTCTCTCTCCACTCACACACACACACACACACACACATGAAAAGAAAGATTATAAAACACTTTTGTATGTTCTTAATCTTTTATTTAGTCTAAAGGTTTTCTGATGATGTTATTTCATCTACGTTTATCCTGAAATAAAACAAACTTATCTTTAAAACAAAAAGTGCCTTTATCAACAAGAATCACCACCACCACCACACTGACACCCTTCCACCACCTTCACAACAACACTACCACCACAACCAACACTGCACTAACAACAGCAACATTATTATTATATCAAAATAATTAATGAGAGATTACTCACATCTAGATTTATTTTGAAGCCAGATTGTGGCTGCCTATATGGGTAAGGACATTGTAGAAAACCACACACCAAAACTTCTCATCTAGTGTTTTCTTTGGCTATGATTTAAAGCTGTGATGAGTAAAACACAGTGTATATTGTGGGTGATCCTATTGGAAGATTAAGTTGGGGAATGCCCAATAGTAACAACAACAACAACAACAACAACAGCAGTTCTAACAACAAAAGCAGCAGAAGCAGCAACAACAGCACGCACGTGGTTTTGTGTGTGTGTGTGAGATGATTTTTTTAAAGCCATCTTAGAATGTTCATACCAATTTGAAATGTACTTTTCTTGTGTCTTTTGAGATAATTATATGTATCAATGTGCTTGTCAGTATTGTAATTGCCCTTCATGGGATGATTATAGTGTTTTTGACTTGACTTGACTTGATAATACTAACAACAAAGACAGCAACAGCATAATTAGCAACAACAACCACAACAACATTAGCAACGCAAACAGTAACAACAACAACATCAATGATAACATCAGCACCAGAAAAACCAGCAAAAACAACTACAGCAGCACAACAACATTAAGGGTCAATAAAATATCCATCTTTACAAATGTTTAGCTCTGGAGGGCAGCACATTGTTCACCACGCAAAACATCCCAGAAAACAATCAACTTTAAGAATCCTCCTCCCCCAAAATAGAGCATAGCCGTTATTGACCGCAGGCATACATCACGTGCAGTGCTTTGTTTGTGTGCTGGTTTTTTTCCTCCATTTCTGCCCCCTTTGTTTCCACGTAAAATAGAAAAGAGTTTATGACTTTAGGAAGCAGTGAGTGGAAACGGTTCCCTTTTGCAGAGAGAGAGAGAGAGAGAGAGAGAGAGAGAGAGAGAGAGAGAGAGGAGAGAGAGAGAGAGAGAGAGAGAGAGAGGTCATCATTCCCCAGGGAAAGGTCTCAAGAGTGTGGCCATTTTCTCACAGATTGCTTCAAGCTGACAATGGCCGGCAAGTTGGCTTTTCTTTTCTTTTCTTTCTTGTTAGTTAGTTAAGTTAACCTTGCGGTATTCTGAACTGTTTCCGAAATGTAGCAGAGTCTAAGTTGTTTCCTTTGTTCTGTTTTCATTCTGATTTTTTAGTGTGGTGTAGGTGGTGGTGGTGTGTGTGTATGTATGTGTGTGGGCACACATGCACGCGTGTGTCTGTCTTTTTTTCTTTGGTTAGGGTCTCATTTCTTTTGTGTGTGTGTGTGTGTGTGTGTGTCAGGTCAGAGACTCCCTCTGCTACTGGTAACCATGTAACCCAGTACCACCTGCCACATGTGGGGAGTAAACCCAATCAAAAAATCCGACCTGGAGAGGGATGGGCTCCGCCAGGTTTGATTTGCCCAAGATACACCCATGAAAAAGACAGCCAGAATCTCCATACCGGATCGGTCGTCGCCCGGGTTACCAAGGACCGCGCCTTCTGTTGCTCATCAGGACAGATGTCGAAAGTATGCTTCTTCTTCTTCTTCTTCTTCTTCTTCTTCTTCTTCTTCTTCTTCTTCTTCTTCTTCTTCTTCTTTCTTCTTCTTCTTCTTCTTCTTCTTTTTCCTCTTTGTTTTAGTTTTCGCCCTCTGCATCCTCCCTTATTGTGGAGGGAAGGTAAAATAGACAGGCAGTGGTACAGCCTGCTGCTCTTAACTTCCGTTTTGTTTTGTTTCGTTTTGGATTTTGAGCACATCCTTCTGAAACGTAATCACTCTGTGCATTTCTGCCTCTCGAATTTGCATATAAAGCAAACAGGAGCATAAAATGATGCTACTATTTCCTTGTTGCATAATGCATACTCTCATTTAGAAAATCCTGGGTCTTTTGTTGGGGTAGTCTTGATTGACTTTTCCTCTGCCTTCAATACCATCCAGCCCCAGCCCCCAGAAATCAAAATACTTTCACTGAATGTCTGCCCGCGGTTTATTCTTTGAAGTATGATTTGCTAATGAATCGAACATAACGAATTCAATTAAAAAAAGCAATATTAGCTGAAAATTTAACGTTGAATGGCTCTCCTCAAGGCACTGTTCTGTCTCCCATCCTTTTTCTACAGTATATAATAATGGATGCACTGGTTCTGATATCACACAATTGGTTAAATATTCTGGTGATTCTGCCCGTGAAGATCTAGCTGTTAAACTCTCATCCCGTGTATTCGGAAACAGTAGACGCTTTTTTTTCGCCCGATGTAAAAAGAAACTGTTTTTACTTTAAATATAATTTTATTAGAAAGACTAAAGAAATGCTGATCCACTTTCGCAAGAATCCAGAACCTGTAGCGTGTGTTTGTGTGTATTTGAACTTTTTAAACTATTAATCATTGTTGGTTGCATGTGTAGGAGTGGAATGGATGCAAGCGCTTTGATTTGTTTTGTTTTTTTTACAAGATATAGCGCTATATAAATTCCATTTATTATTATTATTTTTTATTATTATTATTATTATTATTATTATTATTATTATTATTATTATTATTATTATTATTATTATTATTATTATTATTATATGATAAAAGTTGAATGCGTTCATGAATGTAACTACTTAGGTACTGTCATTGATGACAAATCAAACTTTACTGCTACTACAGATCGTTTTTCAACCATCTGCCCCTTCCTCTTCATAGTCCCTTAGAACCCCTTCCTGAAAAAAAGTTAGACTTGGATTTCAAAGCTGAAAGTGGGATTGATGAGAACACCAGAGAACGAAAAAAACCCACCATGACACATTCAAGAAACCCAAAACCTATCCATTATGTGGCCACTGGGAACAGGAAATGACTGGTTACAAGAACCAGTCAGGAATGGAAAGACATGCAGATTGGTCCGGGTTGTTTCATAGCTTTACCAGCCAGATTCAGCCTTTGATGGAGAGATCTTTCTTCCCCTGTCCTCTTTTATCTCTTTTAGTTCTTCCTGTTCTGCCTGACTGTCTGCCCCCCCCCCCCCCCATCCCTTTCCCCTCTATCTTTCAATCTGTCTCTTTTCTGTCTCTGTCTTTCCCTTTATTTCTTTCTCCTCCTCCACCCTCTCTGTCTCTTACTTACTCATAAATTCTAAGGTCAAAAGGTCGAAGTCTATCTTTAATTGCAATACAAAAGTGTTGAGTGCTTGATAATCTAAATTATTTTTCGCCTCACTAAAAAGTTAGTGTCCTTTGTTTTTGTTTAGTTTGTTTTTGATTTACTTGCTTTATTTGAAGCTTGCGTGTGTTTTGCGTGCTGACTGAATGCACACGGGTCAGTGGCCTGACATTGTGTTTTTAACCTCTCCCCATACTCTCTTCCTTCCTTCCTTCCTTCCTTTCTTTCTTTCCTTCATTCTTTCATTCTTTCTTGCCTTCATTCTTTCATTCTTTCTTTCTTTCATTCCTTCTTTTTTTCTTTCGATCTCTGTATGTCTGTCTGCCTGTTCGTTTCTCTTGTATTGTAGCCCAATAAATTAAATTTGTTCAATGCTCTCTCTCTCTCTTATAAACAGCTTTGCATGTGGTGTTATATGTAAGACTATCTACAAACCTTAGCGGAGGGAGAGAGAGAGAGAGAGAGAGAGAGAGAGAGAGAGAGAGAGAGAGAGAGAGAGAGAGAGAGAGAGAGAGAGAGAGAGAGGGAGAGAGAGAGAAAGACAGATAGACATACAGACAGAGACAGAGGAACAAAAAACATCCCTAGGGGGTCTGCCTTAAAGTTCTCGTGGAAATATCAAACGGAGAAAAAAATCGTCCATTGAAGACAAACAAAATAGATAAGATAGAATAGAAAGATTTCACTAAAATAGAATACATGAAATGATTTAATCAACATGCGATTTAAAATAAAAAATCATAAGATAAATCAAACGCCAATATAAAGTAAGCAAAAGTTGAAAAAGTAATACGAAAAACAAGAAATCAATACTTGAAGATGTCAACTAAAACCATCCTTAACTTTGAAACGCGGCTACCTTCATGGTGGGTAAAAACGGTGGCAATCTGACCGTTGGTGAACCTCAGAGCTCTAGCTGAGGAACGAGCGAAAAAGAACCCCGAACTCGCCCCCCCCCCCCCTCCATCCCCCTTCTTCTTCCTGTGCCAGGTCTGTTGCAGACATCGGCGATCATGGCCTTCCTTTCCTCTCTGTTGTCAGTTCTCCTGATGAGTTCGTTGTTGGGGGAGTTCATTGTTGTCCCCCCCCTCACCTTACCTAAAAAACCCAAATAAGATTAACCAAAAAAAAACCAAGAGCTGAAACAGAAGAGAGAAATTAAACTTATCATGTTAAAACGCTTTAAAATGAGTCTACTGATTAGAAAAAAGAAAAGATCACAAATTCATAAGACAAACTAGAAAAAACACCCAGAAGGAAGTAGAATTAATAAGGTGAGAGAAAGTCAAGCAAATAAAGTACAAACATAGCTGAAGTAAATGAAATTAAAGGGAAGAAACAAACAGACAAGAAAAAAGACAAAACATACTGGAATAAAGCATCCGAAGAATACAACATCACGAACATTCTGTTTCACAATCCAACCAAAGCATGTTGTGTATAGCTCCGCCGACCACAAAGGCCATATCGAAGGAGTGAAAACGAAATAAAAACAAGTAGTCATATAAAAAACATTAATATGAAACTTGGAAGAAATGGGAAAACCCACAAAATAAAGAAACTTTAAAATAAACTATATTACAGTCACGAAAAGTTATATCTCTCTTGACGAAGTATTACTTTTTCAGTTTAGGACCACAAGGAAAAAACACACCGTTCTTCTATTTGCTAAGGAGAGGGGTAGCTCAGTGGTTAGAACACTGAACTCGTGGCCTGAGGGTCTGGGTTCAAGCCAGCACAGAGGCGCCTGTTGAAGTGAACCTACCCCTGGTGTTGACTGACACCAGTGCCACCCCACTCCCCAAAAGTTCTTGGTCCAATGGTGAGATGAGAGTTTGTGTATGCCGACAGTTTTTGGCACACCATTTTAAGGTAGCTGCATTTCGATTTCGGGGTGATGTAGATGTAGCACAACACCAGTGTTGTGCATTTCTTCAAAGCCTGGCGCCCGTTCCTACCGGCACTAGATAGTCTATTCTTTCCAAAGGCAGAACGGCTTGTTGTGCACACCTGAAAAGCCGCTCTGCCTTTCGGAAAACTAGGCAATTTAGGATGCGTTCCCCAGCTTAACACTCTGGGGGTCACCCAGAATATGCCCTCTTGATTCACTCATCCCGCCTGGGAATCACTGTGAGATAGGAAGTACACCGCATTGAGAAGTTTGCGTGTATGACTGTTTTCAAGTACCTCGCCATATAGGCAGCCATACCCCGACTTCAAAGGAAAGTGTTAGCTTAAAACAAACATCCTGCACACGCGTTTCAACCCTGTCAGCCTTTTGGGAGAGTAGGCCATTGCGTACCGGAAGGAAAGAATGACAAAGTATATAAAAAAACAACAACAAAAAAACGCTTGCTCACATTTGTCGAGTTTAACATCATCCCGGCGCCTGTGTGAGGCTGCCTTAATGATGGACAAACATCACATTGGTAAAAAATAACATCGGAGAAACTCAGAGTTCTACTCGAGGAACGAAAAAATAAGAAGACAGGCACAGTGACACACAAGACAAATCAAAACTGAAGAAAAGTATGAAAGGCCATCTTACAGCAGGAAAAAGTTTTCCAGACAAATCAGCTGTTACAGATGATGCACAGAAACAAAAGATTACCCGGAACTGGATCTTGAAATATGGCCGTGGGCTTATTCAGTGTATTGGTGAGTTTTGTCTATGTCAGTGATTGGTAAACTGATTAATTCTTCTTCATCTAGCTATCTACCTATCTCTTTTCTTTCTTCCTTCAACTCTCCCTCGTTCACTGCCTTTTGGGTGATACAGAGATAGATAGATAGATAGAAAGATAGGGAGAGAGCTCTATTCATTTTAATGTATTTTCATGAAAACTGACATTTGTCAATAATGGCAGAGATAGATTTGTGTGTGATTGTGCGTGTGTGTGCGCGTGTCGCGTACGCGTGCGTGTGCGTGCGTGTGTGTGTCTGTGTGTGTGTGTGTGTGAAATCAAATCAAATTTTAGTAGGATTTTGCAGTCCAAAAGACCCATATGTACACAGAACATGACCAAGCATAACTGAAGCAGACAAGGTGGTAATTATAACACAGAAAACACACAGTCTTGTGTTGCAGGCACCGAAAGAGCTACACATTTCTGATCTTAAGACATTCAAATACATGAAATGCCAATTAAACAATCAGTTTGTGACAATAGAGGGTGATATAATGCTTCATAAAGTTGCACATTTTAGGCTTTTAATGAGTAATAGAAGCAAAAATTTTAATGACACAAATCTTCAATGGCAGATCCATCACGCTGAACACAATGAGGATTTAACAGGCGTTTTCTTATAGCATGGAATGCCTTTCAGTGGCAGTGTATGACTTTTTAATAAACAAAGTAAACGGCGGTGTTCATAGGAGACAAAAAGTCCAACAAAATTATATTTTCTGTACATGTCTCAGGATGGTCATTCAAATAACCTGGAGAAGACATCAGTGAGTCATGTCAGTTCTGACGGTATGACCACAGAAGTCTGGGTTTGAGTGTTCTGATAAACAAGGAAACACCTCTAGCTTTCTTCAATTTCCAGACAGATTCAAAACCATTTGAACATAACATAGATCTTACTGCGTAGTACCATTGTTTTGCATAAATCTACCATTTTGAAAACAGCCACTTTTTTTAATCAATGTTAACTTTTAGATCTCATTTATAACAGTATTGATCTAGATGATTAATTCTGTTTTGTAAATCAACAAAAGAATCTAGTACCAAGCCTATCCCATCTGCGTATATCAAAAGAAATGCGCTAAGCTGGTTGTTTAGTAAATCTATGCCACGAGTTTCACATAAATTTCTAGTTTAGAAAGGAATTTTGAAAACAGCAAAGCACTAAGAATGCATCCCTGCTTTACTCAAGATAAACAATCAAAGTGCTCTGTAATTCTGTTACCATCTCTTACAGCTGCTTTTACACTTTTATACACACTTTGTAGCGTCAACAAGATTTTTTATCATAAATGCTTTTGTGAAATTACAAAACAAAAACTTTTCTCTATCAAAGGCTGTCAAGAAGTCGACAAAAAGAGTATAAAAGTTACCCCCTTGCATTGTGAGATATTTCTGGACAAAACTTCGAAAAGTAAAGGCGAAAAATATTAGCAGTTGTGCTAAAGCCCTTTCCAAAGATAGCTTGTGCTTCTGTGGTTATATCATGATCCTCACAAAACTGATGCAATCTTTCATTTATGGCCCTACTGTACAATTTACTGATAACTCTCAAAAGGAATATTCCTCTGTCATTGTCAGCGTTTTTGGCATTGCCTTTCTTATGCAAGGGAAAAAATTCATTCTTCTGTCCAACTCTCAGGGTAGTATCCAGATGAGAATATTTTTTATTGAATAAAGAGAGTAAAAACTTTATGTTAACATCAGAGGACTGAGAGAGAGCGAGAGTGAGAGAGAGCGAGAGAGAGAGAGAGAGAGATAGTGACTGTGTGTGTGTGCGTGTGTGTGTGTGTGTGTGTGTGTGTGTGTGTGTGTGTGTGTGTGTGTGTGTGTGTGTGTGCGTGCGTGCGGCCACGTACATGTGTGTTTACGTGCATGAGTGCATGCATGCTGTGTGTGTATGCATGTTTGAATGTATGGTCTGTAGGTGTATTCAAGCTCGCAGGCAGGCACTCCTTGCGTTTGTGTGTGTGTGTGTGTGTGTGTGTGTGTGTGTGTGTGCGTGTGTATGCGACTGTTTGATGGGGTCATGTGTGCATGCAAAAATGTTAATGCAAATTTGTCAGTCTCTTTCAACCACTATTTCTCACAACCCCCTTCCTGTATAATAATCATTTCTATTGTTCTCTTTGTCTCCGCACTTTTATGATCCCAGAAAAGACTCCTGAAAAAACCAGACTTTTTCATCATCATCATCATCATCATCATCATCATCATCATGATGAAATCAGCGGCACTTCCCTTTAGATTATACATCGTTTCCCGCCTTTGCTAACGAGCTGTCAGGAACAGACGGAAGTGATCGTTACCTATCACAGAGTGGTCGCCCCTGAAATCTGATTTCGAACCTCTCTAATGAAGAGGTATTTTGGTATCACGTTTCCTTTTTTTGTTGTTGTTGTCGTAAGTCCTGATCAATAGAGAGTAGGGTTACTGTGCAATCTCCGAACACACCCATGATTTTATAGTGACAAGGTCTTCCTTTGATTTGAAGAACAACCCCATGTTAAAAAGTTTGTATTGCCTTTTATTGAGGAGGGTATGCAGTAGAACGATACAGATGGCTGGGTGGTCTAGAGAAAACGCAACATTACAGGACACAGAGATATTTAAGGTAAAGGAGCTGCATGCCGTCCTCAAAATGCTGGCCCCTGGACAAACTGAGAGCTCTGTCCTCTCTCTCTCCAACGACTGCGTAGGTTATAGAAACACCTTTACCTTCACTTTTTGTGAAATGTTTGGTTGATTGGTGTTTGTTTTTGTTGTTCATTAAAGCATAAACTGCATGGTCATACAAACCCATGCCAGTTCCTGTGTATTCAAAATCCCGTACATTGTTTCGTTTGGTTTCTCTGTGTCTCTGTCTCCGAATCTCTGTCTCTGTCTGTGTGTATGTATGTCTGTCTGATCCTCGCTGTCTCTCTGTTTCTGTCTCTGTCTGTCTGTCTCTCTTTCTCCGTTTGTCTACTTTTCACCTTCTCACCTTATATTGATACATGATGACTGGCCTCTCAGCATTCAGGAATATTTTCTGGATTATTTACGCGGCTCCTTCCCCATTCATGTCCCCCATAACTCACACTTCAATACAGCCAATCAGCGCGTCTGCTGCATAGGAAAATGTAAAATGCAAATGATAAAAAAAATAAGACAAGCAAAGCCAATCAGATTTTAGGTCACATATCAACGTTCAGGCTAATAGTTTGCTATCTTCTGACCCACATTGAAAGACAAATTTGTCACTGCTGCATCTCTCTCTCTCCACTCACACACACACACACACATGAAAAGAAAGATTATAAAACACTTTTGTATGTTCTTAATCTTTTATTTAGTCTAAAGGTTTTCTGATGATGTTATTTCATCTACGTTTATCCTGAAATAAAACAAACTTATCTTTAAAACAAAAAGTGCCTTTATCAACAAGAATCACCACCACCACCACACTGACACCCTTCCACCACCTTCACAACAACACTACCACCACAACCAACACCGCACTAACAACAGCAACATTATTATTATATCAAAATACTTAATGAGAGATTACTCACATCTAGATTTATTTTGAAGTCGGATTGTGGCTGCCTATATGGGTAAGTACACTGTAGAAAACCACACACCTAAACTTCTCATCCAGTGTTTTTTTTGGCTATGATTTAAAGCTGTGATGAGTAAAACACAGTGTATATTGTGGGTGATCCTATTGGAAGATTAAGTTGGGGAATGCCCAATAGTAATAAGAACAACAACAGTTCTAACAACAAAAGCAACAGAAGCAGCAACAACAGCACGCACGTGGGTTTGTGTGTGTGTGTGTGAGATAATTTTTTTAAAGCCTTCTTAGAATGTTCATACCAGTTTGAAATGTATTTTTCTTGTGTCTTTTGAGATAATTATATGTATCAATGTGCTTGTCAGTATTGTAATTGCCCTTCATGGGATGATTATAGTGTTTTTGACTTGACTTGACTTGATAATACTAACAACAAAGACAGCAACAACATAATTAGCAACAACAACCACAACAACATTAGCAACGCAAACAGTAACAACAACAACAACATCAATGATAACATCAGCACCAGAAAAACCAGCAAAAACAACTACAGCAGCACAACAACATTAAGGGTCAATAAAATATCCATCTTTACAAATGTTTAGCTCTGGAGGGCAGCATATTATTCACCATGCAAAACATCCCAGAAAACAATCAACTTTAAGATTCCTCCTCCCCCAAAATAGAGCATGGCCGTTATTGACCGCAGGCATACATCACGTGCAGTGCTTTGTTTGTGTGCTGGTTTTTTACCTCCATTTCTGCCCCCTTTGTTTCCACGTAAAATAGAAAAGAGTTTATGACTTTAGGAAGCAGTGAGTGGAAACGGTTCCCTTTTGCAGAGAGAGAGAGAGAGAGAGAGAGAGAGAGAGAGAGAGAGAGAGAGAGAGAGAGAGAGAGAGAGAGAGAGAGAGAGAGAGGTCATCATTCCCCAGGGAAAGGTCTCAAGAGTGTGGCCATTTTCTCTCAGATTGCTTCATGCTGACAATGGCCGGCAAGTTGGCTTTTCTTTTCTTTCTTGTTAGTTAGTTTAGTTAACCCTGTGGTGTTCTGAACTGTTTCCGAAGTGTAGCAGAGTCTAAGTTGTTTGCTTTGTTCTGTTTTCATTCTGATTTTTTGGTGTGGTGTAGGTGGTGGTGGTGTGTGTGTATGTATGTGTGTGCGCACACATGCACGCGTGTGTTTGTCTTTTATTTCTTTGGTTAGGGTCTCATTTCTTTTGTGTGTGTGTGTGTGTGTGTGTGTGTGTGGTGCTCGTAACTGTTGTCTTTTCTCTTCCATTTCGGTGTTTCTGATTTGCTGTCTTCTTTGTTTTCTTTTCTTGTGTGTCTGAAGTGAGTTTTTTGTGTTTGATGCTGTTTTTTTGTTCTTGTCTTTGAATCGTAGCTTTGAATGTCGTTTAGTGCTTGCTTTGGCTGCTCCTCTTTTCTTTGCTTTCCTCGTTTCTCTTCCGTTCATTGGGTTTGGCTTTCGTTTGTGTTTTTCTTCAGTACTCATTTTTTCTAATGCCGATTTCTTTTATTTTTATTTTTAGAAAGTATAGCTTTTGAAGGGTTTGTTATTTCTATTTTTGTTAATTTGATTTTATTGTATGATAGTTTACACACACACACCACACACACACACACACACACACACACACACACACACACACACACACACACACACACACAACACACACACACACGCACGCACGCACGCACGCACGCACGCACGCACACACACACACACACACACACACACACACACACATGGAGCCATCTAATCACTGGGTTATAATGTCCTAGTGTTTCTATTTTTGTTTCAATATATGGTAATTGAGATCTGACGTTTAGTCTCAACCTGAAGACAGACACCACTGATTAAGTTGTACAGCGAAATATTTATATGAAATATCTGTATCTGATATAGGATTTACATATTAGATTGTAGTGCATTTTTGTATGGGAAGGAAGGGCAGGGTTGTGTAGATTTTAGTTTTGTGCTATTGATGCCCATTCGGCAGTCTTAATGTGGTGTCTGTTTTAGTAGGGGATGAAACATCTCAGTGGTCAGAGCACTCGCTTTCTCCACGCTAAGATTAAGCAGCATCGAGCGTGGTTACCAAGTGGATGAGTGACCGTTTACCCGCCTTGGCTTCAGTACAGTCCCCCAGTTCACCCAGCTATAAATGGGTGCCTCCCTCTTATGGGTCAGGGAAGGTAAAGCAGCGAGGGAGAGGAGATGGGCGCCACCTTAAATATGCTGGTCCCTAGAGAAGCTGAAGTCTCTGACGCCTCGCTCCACAACGACCACATAGGTTATGGAAACATCTTTAACCTTTAACTTAGTTTTAGTAGCTGTTGTTTACTGGCGTGCTTGTTTGCATAATATGTGGTTTGCCTGTTTTAATGTGTTGTGCACGAGACCTAGGCTTTATCCTCCTACACAAAAACACCTCCACTTAAAGTTGTCCCGGGAGATGGTAAAAATCCCCACCTTTAATTTACCAGACGCTGCCAAGATTCAAACCCAAGACTTCAGGGACCCACGGGATTGAAGTCGAACGGTCTTAACCACTCGGCTACAGCGTCCCTCGTTGTCTGTGTGTCTGATTTCCTGGTTTAAATTTTTTTCTACTCTAAACTGACAGCAATCTGTTGCAGGAGAACACACCCCAGTCAAATCACTTAATTACTAGATATTGTAGGAGAGCACACCCCAGTCAATTCACTCAATCACTGGATATTGCAGGAGAACACACCCCAGTCAATTCTCTGAATCACTAGATATTGCAGGAGAACACACCCCAGTCAATTCACTCAATCACTAAATATTACAGGAGAACACACCCCAGTCAATTCACTCAATCACTAGATATTGCAGGAGAACACACTAGTCAATTCACTGAATCACTAGATATTACAGGAGAACACACCCCAGTCAATTCACTCAATCACTAGATATTACAGGAGAACACACCCCAGTCAATTCACTCAATCACTAGATATTGCAGGAGAACACACCCCAGTCAATTCACTCAGTCACTAGATATTGCAGGAGAGCACACCCAAGTCAATTCACTCAATCACTAGATATTACAGGAGAACACACCCCACTTAATTCTCTGAATCACTAGATATTGCAGGAGAACACACCCCAGTCAATTCACTCAATCATTAAATATTACAGGAGAACACACCCCAGTCAATTCACTCAGTCACTAGATATTGCAGGAGAACACATCCCAGTCAATTCTTTGAATCACTAGATATTACAGGAGAACACACCGCACTCAATTATCTGAATCACTAGATATTACAGGAGAACACACCCCACTCAATTCTCTGAATCACTAGATATTGCAGGAGAACAAACCCAAGTCAATTCACTCAATCACTAGATATTACAGGAAAACACACCCCAGTCAATTCACTCAATCACTAGATATTGCAGGAGAACACACTAGTCAATTCACTCAATCACTAGATATTACAGGAGAACACACCCCAGTCAATTTACTGAATCACTAGCTACGCTTCTGTGACCAGCATTGATTTTTCTGCTTGCTTGAAGAAGTTCGGGCTGTGATGAAGAAAAAAAATCGATGTACAATAAACACGCTCGCTGCTTCCCTTTGAGATATTTCATTCGGCTATTTCTCTTTCATTTTTATTCTTATCCTTCTATGTCCCACTGTTTGCCTGTTTGTCTGCCTGTTTGTTCTCTTTGATCTTCTCCTTTCTTCTTATCCACCAGCACAACCACCACCACCACCGTCGCCACCATCATCATCATCGGTGTCTTCGTTGTCATCCCCGTTTTCATCATTTCATCATGTACAAGAACATCCTAAAGACAACCTCAAGAAAACCACAGAATCATCAGATCGTTACAAAAAGCCCCAGCCTACCCAACAACAATAGCTTAGATAGGAAGAGGATTTATGTGGGTGATAAGGGAGGGCACGTCACACGAACATCTGGACTGGCCAAGACTGTCCTACAGGGAACAGTACAAGGAGGGAGACGAAGAGGCGGACAGAGAAAACGATGGGAAGACAACATCAGAGAGTGGACTGGCTTTGAGTGGAACGACTTGCTACGGAAAGCTGAAAACCGAGAAGAGTGGAGGAAGCTGGTTACAACATTTTCAGTGGTGCCTAAGCTGTATACTAGACTACAGGGTAGGTGAAGGTGAGGTGAGATGAGGTGAGGTGAGGCAGGGAGGGAGGGAGGTTGATAGATGGCTTGCTGAACCTCATCGATTGAACTATTCTTTTTTGTGAAATATCGCTCTGGTTATTTTTTTCTTCCGTTCAATCTTTTCTTTTATTCTTCTTCTGTGTTTCTTTTTTTCTTCTTTTTTTTCTTGTTTTTTTTATTGTATTTTATGCACGTTATTTTGTTTCTTGGTTTACTCTTTTTGACTTTTGCTTTTCATTTTTTTGTTGAGTTTTTTCCCTCTTGTTTGACGTTTGTTGTTGTTTCTTTCTTTTTCTTTCTTTCTTTTCTTTCTTTCTTTTCTTTTTTCTCTTTCTTTCTTTCTTTCTTCACCACGAAATCAGATTATATTCATGGCCTCACTGATCACGAAGGATCATTCAAGGGAGCTAATGATAAGATGGACAATCCACAGCTGGTGACGTTGCACTGCCAGGGTCACAAGCCACCCTCATGTCAAGACACTAGGGTGGCTGTTGCATCCCCTGTCCTGCCCCATGTAACACCCCCCCCACCCCCTCATCAGTTTGGATTCACAGCCTTACCCTGGCTTACTGTCCCGCCTTGTCCAAACCGTAGACAGGGGGAACGGGGTAGCTCAGTGGTCAGAGCACACGCTTTCCCCTAGCCAATGTCAAGCAGAGTCGAGCGTGGTTACCACTTGGATGGGTGACCGTTTGCGCGCCTTGGCTTCAGTACAGTTCCCCCAGTTCAGCCAGCTGTAAATGGGTACCTGCCCTCTTTAGGGTCAGGGAAGGTAAAGCAGCGAGGGAGAGGAGATGGGTACCGCCCTCAATATGCTGGCCTCTAGAGGATAGAGGTCTCCGACGTCTCGCTCCCCTACGACCACACAGGTTATGGGACATCTAGACTACACAGAGCTGTAGTTGTTGCTGCTGCTGAGGGAGTTCCACTTTAAGCACTCATGGGGTTACCCAGACTACGCACACTGTCTCACTCATCACATCCACGAATCTGTGTTGTGCATCCCACCTTCAGTCAGGACTGAGTTCTCTGCGTGAAATTCAGGCTGCTCTCCCCGAGGAGAGCGTGTCGCCACAAGAGCAGCGCTGCCTTTATTTTTAGGTTTTTTCCCGTCTGCGTGAAACAGGAATAAGATTCCAGTTCCGATGATGATAGTGATCACAACGATGACGTTGCTGTTGTTATTCTTACTGTTTTCATGATAATGATGATCACTGCTACAGCTGATGATGCTGGTGGTGTTGAAGTCAATGTTCTTGGTGGTGGTTTTTCCTTTGGGCTTTGTGTGTGGATGTTTTTTTGAGGTTACTTTGCTTTCTTTGCTTTTTTTACTGGGCAAATTCAGGTGCAAATCTGAGTGATGAAATCATCATCTCATCTGTTCCCGAAACCTCCTCCGGGGTCGTAGGGGCACTGCAGTGATGAACGTTGCACCAGTTGGCTTTACTTGTGGCGGTTGTGGGCAACTGCCTGGGTTGTGGAGAAGCTCTTCTCGGTCCATTCAGTGATATTGTCTGCCCATTTCTTCTTCGTGATGAAATACTTTGTTTTAATCATTGTGTTCGTTATTTTTTAACCATTTTTCTTCCTTCTGTTCACCTCTGCAACATCAATTGTCTGTGAAATAGAATTGACAGAAGATTAGAAAACAATTGGGTGCACAAGATTTGATGAGCAATGAAATGATTTACGATGAACTAATTTGGAGAACAATTTCTTTTGATTTCATTTCTGATTTTATTTTATTGATAAAATATTATTTTCGCAGAACAATGTCCCACAGAATTATTACAAGGAAATCTCTTAAAATGAATATTCTTTGATGGATGTCGCAATATCCAAATTCAAAGGAATATTTCATGCTAAAACAATGGTGTATGTGTGTGTGTGTGTGTGTGTGTGTGTGTGTGTGTGTGTGTGTGTGTGTGTGTGTGTGTGTGTGTGTGAGTGAATTGCATTCAATAGTTCAGTCATTGCATAGTTGAATTAGCAGGTGAGTTAAATATCTCGATATTCATAAAACATTACACAATCTCTCTCTCTCTCTCTCTTCTCTCTCTCTCTCTCTCTCTCTCTCTCTCTCTCTCTCTCTTTCTCTCTCTCTCTCTCGCTATCGCTCTCTCTCTCTCTTCTCTCTCTCTCTCTCTCTCCTCTCTCTCTCCTCTCTCTCTCTTCTCTCTCTCTCTCTCTCTTTCTCTTTCTATCTCTCTCTGTGTCTTTTACTCTGCAGGTATGTCTGTTTCTTCCTCCTTCTCTCTCTCTCTCTCTCTCTCTCTCTCCTCTCTCTCTCTCTCTCTCTCTCTCTCTCACAAAAACATTCCCTTAAATGAAATTTTTCGTTGTGATTACTAACGCTAGACCCTGCCCAGGGTTAGAGCCGTATAAAAAAGTATGTCAATACTTAACTGTAACCTTGAGAATAAAGATTATCCACCTCTCTCTCTGTCTCTCTCTCTGTGTCTGTCTCTCTCAACAACATCAGTAACATCAACAGCGACATCAATAACAATATCAATAACAACAA
>CM054145.1:63851433-63858933 GCA_028751875.1 Rapana venosa
CAATACCAGGTAGTCACGAGAAAGTTGGAAATAACCATCAAACTTTAATGAGGATTGCCTGTTGATCCCTCGCATGCATATTGCGGTAAGGAAGCTAGCAGACAACAAAGGACTGAGGGGGTACAGTGTTTGCTGAAAAATTTGAAAATTTCAAACCTACCAAATTTGTTCAAAATCACATCAGTTTTGAGTCAGAGGCTAGTCTTTCACAAAAAGTGGTTTTTATTTCTGTAGGTGCCTTAGTACGTGCGGTATGAATATAAGAGTCACATAGAAAAACAGAAGGAAAAGAGTGATTTTTTAATATCGGTGTGCAGCCAAAACATAAAACATAAAAAGGAGGACACCTTTTAAATAGCAACAAAATAATAAGAGGTACAAGGATGAAAAAAAATATAAAAAAGGTTAAATAGATAAATAAATGAATGTATAGATAAATACTATTCTTTCCCGGCTACTGCGTTGAAGTTCACGAATGGCAAAATTTTGCGTATGCGACCGTTTCTACCCACCCTTAAGGTAGCCGCATTTCGACTTTAGTGATGCTGTCCGAACACTCAGTCATCTGCTAAAATCATTTTCTGATTCAGTCTGCTTCCCTTGTCGTCTTTCTGATAAAAAATACGCTCAATATGGAAGCAACATTGTTTATAGCAGGTTTCGGCCGTTGCCGTTTTTTTATGATATAATGAAAGCGACCATGCATTTAAGGAGGATTTGTTTTATGTTGAAGAGGTCATCAACCTTGGGAGATAGCTGTGTGTGTGTGTGTGCATGTGTGTGTGTGTGTGTGTGTTTGTGTGTGTGTGTGAGAGAGAGAGAGAGAGAGAGAGAGAGAGAGAGAGAGAGAGAGAGAGAGAGAGAAAGAGAGAGGGGGGAATTCAGAGACAGAGTGAGAGGCAGAGATAGTGATGGAGAGACAGAGGCAGCTACAGAGATACAGAAAAATGCAGAGGAGAGAGAGAGAGGAGAGGAGAGAGAGAGAGAGAGAGAGAGAGAGAGAGAGAGAGAGAGAGAGAGAGAGAGAGAGAGAGAGAGAGAGAGGAGAGAGAGAGAGAAAGAAAAGAGAGAGAGAGAGAGGAGATATAGAGAGACAATGACAATGACAATGACAATGACAAATTCTTTTATTTCGAGGATAATGAATAAGCACACATGTGCTTTTTTACATCCAGTCCCCGCCCGTTAGGGATACATCTTAATAATAATAACCCAATACTTATACAGTCTCACAATAAAAACAAGGGGAAATAACCCTTTTCAAAACAGCTCCCCCCCAACAACCCTCCCCCCCCCCCCCAACAACCTCCCCCCCCCCCCCCCCCCCCCCCCCAAAGCAAGCAATTAAAAGAAAATCCTAAAAATACCCCACCCCTACCCCACACCCCCAAAAAACCGTAACCAAAACCAACAAACAAAGAGGAAAGAAAAAACCAAACCAACAAAAGATGATAAAGAAGAGAAAAACAGACAAACAACAACAACAAAACACAACAACAACAAAGCCAAGAAAAAATAACACAACCAAACTTAATAAGTCATAAAGATAAACATCTACACATTGTCAAATGGTACACATACTTGTTATACATAATTATAAGATATTGAAATAGGGCACTCATTAAAACTTAAGTACAGAGGCAAGTCCAATAAAGTATTGAAAATATAAAAATATGAATCCTTCATCAGGATATACTATGACTATAAGCAGGACGATAAAAGGTGAGAGAGAGACAGAGACAGAGAGACAGAGAGTGTGTGTGTGTGTATTTCAGAGATAATATCCAATATATAAATCCCAAAACAGTATGCCATCCCATCAACACTCATTTCAGATTATACTCGTTTCAAATTATATGTCATGATAAAAATAAATTTAATACCCATACATCCACACAATAAAAACAAGAAACAAACCAAGAAGAAATTTAAAACTAATCAGTCGTTGAGGGAGAGAATATGAGTGGGTGAGTGGGTGAGTGAGTGTGTGTGTGTGTGTGTGTGTGTGTGTTTGTGTTTGTTTGAGCGTGTGTGTGGGGGTGTGGGGTGGGGTGGGGGTGTTTCAGTGATAATACTAAATATGTAATACTCACATAGCACACGATCAACACAAACACTTTTTAATTATGCTCCTGCAAATTGAATGTCATGGTAATAAAATAAGTGCAATACCCATACACTCACATAATAAAGACGGGGAAAAGCCAATAAAGTCATAAAAAGAACATCTACACATTGTAAGTAATAGAAACAAAATATTTTTTTCAGGATAATGAATAAGTATTCATGTGCTTTTTTACATCCAGTCCCCGCCCATGGGGTCACATTTAAAAATGCACTCAGTACTCATACTTTTCAAGCAGAAGAAGCAAAGGAAAAAAACTTTTTTTTAAAGAAAAAGAGAGAAGAAGAAAAAAACAAACAAACATACAAACAAACGAACAACCCCAGACGAGCAAAAGACAAAAACATACCCCCAGAACCCCCCCCCCCCCACCACCACCACCACAAAAAACACAACAACAACAACCAAAAAGCAGACAAAAACACCCTTCCAAATAAACAAACAAAAAACAAGAAAAAACAACAACAACAAACAAACAAATGAAAAAAACACCATAAGACCCCCAAAAAACAAACAAACAAACAAACAAAAACAATTAAAAAAAAAAAAAAAAAATAGCACCTTCCCCCCTTCACACTCACACACACACACACACACACACACACACACACACACACACACACACACACACACACACACACGTGCATACACCAAAACAAAAAACAAACAAGCGAAAAACCCAAACAAATTACCAACAAGAAGAAAGTAACAACCACAGCAATAACAACACAGAGAGAGAGAGAGAGAGAGAGAGAGAGAGAGAGAGAGAGAGAGAGAGAGAGAGAGAGAGAGAGAGTAAGCCAAACTTATAGATCATAAAATTGAACACCTTCATATTGTAGAATAGTACACATAGTTGTTACACGAGAGAGAAAGCAAGCACGAGTGAGAAAGATACACACATACACACACATACACACAATATTATTGGTAAAGGTTGCAATGTAGTATTTCAGTATAATCATTAAGAAATTTGTTCTTAGATAGATGGCTTGATGAAAAAAGCAAATGCATTGCTTATTCAATGTACCATCTGGAAATAAAAATTTGACTTGACTTGACATACACACATACACACACAGAATGGCTGGAAACAAAACATTGACTTGACTTGAGGGAGACAGACAGACAGACGGAAAACCACACAGAAAGTCACACAGCCAGCCAGCCAGACATGACCTTTGCGAAAAAAAAGATATCTGAGAGTGATTTTATTGTGACATGCACCCTCCACTCGAAGATGAAGGATAAAAAAAGAACCACCACCCCTCCCCCCAAATCGGGCAAAATATCAACAGTACGTGATATGCACACACAGGGCTGTTCTTAATCCCCCAAGATTCTATCCATACATGATCTCTGAAATAGGAGAAAGATGTTGCGTTTGCTTGGTTTCTTTTTATGTTTATACATTTCTTTTTTGTATCCTCCTTTGTTCCTCTCTTGTATTAACCATTCTGCTCACCATCCCTGAAGGGAAATTGTGTTAATAACCTGATGTCCGTTGTTTTCTTTGCTTGTATTGGAGATTAGGGGATTGGTTTTATGTTTTAACCTTACGCTGGAGATAGCTGTGGTACTATGCTTACTGTACCAACTATAAGGCGTATACATCTCTCTAGATGTTTAATAGTTAGTGGTAGGCTTTTACAATATTTACTTTCGGTCCTTTATGAATAGTCTCTTTGATAATAAACAAAGAACGAGCTTGAGACAGACAGGTAGAGAGACAAACAGTCAGACAGAAGGACAAACAGACAGACAAATAAATCTAAGACTGACAGACAGAGAGAGAGCGGGAGACAGTCAAGCAGACAGAAATATGAGCTTGAGACAGAAAGACAGATAGAGAGTGACAACTTAATTGAACAGAAAAAATAATTGTGTAGTTTTGTTACATTGAAACCTATGCATTCCAAAGCAGCAAGAGATGAAGAGGCAATTCTTCAAATCAAACATACTTAACATGCTAAAAATAAGTATCGGTGTTCCATAACCTTTAAGGTCGTAGGGGAGCGAAGCGCCAGAGACCTCACTTCTCTAGGGGCCAGCATAATGAGGGCGGCGCCCATCTCCTCTCCCTCGCTGCTTTACCTTCCCTGACCCTAAGGAGGCAGGTATCCTATTAACAGCTAAAACTAAAACTAAACTAATAACGAAATTTACAAAGTAAAGGGGAGACACAATCAGAAATGGTTCAAAGACACTTTGGGCAGAAGGTAACTTTTTCCCCAGGCAAGGGATACTTCAACAAGTCTCCAAAGTTGTTCAACAGGACTGAAGCGGTTTCCTGACAGAGGTGGTAATTACAGGATCTGTGATTGCAATATTTCAGACAGTCCTCTGGAATACACACACACTGTCATCTGCTAAAATCACATTCCTCTGGAACACACACACTGTTATCTGCTAAAATCACTTTCTGATTCAGTCTGCTTCCCTTGCCATCTTTCTGATGAGAATTACGCTCAATATGGAAGCAGTATTTTTTATAACAGTTTTCGGCCGTTGCCGTCTTTTATGATGTAATGAAAGCCACCATGCATAAAGGCGGATTAGGTTTATGTAGAAGGGGCGGTTAACCTTGAGGTAGCTCTGTGTGTGTGTGTGTGTGTATGTGTGTGTGAGTGAGAGAGAGTTGAATTGAATTGAATGAATTTTATTTAAAGAGGGTTATGGTATAAGCTAACATGCTTTTTTACAACCATCCCTCTGGGCAAACCCCCCCCCCAAAAAAAAACAAAAAAACAATCTCTCTCAAAGAACATAGAACAAAGTTTTGTTAATGAAAAAGGAAAAAAAATCAAATCATCCACCCCCCACCCCCCACAGAATTATTGTAAACATAAAAAACCTGACTGGAGAAAGAGAGAGAGAGAGAGAGAGAGAGAGAGAGAGAGAGAGAGAGAGAGAGAGAGAGAGAGATGAGAGAGAGAGAGAGAGAGAGAGAGAGAGAGAGAGAGAGAGAGAGAGAGACAGAGACACAGAGAGAGAGAATTGAGAGAATGCGAATGCGAAAGTTTTATTCATTATAGGCCTTGGGCCCTCATGAAGGGGGTGTGTGTATATAATCAACATTCCAAAACATGTTGCATAAGAAACATATACGAACAGAAGAATAATACCTCATGTACAGATAGTATTTCTAATCTTAAAAGCTTTATACAAATAATTTGCTAGTCGCTTATTATGAAAGAGAGAGAGAGACAGACAGACAGACAGACAGAGAGAGAGAGAGAGAGAGAGAGAGAGAGAGAGAGAGAGAGAGAGAGAGAGAGAGAGAGAGAGAGAGAGACACATATTGACAAAAGAGAGAAACAAAAAGACAGACAGGCAACCAGACAGGCAAACGTTTGTGAAGATTCTAGATATCTGCGTTCATCATGACATATCAATTAGAAAGCTGAACACATTGAAAAACCAAAAAAGCGAACTAAACATAACGCCAGCATATCAACGTTATGTGATATGCATACTGGGGTCTTCTCTTCTTCAAGTTTTACTTTCTTTACACACATCCTCTACCAAAGAAGGAACAGGCTACTGCCTTTGTTGTTTTTCGTTTCTTTGTTGGTGCATTAGTTTTCATTTACTTTGTGTTAATCATTTTACAGCCAAGTTTGCTCAACGAAAAAGAACAGAAACTGTTTGAGTTAATCTCTGAAAGGAAGCGTTTTGGGGTGTTTATTTGCTGCATCAAGCATGTTTGACTTGTTTGTATGCTACGCTAGGCGAATTGTTTCACTTTGTCCCATCTTATACCAGGAATCCTTATGGGGTAGCGATGTTTACTGCACCAAGGAAAAAGAACAGACACTGATCTTGAGACAGTCAGACAGACAGAACGAAAGACAGACAGATAGAAAGACATACAAACTGGCAGACAGTCAGACAGACACGCAGGCAGACAGGCTGACAGACAGATAGACAAGCAGACAGAATGAGGCACAGACAAGCAGAGAGACTGACAAAGAAAGAGACAGATAGGTATGCCGTGTGAGATAGACGTCTAGTGGGCTTGTTGTTTTGATGGTCATGTCGTAGTAATGAAAGCTTCTGTTCTTCACTTGGCTTTGTTATATAGTTTGTTGTATCGTTTGCTATATATTATGTTATACAGTTTGTCATATACTTTGCTATATAGTTTGAATCATGGATATTATTGATGATGGAAAAGCAGAAACGATACAATCAAAGTGTATCTTAAAACATTACCAAGACATGCAAATAAACAGTAAGCTTGCATTTTTTCCAAGCAATGCAGACTTACATATTTTTCATTCTAAATAAAAATATTCATGCTGCCCTTAGGGGTGGAAATGCATGTTCTATCGGATAAAATTATCTTCAGTGTCCAACGCTCAGACAGCAACTAGTGTTGTCTATCGTAGGGGCGAAAAAGCGTTGGGCTGCCGTTAAGCGCCTGACAAGTCAGGCCTAGCGTATTCGACTTCATCAAGGAGAGAATTGATTTTTTTCCCTGAAAAATAAAGCAGGAGAATGGACCAAAGAGGCAGAAAACAGACAAGAAGGAGGTGACAGGAAGAAATGGAACAAGGCAGAAGCAAAGAGAAGGATAGAAAAAAGGGAATTCATAGCAGATGTATTGCCGAGGTGGGGATGTTATTTATACTGACAGTACAGGCCTCCAGTTTCCACACGGGAGTCACTCGGTAAAATAAATTCAATCGTAATTTTGCGCAGGTTTGCAAAATGCGCACTTTTTCCTATGGCGATTCAAAAGATTTTTTTTGGCCCTGAAACAAACACAATATCAACACCCGTAACAAATACACGAGCTTTCAAGCCTACAGGAAATATAAATAATCATGTTTCTCCCCTAGGATCGCTAACATCATTCAATCCAGTGAAACAGAAATCCTGTCAGATTTACTCTTGGGATGAAAGCAATGCTTCAATTCCGAAACGGAAGAGGAAGTGTTTGTTCTCTCGCAGAGGGAGATGATCTCCCCTGGTTTGAGGACACAAACCAAAGCAGCGCTCAGTTATCTCTTTTTCAAGATTTCCACGCGGAACAGAAAACTACGAAATAAAAGACAGCGAAACAGACGTGGCTCGGTGGTCTAGAGATAACGCACCTGGTAGAAGGCTGAAATTCCGGGTTCGAAGTGTGTTGGGGTTCCGGATTCCTTATATAACTATGTACAGGAGTAGACAATCACTCACTATAAACCGAGGTCCTGTGTGCGAATGCACGCAGAACATCTTGCGCACACGTTAAAACTGCTTATGTGCCGGTGGGAACGGATGACAAAATTTACAGAGCTGCATACATACGGGGACTGAATGTAAAAAACCCACTTATGAATGCTTATTCCATTATCCTTGAAATAAAAGAATTTCTTTTTAGTCTA
>CM054145.1:63863933-63866433 GCA_028751875.1 Rapana venosa
TGATTTCATGCAAGTGTTGATTCGGCTGTGTGTGCGATTTTTCTCTTGTTAAATTAACAGGTGCTGTTCCTTTAAAAAAGAAATAGATATAGATTCCATTTTTTGTAGGGTGGTTGTCTACATAGTGCGGGTGAGTGTATGTGTGTGTGCGTGTGTGGTGTGAGTGTGTGTGTGTGTGTGTGTGTGTGTGTGTGCACGCGCGAGCGCGCTCGAGCGTTGGATGTTAGTATTGAAACATATTAGGCCTGTAAGGCAGATATGCAATCTTATAAAACTGCCACTTTAAGCGAAAGTACTGGAAGCATTGTAGGTCACTGGTCTGAAGTCATTAAAATGGCGACGAGATCCGCATCAAAAACTTTTCATATTTTCCAAGAAAATTAGATCTTGCAACTTAAGAGTAAACATTATAAAGCTGCACCAGCATTTCTGTCATTTCAAAAGTGACTCATCTGTAAATAACACGAAAATGATTCCAGTACTTTTTTGGGGGGTTATATATCAATAATGTATTCTGACGTTTCAGGGCTGTAACAAGGCCTGCTGTATAGTTGCCAACCTCTGCACTATCGGGGACCCAAACCATCTTGTGGTGGGGCCAGACAGTCATGTCTACATTTGCATTTTATGTGTACATACAGTTTCTTCTGTATAATGAATAGCTGGATGTTTATGTCAAAAGTAGCTTTTAACATTTCCCTTTCTTTAGGGTGTGTTTGTGGATGCTTTTGCAATGCGCGTGATGTGCTGAGAGAGAGAGACAGAGAAACAGAGACAGAGAGACAGAGACAGACAGAGACAGAGAAACAGAGAGAGATTTCTGCTAGTTTCAGATGGTTATCGTAAGAGAGAGAGAGAGAGAGAGAGAGAGAGAGAGAGAGAGAAGAGAGAGAGAGAGAGAGAGAGAGAGAGAGAGAGAGAGAGAGAGAGAATACGAATACGAATACGAAATTTTTTATTGAGGTAAATGAATAAGCTTACAGCTTCTTTACACCATGCCCTCAGCCCCACCCACCCATTCCCTTTCCCCCAAAGAAAAACGCAAAGGAAAAAGCCCCAAACATCTCAAATGTAAATAATTGCATAAAAAATTCAAGTAAATAAAAGACTCAAACAGACAAACAACAAACAAACAAACAAACAAATGAGCTAATAAACAAACCTGAAATTATGATTTAGCACACTGACATCCATTTCAAACTACTTTCAGCAAATCCCTTCATCTCCCCATACCATCTCTAATCATACATTTTTCATACAAATTACACACATATGTTTACATATACACATACACCTACGTATGCAGACACAACAAATATGCATATAAAAAAAATTAAATCGGAGAGAGCAGTCGAACAGAAGAGAGAGGGAGAGAGGGAGAGAGGAGAGAGGGAGAGAGAGAGAGAGAGAAGAGAGAGAGAGAGAGAGAGAGAGAGAGAGACAGACAGACAGACAGACAGACAACAGACAAGGAGGAGTAGAAATTGAAAGACATTGAACATGACTTGCATAATATGGAATACAACCAATCAAATTCCATAGACAAAAAAAAAAAAATTAAAATAATCATAATTTCAATCAAAACGTTTTGAATAGATGTCTGTGGTAACTTTTCTTAAATGATGACAGACTACTTTTTTGCTTGAGATTATCAGGCATTTCATTTCATATTTTACCACCTGAGTATACCAAAGATGACATGAAAAGGTCAATTCTTGGGCGGGGAAGAAATAGAACACGTTTACCTCGAGAAGTCTTGACCAAAAATTTTTCATTCAGGTAAGGTGGTGCTAGATTATTCATAATTTTGTACATGAAAATACCTTTATTAAAATGGCATTTGAGGTTAAACGGAAAAATATTTAATTTCTTGTAATCTTCAGTTTGTAAGGAAGGTTTGAGGAGTATCACTTTCAGAGAACGTCTGTATAAGCTCTCAAGTCTTTTTAAGCAGTTTTTACTTGCTGAGTCCCAACAAGTTGACGCATAATCAATGTCTGGCTGTATGTAAGCGTAGAAAAATAACTTCCGACTATGTCCATCAAATAAATGCTTTATTCTGTTTAGCTGGAATATCTTTTGAGATAGCTTCTTTGATAGTTTTGAAATGTGATTTGACCAGGAAAGATTGTTGTCTACAATTAAGCCAAGTAGCTTGTGAGAATCTACCTCTTCCAATACCTTATCATAAACTTTTAGAGTTCTTGACATTGATTTGATATTTTGTCTTTTCTGCCTTGTTGTTACTATCATAAACTTAGATTTATCAGGATGAAGAGCCATATGATTAAGATAAGCCCAAGAGATAAGTTTATCTATATCTTTCTGTAACACATTGCATATTATACTTGCATTAGTACCCTTAGTATGAATTGTCGTGTCATCAGCAAACAGTTCACAAGAAGATGAAACATGAAACAGAGGAGAGAGAGAGAGAGAGAGAGAGAGGAGAGAGAGAGATGAGAGAGAGAGAGGAGAGAGAGAGAGAGAGAGAGAGAGA
>CM054145.1:63881433-63883726 GCA_028751875.1 Rapana venosa
ATATATATATATATATATATATAATATATATAATATATATATATATATATACATAAATATATCTCCCGAGTTTTGATGCCACCATTGCATTGTCCATATATCAAGGGAACAGTTTCTCGCTGTGGTCCATCCATCAACTGGTTGTATCAGTCAGCACACATTCTCCACTACAGCCAGGTAAGTAATAAAGTATTGCACAATATATCTTTTCCATAGCCACGATTAACTGCCATGGGGGGAGTGGGGGAATGATCAAAGAGAGAGAGAGAGAAAGAGAGAGACAAAGACAGAGAGAGAGAGACAAACAGACAAACAAACAGAAAGACAGGCAGAGATAGAAGCAGAAATAAAATAGATAGACAGAAAGATAGATAGATAGAAAGATATACAGATAGATAGATAGATAGAGAGAACAGACACAGATACAGAGAACCAGAAACAGAAAGAGCAGGGAAAGGCAGACACAGAAAACAAGGACATGCAGACAAACAAACCGATATAGGCACAGAGAGTGGTCCTAGTAGACCTCTTATCTATTAACCAAAAAACAACGAACAAAACAACACATGGAATCAATGATAATGCAATTTCTTCTCCAGTCTATTTGTCCTAAGCAGCTTAGGCAATGGATCTCCACACATGTTGGCAATAATACAGAGAGGCCTTCGTTCCTTCTTCAGAGCTGTGAGGATGAAGCATTGCTGCATTGCCATGTCCCCTTCAGGCTGAGAGAACACACATCTTCCTCCACAAAACCCCTTCCTGATCAAACATGTCGTCTGTTTGGGTGCCCGGGAGAGTTATAGCCCTTGAAAAATGGTTGCTTTTGAGTGAGAGAGTGACCCTCCACCACGAAATGAGTCGTGTTGCATCTGACCCACTTTCTGTTTGAGGCAGGTGGTGTGTGTGTGTGTGTGTGTGTTGGGGGGGGGGGGGGTTGTCAGGTTGTCGATATTGAAATTTTGATTGATTATAAAATTGTAACCATTCTTATACCTTGTACTGAAAAATGAAGGCGTACTTTTGTTTCCCTTTGCTTTAAAACGCATTTCAAAATATTCAAGCCCTCACTCCGACCACCTGCTACAAAACTTGTCCATTTCTGCACATGCCACTTTCTGCAGTCTATCAATTTAATTTTGTAATAGCTTTTTATAGAATTTTTCAATTTTCAATCTGCTTTCTTGCACTTAATAGACTTTTTTTTTGCATAATGATAACATGCTAACAACTAAGAACTGACCTCCGGTGCAATTGGACTCAATATGTATAGAGAGCATGCATGTTCCAGATGTTTCTATTGATAGATGATGTGAGGAAGCATTGTGGGACTGGCTGAAGCTGAATAGGGGTCTTGTGCAAATGGGTTCTTTGCTCGTTTTGTTTTGCATTTGGATTTCAATTCTGAAGAAATGAAAAATAAGGCAGATAGATCAAATCAAACGAAAAAATCTTTTTGTAGGGCCTTGCTTCAGGCATGAAATAGACACGCAGATATCCTGCAGATGTTCTGTAAGCAGCATATATTTCAATATTAATGTGTTTGATAATCACAGAATGTCAATACGAATTTCACACCAAACTTATTTGCTAAACTGATCTTTATGCGAGATGTTGTAAACTCAGCTAACAAGAAGAATACTGTTGCACATATTTTGGAAAAGCTTTTATCAGTATTTTCAGATTCCGTCATGGGGCGGGATAGCTTAGTGGTTAGAACCTCGAACGCGCAATCTAACGGCCCGGGTTTGATCCACAACTACAGGGAGACGCCGATTTGATGACATTTTCCTCCTGGAGTAAACATCAGTGCCGGCTCCACTCCCCAAAAGTCGGGCGAATGAAGCCAGAAACTGAAGTCCCGTATGCAAACACTCGTAAAACATCTTGCGCACATTTTGAATTATAACCTGCCCTGCCCGTTATAAGAGTATGCCATTGCAAGCTGGTGGGAATGGATGACAAAATTTACAAAACCGCATACACACTGGTGTCGTGTTTAATCATCGTCTCCACAGTGGGAGTGAGGCTATCTGAATGAGAGATGCACGGTCGCATGTTCTGAAATAGTTGTCTTATCTTATTCTTTTATTTCGAGGATAATGGAATCAGCACTCGTGTGCTTTTTTACATCCATTCCCCGTGTATATGTAATTTTGTAAATTTTATCATCTGCCCCCACAGGCACACCATGGCCTACTCTTCCAAAAAGCGTAACGGGTTTTTAACGTGTGCGCAAGCTTTCTGCATGTGTTTGCACATGGACCTCGTTTATAGTCTCATCCGAAGGAAT
>CM054145.1:63884226-63943401 GCA_028751875.1 Rapana venosa
TTCTTTTTTTTTCTCCATCCTTCTTCTCTTTTTTTCTTATTTTCTTTCTTTCTTGGTTTTTGTCATTCGTTTTGTTGACTATCAGTTTTCTTTCTTTCCTTTTGTTTCTTTCTTTCTTGCTTGTTGTTGTCCTTTTTTGTTTACTGTCAGATACTTTCTTTTTTTTTTTCATCTACATTTCAATTCCTTTTTTGTTAAATTTTCAGTTTTCTTTTTCTTTCTTTTCTTTTTTCATTTCTCCTTTTCGGTATTCTTTTTTGTTCACTTTCAGTTTTCTTTCTTTTAGGTCTTCTTTCTGTCTTGTCACTACGAAATCACTTTTTGTTTCGTCTCACTGATCACATTAGTTTATCCAAGGGACATCATTACACGATGGGAAATAACTGCATAGCTCATTCCTGACATTGGCTCTGTGACCGGTGACGCAATCAGAAGGATGCTTTCCCTGAGTGCCCCTGACAACAGCCCCACTGTCTGACCTTCTGCCCTGCCCTGCCCTGCCCTGCCCTGCCCTGCCCTGCCCTGCACTGCCCTGCCCTGCCCTGCCCTGCCCTGCCCTGCCCTGCCCTGCCCTGCCGCCTGGTGCTGCTGATCCAACGTCAGCCCTTTAGAATCCATCTCTTCGAAAATAACCATAGCCATTTGGATGAGACTATAAACCGAGGTCCCGTGTGTGAACGCACGCAGAGCATCTTGCACACACGTTAAAACCCGTCCCGCTTTTCGGAAGAGTAGGCCATTGTGTGCCTGTGGGAACGAATGATACAATTTACAAAACTGTGTACACACGGAGACTGGATGTAAAAAAGCACAATAGGGCTTTTTCCATTACCCTCAAAAATATCATTTTTTCAGACTTATTCTCTAACATTTCCAGAACGAGTATTTTTCTTTAGCGGGAATGCTGAGGACCTGTCAGTATAAACAGCATCCCCACCTCCTGGAAATTATGTGCTAGAATTCCCTCTTTTCTATCCCTCTCTTTGTTTCTGCCGTGTGCCTTTTCTTTCTGCCATCTCCTTCTTGTCTATAGTTTGCCTTCGGAGTCATTTCCTGCCCTTTCTGCAGAAAGACTTCAAAGACAACAGTTCCCTCTCATGCCAACGTCGGATGCGCTGGCCTGACTTGTCAGGCGCTTAACAGCAGCCCAAAGCATTTCGACGCATAAGACAGACAACAATTGTTGCTGTCTGTGCATTCGACGACGAGGAAGAAAACCATGCATGCCATTGAGGCCTTTCTATAAACTCCCCTCCTCAAAGGCACAGAAGCAGAATAAAGCAAGGAGACAATGAGACAGGGAGCAAAAGTTCACCAAATCCAGACCTTGTTTCTTTATGCCATAAAAGAGCGACAGATACATGCTAGTTTTGAACAAAAAAGTGAGGTTGAATCCCAAATGGATAGGCCAATCAGATGCGCTGGGCCTGACTTGTCAGGCGCTTAAAGGCAACGCAACGCATTTCCGCTCAAGTCACAGACAACAATAGTCACTATCTGAGGGTCCGGCGAATAAGACGGCCAGTCGCGATGGAAGAAAGGACATATGTTTCTTGGAAACTGTTATCTATAAAAGAGATGGTTTTGTGGGGATTCAGATTGTCCAAGACTAGATCCCAAGGTCTCACGCCATGCGTTCTTCTGGTCATGCTGGCTTTCAGTACCAGTCCATCATAGCCAGTTTGTTTGTTAGCCAGGCATCGCTCTGCCTGCAGACGGGAAGGAAATGGCCTTTACATGTGTGGTTCCTTGATTCTGCTCCTTTGGTTTATTCATCTTCACATTGTTTGAATTGTGAGTATGGCCATAACTCAGTACATGTGGGGGAGGAGTGGTGGGACTTTCAAACATAAGCGGAAGAACAACAAAATGTTCAAGGCTTTTAGAACAACAACACCATTAATTATTATCAAGGGCTGATTTCGGGTCAGATTTTGTGATTCGATTGTTGTTGTTGCTGTTGGTGATGGTAGTGATGACGTCGACGACAATGACGATTTTTTTTTTGCTGTCTTTGTTAGTGTTGATGATGATGATGATGATGATGATGATGATGATGATGATGATGATGAATGTTGCTGCAATTGCTACTGCTGCTGCTGCTGCTGCTGATTAGTTTAACTTGCCTGTTCTGTTTTCTAAACTTGTGTCTTCTATTTTCCTTTTGTCATTTTAGCCGGGCAACCTGGTACAGGGGACGGGATAGCTCAGTGGTCACAGCACTCGCTTTGCCCCAGTCAAGGTTAAGCAGCATCGAGCGTGGTTACCAGTTGGGTGGGTGACCGTTTGCGCGCCTTGGCTTCAGTACAGTCCCCCCAGTTCACCCAGCTGTAAATGGGTACCTGCCTCTTAAGGGTCAGGGAAGGCAAAGCAGCGAGGAAGAGGAGATGGGCGCCTCCCTCAATATGCTGGCCCCTGGAGAAGTGAGGTCTCTGACTCCTCGCTCCCCTACGACCACATAGGTTATGGGACACCTTGACCTTTTTTAACCTGGTACAATCCCTAGTCGACAAACTTGTTTTTAGTCTGGTTGATTTTGATCACTCTTTTCTCTCTACGTCTATAAAAATTTTGACCGTCAATTATAACTGAAAAGAGAGTAAGAAGCAGCTGAGTGCATGAGTCAAGTCAAGTCAAAAGCACTTTAATCATCCCATAAAGGGCAATTACACACACATAAGATTGATGTGCAATATGATGATTTAAAATGAAGGAATAAAGGAAACAATTACTTTTGATTTCCTTTCCGATTTTATTGTATCGATAAAATATGGAATTAACTGACGTAGAAAAATGTCAAACAGCATTATTTCAAGAAAACCTCTTAAAAGGAATATCTTGGATGGGTATCACAATGATCAAATTGCAAAGGATTTTTCATTCTAAAACGATAGTGAGCGTGTGTGTGTATGTGTGTGTGTGTGTGTGTGTGTGTGTGTGTGTGTGTGTGTGTGTGTGTGTGTGTGTGTGTGTGTGTGTGGTGTGTGTGTGTGTGTGTGTGTGGTGTGTGTGTGTGTGGGGTGTGAAGTTCATACCAACAGTTCAGCCGCTGGCATTGAATAATTGAACCCGATAGTTTTGATTGCTGAAAGTTATCAAAACCAAAAATCTATCTCTCTGTGTCTCTGTCTGTTTTCTCTCTCTCTCTCTATCTCTCTCTCTCTCCTTCTTCTTCCCTGCTCTCTCATCTCTCTCTCCTCTCTCTCTCTCCTCCTCGTCTCTCACCTCTCTCTCTCTCTCTCTCTCTCTCCCTCCTCTCTCTCTCTCTCTCCCCCCTCTCTCTCTCTCCCTCTCCATCTCTCTCTCAAAAAGAGCCAACATAGAGCCAATAAAAACGACATCAACAACAACATTGAAAATAGCAGGCAATGCCGACAATAGCATCCCATTTTTATCGTTATCGTTTTCATCATAATTATCATTATCATCATCATCATCATCATCATCATCATCATCATTATCATGTTCATTATTAATCATCATCAGCAGCAGCCAGCAGCATCATCACAACATCATATCATCACCACCACCACCATCATCGTCGTCGTCATTATTGTCATCATCATCGTCACCATCATCACCCCACTCTTACATCATCATCATCATCACATCATCATCTCACGCATTACATCATCATCATCACATCGTCGTCATCATCGTCACCATCATCAACCAACAATAGCAAAATGCAACAAAAACTTTAGAATAACATTATGAATAACATCCTCAGTAATAGCAACATTATCAACAACAGCAACAAAAACAACAAACAACAGCAACTACAGAAAAAGGCTGACTCAAAATTATCCTAGTCAACAAAAAAACGAACCTAAAAGAATAAGGCCATACTCTGACCGCATGCTGACTTGAAAACAAAAGACAGAAAAACCTTCCCTGAAATGACTATCTCCTCAACCTCGAACACTCAGACAGCAACTATTGATATGAGCAAAAATGCGTGTCGCTGCCGTTAAGCGCCTCACAAGTCAGGCCCAGCCCATCCGACTTCGGCGTGGGGAAGAATGTTATATCATAACTCCTTCTGGAAAAAATAGGTAGGAGAATGAACCCCAAAAAGGCAGAAAACAGACAAGAAGGAGGTGACAGGAAGAAAATGAGCAAAGCAGAAACAAAGAGAGGGATAGAAGAGAGAGAATTCCTAGCACAAAACTTCCAGAGGTGAGGATGCTGTTTATACTGACAGGCTCCCGGAATCCCCACGGGGAAGAAACGCAAACAACTTTCCGTTGACGAACCTGTCGCTGAGGTGGAGCGGTTAGAACACTGGCCTCCTGGCTGATAAGTCTGAGGTTTGAATCCCAACAGTGTCATATGGAATTATTTCAGACACCGGCAGGCTCCTATTTTTTGCTAAGGGCTCGTTAAGATGATTGAAACCACACAGTCGAGCTTCAATCACTTTGCAGATGTGATTCTGAGTATGGCTCAAATTACTTCACCAACACTGCAGGTGTCTGTATCTCTCTGGTCCTGTTGAGGTCGAGATGCATTGTCAAGTCAAGTCAAAAACACTTTAATCATTTCATGAAGGGCAATTACAATACTGACAGGCACATTATGACAGGACGCATAGAACGCAGCCCTGTACAGTAGTCTCAAAGCTTGTTTATAGGGGGGCGGGATAGCCTAGTGGTTAGAACATTGAGCTCGCAATCTTGCAAACCCGGGTTCGATTCCAGTTCAAGGGGGATATTTTCGCCTGGAGTTAACATCAGTGCAGACTCCACTCTCCCCAAAAGTCCTTCGGATGAGACTATAAACCGAGGTCCCGTTTGCGAACGCACGCAGAACATCTTGCGCACACGTTAAATCCTGTTCCGCTTTTCGTAAGAGTAGGCCATTGGATGCCGGTGGGAACAGATGACAGAATTTACAAAACCGCATACACACGGGGACTAGATATAAAAAAAGCACATCAGTGCTTATTCCACTATCCTCGATATAAAAGAATGAAATAAAACTTTTAAAATCTATACTTCAATAGCGCGTCATCATGACATACTGTTCATTATCATTTGACTGTCATGCGATAAAAGAAAATGTTCTGATTCAGTGTGCCCTGTTGCTCAAGTCTCATGGTGACTCCAGTACCAGTTTACCGTACACTACTATACTGGTATTGGGTTTGTGTCAAAGCTTCAGGTTCGAAGGTTCATACAAGGAGGCCGATGGAGGGATGTTGGGTTTCACACACCCCAGCTCTGTGACTTAGCTATCATGTCGTGAGTAAGGAGGCTAGTATGTGGTGCCCAACGTATATTCTATCACCCACAAAACAGGCACAACAGAACACCACGAGAGTGACCCAGCAGCAGTGCAGGGCCCATCTGGCTAGTGGCCTCCCCGGCGGCCCAGCATTCATGAACTCCCCGTGGACTTGTGAACCTGAAGACTCAACACGACAAACCTAGGGTCTGGCTGGAGCGGAGATGTCGGACAGAGTAAAGTCTGAACAGAAGGACAAGAATGTCACCAAAAATGAAACAAGAAACCCTGCTGTGACGAGAACAATATTCTGCATCACTGCTGAACACCACTGAGACTATTCCACAAGGGTGCAGAGCTCTTTAGGCTAGTAACCCCACGGCGACCAAGAATTGACCGGCTATTATAAATGTTGAGAAGGCAGTACTGTAAAAAAAGAAAAAAAAACTGTGTGTGACAGTAGTGATCAGAATGAGTGGGTCGGGAACAGTAGTATTAGCCGATCACAGAAGAAGAGGAGAGGGGAATAGACCCAAGGAATAATCTCTTTTCCTATATTGTAGCTATTGAGTCTGTCAATTAATGCATTCTTTGCAGCTGTAAGAGCGCGCAGTGGGTTTTTTCTTTACTACGTGTCACTCAAGTGCTTTGTCATGTCAGCGTTGTACAGACTTTGACGGTTCCGTGTATTCTTTGACGTAACTCTTTTTGTTTTATAATCGGAAGATTAGGACAACGGGCTAAATATAATCACAGGAGTGATTAAATTTGGACAGGAATTGTGCACACACACGCGTGGGCACTCACACATACACGCGCGCACACAGGCGCACGCATACACACACAGACAAATCAACACGACACACACACACGTTTCTCTCTCAATCTCTCTCTCTCTCTCTACTCTCTCTCTCTTCCATCTCTCTCTCTCTCTTCTCTCTCTCTCTCTCTCTCATGATATTTATGAAACAAACGTGTTCAAAAACTTAGAAAAAAAGACATTTTCCCTCCACAAAAAGCGAACAATACCAAATCATACCATCTCCTCCCCCTCCCCCCTCCCTTATTAAAAGAAACAAAAATACAACCAATCCACAAAAACATTCCTTTAATAAGATAAAAGATGTGTTTTATAAGAACACAATTTCTTTCTTCCCCTTCTTCTTTTTCAGAAAAAAATGGGAAATTCTTTCAAACGAATAAAGATTACAGCAAATAATGAACAATATCGAGTTTACGAGGTAACAACCCCGATAGGGCCTCTGTGGTCGGCAGGGCTATAAACGACAAGACGGGACTGGATTGAAACAATATTCAGCTAGAATCACACACCATCATTCATCTTGATAGAGGCGAAATTAGATTTGAAAAAAGTGACAAGATAAATGCAAAAAATAAATGAAAAGATGAACAACAACAACAACAACAACATCTGAACATACAAATGACCGGGCAAAAGAAGAAAACAGAGTTCGTGGAGAGTTTCTGCATGATTGAAGTGTTCTTTTGACATCAATCGATACGTAATCAGCGATGACAGTGTCCTCAACCCACCTCTGGAACCATGCCAATTTCTCTGAGAGAATCAGATTCTGATTCAGTCTGTAGCTCTCTATGCGTTTGTGATGAGCATACAGTAGACTTTGCATGCAACCCTCTAGAATTGTTTTATTTGGGGGGATGCTTTGTGTTGTTGAATAAATGCTTTTCTTTAGGTTCTCGTGCCATTTCTCTCTAAGCTTACACATCCCACTGTGTTTACTCACTGCTGCATTTCCTCCGTTAATAATTTTGAATCACTTTCTTGGTAGTTTTTCGTTGCTTCTTTCTTCGTCGTCTTCTTTTTCTTCATTGCATTCCTCTTCTTCTTCTTTGCAGTCTTCTTCCTTCTTCTTCTTAATTCTCCTTCTTTGTATTCTTCGCATTCTTCTTCGCATTCATTTAATTCTTCTTCTTGCATTCTTTTCCCTTCTTCTTCGCAGTCTTCTTCTCTTAATTCTCCTTCTTTGTATTCTTCGCATTCTTCTTCGCATTCATTGCATTCTTCTTCTTTGCATTCTTCTCTTCTTCTTCTTCACATTCTCCTTCGATTTCTTTGCATTCTTCGCGTTCTTCTTCTTCTTCTTTGTATTCTTCTCCTCTTTACATTCTTCGCATTCTTCTTCGTATTATTTGCATTCTTCTTTTTCACATTCTTCTTCTTCTTCGCAGTCTTTTTGCATTCTTCTGGCATTCTTCTTCTTCTTTTTCTTCTTTGCATTCTTCTTCTTCTTCGCAATCTTCTTCTTCTTCTTCGCATTCTTCTTCTTGCATTCTTCTTCGCATTCTTCTTCGCTTTTTCTTTGTATTCTTTTTCTATTATGTATATGTTTACAGGGACAGATTTAAGACTATGCTTGGCCCCACATCGTTATCATTGCATATCAGCGTATCAGGCCTAAACATCCGACTCAAAACATCTCTCTCTCTCTCCTCTCTCTCTCTCATCTCTCTCTCTCTCTCTCCTCTCTCTCTCTCTCTCTCTCTCTCTCTCTCTCCTTCTTCTCACTGAAGAAAAATAAAAATGTTTCTGCTTAAAGCAAAACCTGAAAAACAAACGACAAAAATAGACAAACAAACAGACCCTACATCCACACACCCCGTTCATTTTCTATTCACAGGGATGTCTATTTAGTTTTTAAAATAGAGTGCATTAATAAAGATTACAGCAAAAAATAAACAAAATCGACCTTTATCAGCGTATCATTCATATACATCCAGACTCAAAACATGTCTCTCTCTCTTTCTCTCTCTCTCTCTCTCTCTCTCTCTCACTCTCTTCTCTCTCTCTCTCTCTCTCTCACTCTCTCTCTCTCTCTCTCTCTCTCTCTCTCTCTCTCTCTCTCTCTCTCTCTCTCTCTCTCTCTCTCTCTGTCACGCTCTTCTCTCTCTCTCTCTCTCCCCTCTCCCTCTCTCCTTCTTTATCTCTCTCTCTCGCTCGCTCTCTCCTTCTCTTCTCTCTCTCATCTCTCTCTCTCTCTCTCTCCCCTCTCTCCTCTCTCTCTCTCTCTCTCCTTCTCACTCCCTCCTTCTCTCTCTCCCCTTCTCTCCCTCTCCTCCTCTCTCTCAATCTCCTCTCTCTGTCCCCTTCTCTCTCTCATCATGAATACAACCTAGAAACAAACTCACCGAAGAAAAATATACTGTTTCTGCTTAAAGCAAAACCTGAAAAACAAACGACAAAAGTGAACAAACGACAAAAATGAACAAACAGACCCTACATGCACACACCCTGTTCATCTTGCTTGTCGTTACCTTCTATTTTCAGGGACGTATATTTAGTTTTTAAAATAGAGTGCATGAAATTAAAGAGAATAGAACTCATGGAAAATCACCCCTTCTCTGAACAAAGTGTCCATGAAAGGGTTATCGATCTTAGTTAAAATGGCGCTGCACGATTCGTTTTCCAAAAATGGAAGTAAGACAGAAAAATTTTCAAAACCTTTCGAAATAAGAATTGAACGAAGAAACGGACAGAACATTTCTATCTAAAAAACACTTTTTGCTAAACAAGCGTTAAACTATAAAAAAAAAAAAGACAAAATATTTCTGTCTAAAAATCACAATTTGCTAAACGAACGTTAACCTAAAAAAACAGGGAAAGCATTTCTATCTAAGAATCACTTTTTGCTAAAGAAACAAGCTAAAAAAAACCTAGACAAAACATTTCTATCTAAAAATCACTTTTCTGCTAAACAAAGGCTAAACTAAAAACTACACAGGGTATACAACTATTTTCTGCGTGGGTGAATGTGTCTCTGACTTTGATCGATGTTCAATCGATAATGAAAGTGTCCCTACAAGTTCGCTGGCAGGAGTATTGTTTTATCGCTAGAATCAGACCCTGTTTCAGTCTGTATTGATATCTTTTTGATGAGGTAAAAACTTGGACATTTTTTATTGGAAGGGAGTGCGGGGCACCCAACAAGAAAGCCTGTTGTTCTTGTTTCTGTTTTTTATTTGTAATCTATAAGTAAGAATCTCGTTTCCATATACTCTGATTCTTTTCTTTTACATTGTTTCCATCCCCATTCGTCAACACACTTTCGTTCTTTACTGTTTTGTTTCATCAGCCGTTCTTGTCTTTCTCTGTCTTCCTCTCCTTCAATGTGTCCATCTCTTCATCCACTTTTTGAAATCACTATGTTATGGTTTAAGTCATAATCCAGAAAGAAGTACTACAATCAGGGAAATATGTTATACATTTTCTGTAATCCATGAATAAAACTGTAAACCGAGGTTCCGTGTGTGAACGCGCGCAGAACATCTTGCGCACACGTTAAAACCTGTTCCACTTTCCGAAACAGTAGGCCATTGTGTGCCGATGGGAACAGATGACAAAACTTACAAAACTGCATAAACAACAGGAACTAGATGTAAAAAAAGCACATGAGTGCTTATTCCAATATCGTCGAAATAAAAAAACAAATGAATAAAATAATTTAATTAATTAACTAATTAAATAAACTCACTGGTTGGCTGTATCAGCAATATTTCACAGTAAGAATCACGTTTTTCAATGCCTCCAGTCAGCGATGTTGATGACGAGACAATACACAGCTCCACCGTCCATTTCTCTTCAGAAGGCATGGCATGCAGGGTTGGGTAGCTTCCCTTTCAGAAGGCATGGAATGCAGGGTTGGGTAGCTTCCCTTTCAGAAAGCATGGAATGCAGGGTTGAGTAGATTCCCTTTCAGAAAGCATGGAATGCAGGGTTGGGTAGCTTCCCTTTCAGAAAGCATGGAATGCAGGGTTGGGTAGCTTCCCTTTCAGAAAGCATGGAATGCAGGGTTGAGTAGCTTCCTCTTTAGAAGGCATGGAATGCAAGGTTGGGTACTTTCCCTTTCAGGGTTGGGTAGCTTCCCTTTTAGAAGGCGTGAGTTACCATGATTCTTTTAACAGGGACAGATCTAGGGAAAATGGAAATGTGAAGGGGATGGAGACACTACAGAAATACTAAAAATGAATGTTAAACTGACAGATACTGTTGCTTTAATGGAGAAAGAAAGAGAGAGACAGAGAGAGAATGACAATGACAAATTCTTTTATTTCGAGGATAATGAATAAGCATCCATGTGCTTTTTATATCCAGTCCCCGCCCTTAGGGATACATCATATGATAATAAAGTAAACCCAATATCCATACACACACAGTAAAACAACAACAACAACACTCCTACTAAAAAAAAAAAAAATAAAGAAAGAAAACTACAACAACAACAACAACAAAAGCAAAGCAGAACAAAGAAAACAAAAAAACACAGAAACACAAAAACACAAAAATCAAACAGCAAAGAAACCAAAAGCAGAATAAAAACAAGAGGGGGGGGGATTACAACCACATAATCCCCATAATAAACTCCACAATATAATGAAGAATAAACCATAAACTTCAACAAATTCATTGTACTTTTTTTATAGGGAAAGCAACAGCAACGGTACATTACACAAAACAAAATAAATGTTGTATGTGCAGACATTAGAAGATTGTGTGTGAGAGAGAGAGTCCCACTAAGTGACATATATCCATAATTGAAACAGATGAAACTAAAAATTGTAAGATTGTTTTTCTTCAAGATTAAAGAAGAACAGAATAAATAAATGAGAACAGTGTTGGTAAGAAAAGAAAAGATAAACTCCTTTATCCATCAAATCAATTAACACGTGACAGTGTTTCCTTGGGGGTACAGAGAGAGACAGACAGACAGACATACAGACAGACAGGCAGGCAAGCAGGCAGACAGACAGACAGACAGGCAGGCAAGCGGGCAGACAGACAGACAGACAGACAGATAGACCATCAGACAGACAAAGACACCGAAAGAATCGTTCAAAACCCGTGTATGAAATGTTATCCGTATGAAAACTATGTGACTAGAGAAGTGGAAGGGTAATCTTCAGGTTAAACATACTGACAACAATGCAGAAAATGATCCAAAGTAACACAACATATAAGGCAAAAGGGAAAGAGACAATCAGAAATAGATTGCAGACATTTCAGGTTGAAGATGACTTTCCCCCAGGGGGAGAACTACCTGAACAGAATTCTCCAAGATGTTCAAGGTGAGTGCATTGTTTCCCTAGCAGAGATCGTTACAGAACCCATCATTGCAATATGTCAGGTAATACTCGGAACACACTCACACAAAACACACACAACACACACACACACACACACACACACACACACACACACACACACACACACACACACACACACACACACACACAGTCGTCTACTAAAATCACATTCCTCTGGAACACACACACTGTCATCTGCTAAAATCACTTTCTGATTCAGTCTGCTTCCCTTGTCATTTTTCTGATGAGAATTACGCTCAATATGGAAGTTGCCATTGTTTGTAACAGTTTTCGGCCGTTACCGTCTTTCATGATGTAATGAAAGCCACCATGCATAAAGGAGGATTAGTTTTAGGTAGAAGAGGTTGTTACGCTTAAGGCTGTGCGTGTGTATGTGTGTGTTTGTATGTGTGTGTATGTATGTGTATGTGTGTGTGTGTGTGTTTCATAGAGAGAGAGAGAGTGGAGGGGGGGAGGAGAGAAATAGACAGACAAGCAGAGCCTTTTATGAAGGTTTTCGATATACGGGTTTGACATTATACCCCTTCTCGAAAATAGGAGAAATTGGAAAAAAAACAAAAAGAAAAACAATTTTGACAAGCTATACTCGATATGCGTCATATACACGGTAGTTTCTTCTATCTCCTCTGTTTATAATAATAATAATAATAATGATAATAATAATAATAATGATAATAATAATAATAATAATAATAATAATAATAATAATAATAATAATAATAATAAAAAATGGAATTGATATAGCGCTATATATTGCAAAGACAAACTAAAGCGCTTGCATTCAACCTATTCTTACACAGTCATGCAATAAACAAAAAAGGATTAACAATTTAGAAAAACAAATATTACAAACATGTACGTGCAGACCAAATCTATGAATAAAAAAATTCGATAGTTAAAACCATTTATTCAAAAGCTACACACACACAACCAACACACACACACACACAAACACACACACACACATACCCCACAAAAGCACGCACACACACACACACACATACACACACACAAAAAGCACCACAACACACACACACATACACACAACAAAAGCACACACCACAACACACACACTCTCTCTCTCTCTCTCTCTCTCGCTCTCTCCTCCTCTCTCTCCTCTGTAATTCTGTTGCCCCTGTTCTATTTGCTCATTTTCTTATGTTGTTAATTGGTTTCTCTTCTCTTCCTTCTTTGGGTTTGTGCCCTCTATTTCCCAAAACCTGTTTTTTCAACATTTTTCAAAGGAAACGTTTATAAATTACCCATTGGGGTGGAGAAGGACAGCCTAAAGTGGTGCGAGAATTGTTTAGCTATTTGGAGGCCCCGGGGTCGAGCCGATTTGAGCCACCACCGAGACTCTGTTTAAAGGGGGTTTTTTTTTGTTTTTTTCCTCCAGGTTCACACCAGGCCGACTCCACTCCTCCCGAAGCCTTAATTGGGCTGGAAAAAGGCCCGCGTGTGAAAACACGCAGAACATTGCGTCACGTGTTGAAAACGTTCCCCTTTCGGCAAAAAGGCTTTTTGTTAAAAATGGATGACAAATAATATATAAAATTGCATATGTAAATGTTCCGGGTAATATTATCTCGAAGACAAATAAGGCACCGTAATGTTGGCTAAAACGGTCACACACGAAATACCCCATTGGGAACTTAGGGGCTTAAACTGCGTAAGAAAAAAAATTACCATGAACTACTTTTGAGATAGGGTGGGGCAGTTTTTTTACTAACTGAGCCGTAAAAAAAGCTTACTTTTCTAACAAAAAGGAATAAAACTAAGCCTCCGACATACATATTAGACAACAAAAGTGCAACAGGCTATACATAAGGTTATTGTTTTTAGTTGGAGTCGTGACCGATATTGTTGTTTTTTTCTTGTTTAAGCTTTATCCATTTCTAGAAAACAGTCAAACGGAGGAAATTGAAAAGGTTTTGGGCCCCACAACAAGGCAAACAGCCGCAAAAACAGCCTGCAGGAGTGGGGGAAGGGGCAAGGAGGCAGGGACGACCACGCAAAAGCTGGATATCCAACATCAAGGAGAGGACCGGCCTCACTGTACCAAACCGCCTGAAAGCAGCCCAGGACAGAACCATTTGGCGGTCCACTTGCAGCGTCCGTGCGGGTACCCCAATGGTCGTCCCGACCAAGGGATGAGTGAGTGAGTGATATGCTTTATCATATTTCATGGACCCTGTCCATAACAAAAGCGTAGAAAAGATACGGCTAAACTGTAAGTTTAAAACGAAAAAAACATAGACTGTCATTCTTGTCAAAGGGATTCGTTACTTACATACTCTTTTCTTTCAAGACACACATACACATCTTACTCCGCAAGGATACAAACGCATTTTTTTTCAAACGATATGTATCCATTGTGGTTTTCGCGCCTAGTTGCAAACTGAAGAACTTCTTCCATACTGATGTAAAAGATCTGTTGTTTTCCTAAAACAAAGAAGCAAGCAACACCAAGCAGCAGAGTTTTCTAAATGTGCAGGACATGCAAATAATCGTGTTTCCTGTAGTAAACAATAATTATCTAGGAGAAACAGAAATCCTGTCTGATTTACTCTGGGGATGAAAGCAACGCTTCAGTTCAGAGATGGCATGCAGGGTGTTGATCCTCTCGCTGGGATGCAGAGGAATATGATCTCTCCTGCAGGCTTAAGCAGCCATCATCAGTTTGCTGTTTTCAAGCTGTCCCTGTGAAACAGAAAATACGAAATATGCTATGGCCACTTTGTTGCCTACGATGAAACATTGAAAACTCTTGCCGCTGAATTCTGATTTGAGGATGTCAGTGTAAATAGCATCTTAACCTTTTGGAAATTCTGTGCTAGAAATTTCCTCTTTTCTATCACTCTTTGTTTCTGCCTTGTTCCTTTTCTTCCTGTCACTTCATTCTTGTCTATTTTCTGCCTTCTCGATCTATTTTCTTTACATTTTGCCAACAAAGATTTAAAAGATAGCACTTGTTGTTGCTTTTGCTGCTGTTGTTGTTGTTCTTCTTCTTCTTCTTCTCATTATTATTATGTTTATTATTATTATTAGGAGGAGGAGGAGGAGGCGAATCTTCAGCAATAACAAACAAAAAATCACCCTTTCTCCAGGGTGAAAGTTCCCTCTTTCTCTTAACAGAGATTTTCCACAGGACTGTGGCGGTGTTTCCATGGCGACTGTCGACAGGGGACTGATGACTGTCAGGTCTGACTGTTCTCTGGAACGAAACCTTTCTCTGATATAATCATATCTCCATTCAGCCTGCTGCTCCTGTCATCTTTCTGATAAAATCAGATCTCCATTCCACCTGCTGCTCCTGTCATCTTTCTGATAAAATCAGATCTGCATTCCACCTGCTGCTCCTGTCATCTTTCTGATAAAATCAGATCTCCATTCCACCTGCTGCTCCTGTCATCTTTCTGATAAAATCAGATCTCCATTCCACCTGCTGCTCCTGTCATCTTTCTGATGAGAAGAGAGACCAGGATGGAAGGAGGATCCTGTTTAGGGATGTTTGAACCGTTGCAAGTCTGTTTGAGGGCAGACAGGTGTGAAAGATGAAAATGATGTGTGCGTGTGTGTGTGGGGGGGGATGTCAATATTATGCATGGGAAATGGTGTGCTGCGCATAGATAGATAGATAGATAGATAGATAGATAGATAGATAGATAGATAGATAGATAAATAGATAGATAGATAGATAGATAGATAGACAGATAGATAGATAGATAGATAGATAGATAGATAGATAGATAGATAGATAGATAGATAGATAGATAGATAGATAGATAGATAGATAGATAGATAGATAGATAGGCATATAATTTTATATATATATATAATATATATATATATATAATTATATATATATATATATATATATATATATAATATATATATATATATAATATATATATATATATATATATATATATATATATATAATCTGCGTTACCTTTAGATTATCAATCTACTTTACCGTAAGATGCAGCCCAAAGCCAGATGAAATGCAGAAAACCACCAGCTTGCTGCCAGGGAAAGGCCACGTGCCGTGCAGACCCATGTTTCCACGTCTCCTGCTTTCCGCCATCATCTCTGCATGGAAGAGGGGACAGTCAGCCTGCTGGTTTGCCTGCTTTGTTTCGTTGTGTGCATCTATCTGTTTGTGTTCCTTCTTTATTCGTTTGTTCTTCTCCTTTTCCATCGTTTTCTTCATCATCTCTCCAAGGAGACATGTTGGTTTTTTCTATTTGACCCAAGGTGTGTTTTTTGTGTTGGCTTGGCTGGTTGTTGTCTTTTTTTGGCTGGTAGTTTGAACTGTGTATGCTTTAATTCTGGCAGAATTTGGTTTTGTTTCTGGGCTAGAGCTCAGAGGTTCACCATCAGTGCCGACTCCACTCTCCCCCCAAAGTCCTTTGGATGAGACTATATACCGACGTCCCGTGTGCGAACACATGCAGAAAGCTTGCGCACACGTTAAAAATTCCGTTCCGCTTTTTGGAAGAGTAGGCCATGGTGTACCTGTGGGGTCAGATGATAAAATTTACAGCATTACATATACACGGGGAATGGATGTAAAAAAGCACACGAGTGCTTATTCCATTATCCTCGAAATAACAGAATAAGATAAGAACAATGTTTTAGAACATGCGACCGTGCATCTCCCATTCGGGTAGCCTCATTCCGACTGTGGAGACGATGATTAAACACAACACCAGTGTGTATGCGGTTTTGTAAATTTTGTCATCCATTCCCACCAGCTTGCAATGGCATACTCTTCCAACGGGCAGGGCAGGTTATAATTTAAAATGTGCGCAAGATGTTTTACGAGTGTTTGCATACGGGACTTCAGTTTCTGGCTTCATTCGCCCGACTTTTGGGGAGTGGAGCCGGCACTGATGTTCACTCCAGGAGGAAAACGTCATCAAATCAGCGTCTCCCTGTAGTTGTGGATCAAACCCGGGCCGTTAGATTGCGCGTTCGAGGTTCTAACCACTAAGCTATCCCGCCCCACGACGGAATCTGAAAATACTGATAAAAGCTTTTCCAAAATATGTGCAACAGTATTCTTCTTGTTAGCTGAGTTTACAACATCTCGCATAAAGATCAGTTTAGCAAATAAGTTTGGTGTGAAATTCGTATTGACATTCTGTGATTATCAAACACATTAATATTGAAATATATGCTGCTTACAGAACATCTGCAGGATACCTGCGTGTCTATTTCATGCCTGAAGCAAGGCCCTACAAAAAGATTTTTTCGTTTGATTTGGAGTATCTGCTTTATTTTTCATTTCTTTAGAATTGAAATCCAAATGCAAAACAAAACGAGCAAGGAACCCATTTGCACAGGACCCCTATTGGTTCAGCCTCAGCCAGTCCCACAAGGCCTCCTCACCTCATCTGCCATTAGAAACATTTGGAACGTGCATGCTCTCTATACATATTGAGTCCAATTGCACCGGAGGTCAGTTCTTATTTGTTAGCATGTTATCATTATGCAAAAAAGGGCTATTAAGTGCAAGAAAGCAGATTGAAAATTAAAATATTCTATAAAAAGCTATTACAAAATTAAATTGATAGACTGCAGAAAGTGACATGTGCAGAAATGGACAAGTTTCGTAACAGGTGGTCGGAGTGAGGGCTTGAATATTTTGAAATGCGTTTTTAAGCAAAGGGAAACAAAAGTACGCCTTCATTTTTCAGTACAAGGTATAAGAATGGTTACAATTTTATAATCAATCAAAATTTCAATATCGACAACCTGACAACCCCCCCCCCCCCAACACACACACACACACACACACACACCACCTGCCTCAAACAGAAAGTGGGTCAGATGCAACACGACTCATTTCGTGGTGGAGGGTCACTCTCTCACTCAAAAGCAAACCATTTTTCAAGGGCTATAACTCTCCCGGCACCCAAACAGACGACATGTTTGATCAGGAAGGGGTTTTTGTGGAGGAAGATGTGTGTTCTCTCAGCCTGAAGGGGACATGGCAATGCAGCAATGCTTCATCCTGACAGCTCTGAAGAAGGAACGAAGGCCTCTCTGTATTATTGCCAACATGTGTGGAGATCCATTGCCTAAGCTGCTTAGAACAAATAGACTGGAGAAGAAATTGCATTATCATTGATTCCATGTGTTGTTTTGTTCGTTGTTTTTTTTTGTTTATAGATAAGAGGTCTACTAGGACCACTCTCTGTGTCTATATCGGTTTGTTTGTCTGCATGTCCTTGTTTTCTGTGTCTGCCTTTCCCTGCTCTTTCTGTTTCTGGTTCTCTGTATCTGTGTCTGTCTCTCTATCACCTATCCTATCTGTATATCTTTCTATCTATCTATCTTTCTGTCTATCTATTTTATTTCTGCTTCTAATCTCTGCTGTCTTTCTGTTTGTCTGTCTTTTGTCTCTCTCTCTCTGTCTCTCTCTTTCTCTCTCTCTCTCTCTCTCTTTGATCATTCCCCCCACTCCCCCCCTCCCCCCATGGCAGTTAATCGTGGCTATGGAAATGACATATCGTGCAATACTTTATTACTTACCTGGCAGTAGTGGAGAAGGTGTGCTGACTGATACAACCAGTTGATGGATGAACTACATCAAGAAACTATTTCCCTGATATATGGACAATTCAATTGTGGCATCAAAAATTCTGATAGATAGATAGATAGATAGATAGATAGATAGATAGATAGATAGATAGATAGATAGATAGATAGATAGATAGATAGATAGATAGATAGATAGATAGATAGATAGATAGATAGATAGATAGATAGATAGATAGATAGATAGATAGATAAGTGTGTGAATGTTTGAAGTATATGTATTATCAATCCAGAAATTACAAAGACTGTGTGAAAGTAATGATAATAACAAACATTTACTGTACATCCTCTCCTGCTGTAACGAATGAATCATAACAACAACAACAACAACAACAAATATCAAAACCTGTCCGTAATGACCTGTCACACCACCTTCCATCAACCCCACATTCTCTCTTCACCATCCCAAACACTCCAGAGAGAAGAAATGCACATGTTCTCTAAAAAGATCACCCCATGTTCACAGACTACACTGTAGTTATGAATTCAGGACCAAAACGGACCCCACATTCCATCAGCCAGTGGTTGTGTGGAGGAGGGTGTTTGATGGCCCAGTGAAGGAGACACTGCCATGCTCCATCCTTTGTTCATGCAGCTTGTGAGAACACCCCCCCCCCCCAACACACACACACCACACACACACACACACACACACACACACACTGAGATCATATTCTAACATCGCTGCCTGAGTTGGATTGAATAAAGTGAACTTGAAAGGAAATTACGTTTCTGTCATTTTGTTTCTTTTATTCCTATGGATAAGAGGTTTGATTAAAAGAAGCTGTCTGCTTGTCTGTCTTTCTCTTTGTCTTCTTTTTTAGGTTTTTCTCCTCTGTGTGTCTTTCTATATCATACTTTTTACCCGTCTCTTTACTTTCCATTATCGTTACGTAATGTTCGTAGATCTTTTCTGTTTGTCTGGCTGTTTGTGCTCTCTCTCTCTCTTCTCTCTCTCTCTCTCTCTCTCTCGTCTCTCTCTCTCTCTCTCTCTCCTCTCTCTCTCTCTCTCTCTCTCTCTCTCTCTCCTCTCTCTCTCTCTCCTCTCTCTCTCTCTCTCTCTCTCTGACAGTTGTCTATATCTGCAATGCGTGTTGCATTCTAATTCTCGTCTTATAGCCATATCAAAAAATCACTACTTTCAATTTCCTTGTCACTATGGCCGCTAATTCATTTTATTTCGAACATCACCCCCACATTCCGGACAGCATATCTTGTGGCCCAAGGCCAATGGAAATTGGAGTTTTGACCTCTCTGTCTCTCCCTTTTCCTCCCTTTCCATCTCATTTCTATTCCTTCCTCTTTCTGTAAAACCAGAAATATTAGAAATAAGTTGGAAAATTGCATTACACTGCGTCATCATCTTGCTAATCTAAACTTAACTGCCCTTTGCACTTCACTTATCCTGTAGTCTTGTAGAACCGTCGGGCACCACTGAAGATTTTGCAACCAGCTTCCTCCACTCCTTGCGGTTTTTTAAGCTTTCCGTAGCAAGTCGTTCCACTCCAGGCCAGTCCACTCTCTGATGTAGTCTTTCCATCGTTTTCTCTGTCTGCCTCTTCGTCTCCCTCCTTGTGCTGTTCCCTGTAGGACAGTGTTGGCCAGTCCAGATGCTCGTGTGACGTGCCCGTACCCCTTTAGTTTGCGTTTTTTTTCATTGAAGGCAGGACCTTTTTATATTGTCCGATGGCGTTGTTAGTTCTGGTTTTCACTTTCTCGTTAGTTATGTGATTTCTGCACTGGATACCAAGAATTTTGCGAAAGCCTTTTATCTCCATTGCCAATAATAATAATAATATAACACAATCATATAAAACTTTAAAGATCAGACATGGAAAAAAAGATGTTTGGCAAAAGGTCACTCCCCTCTTCTCAGACAGCATTGTCACAGAATGGACCGAGACTGACAGGTTTCCATGACAGAGGCGGGCAGAGGGTGGATAATGGCCATGTCTTGGACAGCTCAGCGGAACAGATGCTTTCATCTGCCAGAACCAGATTCCGATTCCATCAGTTCCCCTTGTCATCTTTCTGAAGAGCGGGACATCCTGTGGGGAAGCAGCCATCTTTATGGGAGATGTCGGCTGTCTCGTTGCTTTTTAAGAGTGACCAAGTGTAAAGACGGAGTATTGTCTCTGATATTAAGGCGGTCAACATGCTTCCATGGACTGGGGAGAAAAATGCAGATAGCTGCAATAGGAAGAGAGAGAGGGGAGAGAGAGGGGGCACGGAGAAGAGAGAGGGGGTGAGAGACACGGAGAGGAGGGAGAGAGATAGAGACAAAGGGAGCAAAAGAGAATCATATTTTTATGTATGCTTTCAATACCCAGGAACAACGTAAAACACAGAATTGTACGGAGTTAACCTATTAAAAGAGAAAGGAAAAAACCCCAAACAAATCAGCAATTAAGAACACAAATATGAAAACAAGCAAACAAAATGATAGCAAAGCCTTTTACCTAATCCTCAGTTATTATTCTGTAACTTCTTTATCACTCTGAAAATACACATCTGAAGATGCAACCGCCCCCTCTCCCCTCACCCCACCCCCTTGAAAATATTGCATTGTTAAAGCAACGAAAAAACCCAAACAAGAAGTCATTAACTTACACAAAAAAGAATTCATAACCTGATATTCCTTTCTTCGTGAATAGAATCAGGGAGCTGAAACAGGTTTGTCCATGGATGAAGTGTTATGCTGACACTCATCCACAGAAAATGGGGGATGATTGTGGTACCATCTTTAAATAGTTCCCTGCCACAGAGGCATCCATCTGCTAAAACCAGATCCTGAATCGGTCTGTGGCCCTTGTCATTTTCTTATGAGAGTTACGCCCATTATAGAATCAGAATTGCTTCACGGATGTGTGTGTGTGTGTGTTGTGTGTGTGTGTGTGTGTTGTGTGTGTGTGTGTGTGTGTGTGTGTGTGGTGTTGTGAGGTGTGTGCGTGTGTGTGTATGTGTGTGGTGTGAGTGTGTGTTGTGTGTGTGTGTAGTGTGTGTAGTGTGTGTGTGTGTGAGTGTGTGTGTGTAGTGTGTGTGTGTGTGTGTGTGTGTGTGTGTGTGTGTGTGTGTGTGGTGTGTGTGTGTGTGTGCTTGTGTGTGTGAGTGGTGTGTGTGTGTGTGTGTGTGTTCCTTGCATGTGTTCTGAGGTCATTATGTAAACTGGTGTGGGTGAGAGGGATGGTAACAGAAGGTATCCGATGTCGGAATGCGTACCTTCATGGTGGAAAACGTGGCACATGTGAAGAGCTCAGTTGGTGAACCTGGGACCTCTAGCCGAGAACGATGAGAAGAAACAGATGAAAGGGAAGGTAAGAGGTACCCAATGTTCAGAGTAACGCGCTTTGAAAAACAATAGTGAAATGTGCAGAGAGTAGAAAGAGAGACAGAGACAGGGTGAGGGACCACAGAGAGAGAGGAATGGGAGAGAGAGAACAGGAAGAGAGTCCAATGCTCACAGTAAGCAAACATTGAAAAACATAATGAATATGCAGGAGAGAGAGAGAGAGAGAGAGAGAGACGAAGAGAGGAGAGAGACACGACAGACAGACAGACAGACAGACAGACAGAGTAACATACACACAGACAGAGGTTGTATTCAATTTTTTTAATTTGTAACTGCCAATATCGAATTTATTGATGATACAAGAAAAGAGCCAAACGAAGATCGTCATGCATTGACCACACAGTCTTAGAAGCGAATTCAGCAAATAGAGTCAGCTTCTTCTCACAGAGACCAAAGTTAATACACATGTCGTTCAAAATGCAAATATGTTGGTCATTCCCGTGACACAAGATTTTAGGCCGAGTTGCTGACACACCCTCCCCCCCCCTACAAGTGCCGACAATCCTGGGTTTTGCCTGAGACGCACACCCTGTCAGAAGAATACAGAAAAAAGAACAGATTCTGTTTGGAATTCCGTTTAGAGATACAAGCAGACGTTATCATTATAATCCATATGGCAAGAAAGATCAGATTTCCTTTCAAGAGCAAGAAGAAATTATTACGCCGAAAGTCTGCTGACATGCAGGCCTGCCACTGGCAGCCTGCATCCTGCTGCCGAGAACGTCTCTGGTTGCCGGACCACATCAGTGTCCATCATGCTGTGTCAATAAGGCTGAGGAGCAGAAAACGGCTGAGTGGACATCGCATTTCTGTCGATTGTGACTTTGTAATATCTATTCGGAGAAGAAATCTAAACTCTGTTCTCTGTTTCTGTCTGACTGCTTTCTGTCTCTGCCTGTCTGTCTGTTTTCTGTCTGTCAGTCCTCTCTCTCACTCACTCACTCTTTCTCTAACGGCCTCTGTGCGCCTTGTTTAAAACTCTGCTCTCTCCCTCTTGTCTTTGTGTCTCTGTCTCTGTCGGTATTCCCATCTTTGTCTGTCTGTCTCTACTTCGTCCGTACTGTCTTCTTGTCTCTACCGTACTCGTTCGTCTCTGTCTGTCTCGCCTGTCGTCTGTCTTATCTGTCTCTCTCTCTCCTCTCTCTCCTCTCCCTCTCTCCTCTGTCCTCTCTCTTCTCTTCCTCCTATACAACAGCCAAGATGTCATCAGGTTCCACACACGTTTGCTAAGGATTTCAAGCGTCTGCTGAAGAAGACTGCTTACACAGGCCACACAAACTGCAGTCTGATCACACAGAGTGACGACACAGATTAGAGAGAGTCAAGAAGACTGACACAAGAGAGAGTCAGAAAGACAACAAAGAGAAGAGTCCAAGAGAGACGACAGAGAGGAGAGAGTCAGCATCAACAACAGAGAGAGATAGTCTGAGAGAGACGACACAGAGGAGAGTCAAGAGAGACAGACAAAGAGAGATCAGAGAGAGACAGACAAGAGAGAGAGTCAGAGAGAGACAGACACAGAGAGAGAGAGAGTCAGAGAGAGACACACAGAGAGAGAGAGAGTCAGAGAGAGACAGACAGAGAGAGAGAGAGTCAGACACAGACAGACAGAGAGAGAGAGTCAGAGAGAGACAGACAGAGAGAGAGAGTCAGAGAGAGACAGACAGAGAGAGAGAGAGTCAGAACAGACAGACAGAGAGAGAGAGTCAGAGAGAGACAGACACAGAGAGAGAGTCAGAGAGAGACAGACAAAGAGAGAGTCAGAGAGAGACTAACACAGAGAGGAGTCGAGAGAGACAGACAAGAGAGAGAGTCAGAGAGAGACAGACACAGAGAGAGAGTCGAGAGAGACAGACACAAAAGAGTCAAGAGAGACAGACAAGAGAGAGAGTCAGAGAGAGACAGACAAAGAGAGAGAGTCAGAGAAAAGACAGACACAGAGAGAGAGTCAGAGAGAGACAGACACAGAGAGAGAGTCAGAGAGAGACAGACACAGAGAGAGAGTCAGAGAGAGACAGACAGAGAGAGAGAGAGTCAGAGAGAGACAGACACAGAGAGAGAGTCAAGAGAGACAGACAAAGAGAGAAGTCCAGAGAGAGACAGACAGAGAGAGAGAGAGTCAGAGAGAGACAGACAAGAGAGAGAGTCAGAGAGAGACAGACAGAGAGAGAGAGAGAGTCAGAGAAGAGACAGACAAGAGAGAGAGAGTCAGAGAGAGACAGACACGAGAGAGAGAGAGTCAGAGAGAGACAGACAGAGAGAGAGAGTCAGAGAGAGACAGACAAGAGAGAGAGAGAGTCAGAGAGAGACAGACACAGAGAGAGAGTCAGAGAGAGACAGACAACAGAGAGAGAGTCAGAGAGAGACAGACAAGAGAGAGAGAGAGTCAAAGAGAGACAGACACAGAGAGAGAGAAGTCAAGAGAGACAGACAGAGAGAGAGAGAGAGTCAGAGAGAGACAGACAGAGAGAGAGAGTCAGAGAGAGACAGACACAGAGAGAGAGAGAGTCAGAGAGAGACAGACAGAGAGAGAGAGTCAGAGAGAGACAGACACAGAGAGAGAGAGAGTCAGAGAGAGACAGACACAGAGAGAGACAGACGAGAGAGAGAGAGAGAGTCAGAGAGAGACAGACAGAGAGAGAGAAGAGTCAGAGAGAGACAGACAGAGAGAGAGAGAGAGTCAGAGAGAGACAGACACAGAGAGAGAGTACAGAGAGAGACAGACAGACAGACACAGACAGAAGAGAGACACAGACAGAATAGATACAGACAGAGACAGACAGAAACGAGAGACAGAGACAAAGAGATAGACAGACAAAGACAGAAACATACAGGGACAGACAGACATACACAACAACACACCACACACGCGGCACACACACAAACAGACAGACACACACAGACAAATCAGAAAAATCACAAAGAAAACGTGACCCCAAAGAAACAACGACAGAACAAGTTCTTGGCAACACACTTGCATCAAGCACACCGCCTAGAAAACTGGTAGTTATCAGCAGCAGCAACAGCAGCAGCAGCAACAGCAGCAGCAGCAGCAGCAGCATTGTATTGTGAGAGACACGGACACCTCAACACAGAGCGTGCCACGTCCCTGACATCTGTCCACTGACAGTCACTGACACTGCGCATTTGCATCCACCCATGCCATTGTCACCAGGTGGGAGAGGAAGGAGACATGTACAAATTGTTTTATCCAATTACGGAAAGCATCGTGTCACAATGTCAGCAGCCTCTTTGCCCACCTCCGCTGCCCCCCCCCCCTTCCGTTTCGGGCATAGGCTCAAGTTACGCGTTTTTCACCAGCCGCCATGGCGTAGTGGTTATCACCTTGGTTTTACTGGTTAGAGGGTTGCGGGTTCGAATCACACAAAATTCAATGTTTCTGTTGGATTTTTTTCCAGATTTTGACAGGCCCTTACCCATGGTGAGTTTGTTTCTCAGTTGAGAAGAGTGGAACTACACGGTGAAGCTTCATGCTCTTTACACCTGCAGTTTTGAGAGTATTGCATTACTTGACTTACACTGCAGGTGTATGTATTCCTTAGGCCTGGTTGACAACGAGATATATTATGACAGAAAGCATTAAGTCCATCCCTGTCTTCTTTTCCTTTGCCAAATGCTCAGACAACAACTATCATTGTCTGTCATATGAGCGAAAATGCATTTCGCTGCCGGTCAGCCCTGCCAAGTGGTCTTGAAGCAGGTGCATTTTCATAGCAGCAGCATGACACCATCCTCATCATGATAAATTGGCCACCATGCAATAAATCGAACTTGTCTCTAAATTTGTGGCCTGTTGTTCTAATCTCATGGTGAACTCAGTTTTGGGTTTCTCCATACACTCCTGTGCCTGTGGTCAGTTAATGTCCAAGCTTTTAGGTTTTGAGGGTCACGGTAGAGGGTCGTTGAAAGAGCATTGCCTAGTGTGAGTCTCACTCAGTCTGGCTCTGCGACTATTCTATGATTGTCATCAGTAGGGAACTAAGCAGGTGGCATCATGCTTATCTTAGCTCAGACGAGGCACCCCTGAATACCATTGAAGGGACTCGGCAGCGGTACAGGGCTCCTCTGGCTAGTGGCCCTGCGGTGGCTTAACACTGATAGCTCCCAGTGGGATTCTCATCCTGAGGTAAGAAATGCTAACCCCCGGGGGAAGAGGGGGCGGAGAGATCGGAATGAGCGGCCTGAGGACAGGAGAGGCGACAAGTTAACGAGAAGGAAGAAACAAAACAGAAAGTCTTGGCGCTTGGATCCCTGGCTTTTTGTAGTTGTCATGTCTCCACGGAAAGGAGGAATTGTCACAGGACGAGAACACCGGAAATTAGACGAAAAACCAAGTGTGTGTGTGTGGTGAGAGAGAGAGAGGAAAAAGAGAGCGAGAGCGAGAGGATATTATATTTTATATATAATATATAAATATTATATATATATATATCTATATATATATATATAATATATATATTATATATATAAAATATTGACTAAGGAGGAGAGAGAGAGGAGAGAGCGAGATGAGTTCTGAATGACCTGTTGAGAGGAGCGAGAGATGAGAGGAGAGAGAGAGCAGGAGAGGAGAGAGAGAGAGATCGAGGAGAGAGAGAGATGGACGAGAGACGAGAAACATGAAAAGAGTTTTATTGTATCTTCGGCCTTGGGCCACCATACAAAAAACATTTTGGAGAAGGGGGAGAGAAGAACATAGCAGAAAAACATTTATATCCATTTTATCATTTTCAATTCTGCAAGCATACAGGATTTCCCAATTATCTTCTAGTCATCATCATCCCCATCGTCATCTTTAGACATTTAATAAATCAGCACCATCAGCATCTTCATTACTATAGCAGAGCTGCGCCAGTATATCACATAACCATCAATTACTTTCATCTTCTTACATCATCATTATAACATCATCATCTTCTCCATCTACGCTATCACATCTTTACAACTGTATAGTCATTTTCGTCACGATTATCATCTTCATCTCTGTATACAGCTTGGTATAATTCATCCATCTTTTCATCATCGTTTCCATTGTTATCTTCAATATATGCACATCATTGTCATCATCTTCATCTTTGACATCTCCATATAGTTACCGCACCACTATCACCTTCAACAACCCGCCATCGTTACCTATCACCACCAATCGTCACCTCAGCTTCTACATTCAACATCACTTCAAACCTTTCCATCATCATCGCATCCGTCCTCCTAAACCTCTACATTCAAATCGTCCTATCAAAAATATAATAGCTAAATAACAGAAAGAAAAAATCTTTTTTCCTTTTCATTTTTTCACACACGCACCACACACACACACACTCTCAAACACACACACACACACACACACACACACACACACACACACACACACACACACACACCCCCACCTTCTCGTTCTTCCCATCTGTAAATCCTCACCATTTTAATCAACTACTATCAACATCAACCCCATCATACTTACCTAATTGTCACCATCATAACCCTTAACCTCACTTCACCATCTTCAAATCCCTATTCATCATCATAATCAAACATCTACCAATCATCATCAACATTATAGACATCCTCATCAATATCCCATCATCGTCAGACACCCTGCAATCTTGCATCATCCCTCAGAGATAGAACTTGAAGGCGATTGAATGGCTACTTTCGGCCTAGTCTTACAATATAATCAGCTGGGGAAATGGGTATGTATACAGGAAACATGTTGCTAAATTTCAAACATAATAAACGATTCCAACTTAGAAACAGAAAATTGGCATGGAAAACATTGAAACCCAAAATTAAATTGAAAATAAATAACATCGTGCAACATAAACCTGCGCTTGACCAGGTTGTAAATTCAAGACATCTCGATGCACTGCAGAAGCGGAAAAATATAATCAATCAGCCAGCTCCACAAAACAAAACTCTGAATAACATATGTTAAATTACTAAATACATCTCTTTCTTCTGTTAACTGAGTGGAAGAATATCGGGAGACACTGTATCTTGTGAATTATTTGCCACTTGCAGCAACATATGGAAGGGAACTTAGGTAAAATTACCAAGAATTTAATTCTAAGATCCGAATCAGGGACACTCAAAGAGAAAATGCTGTTCGTCTCGGTGACCTGACACACCAAAAAAGGACATTTTTGTTTTGCAGAAATCCGCTGTAACGATGCACATTTGCATTTAGTGGCAGGGATTTAAATCTTATTGAGACAGCAACCCTCAAGCCCGTAGGGTATCAATATCCATTATGTAGTTTTCTCTTTCAAAAATTGTTTTAAATGATCTATAGTCATTATATCTATTGCGATCTTCAGTGTGGAAAACCACTCTTGTTTAAAGGTGTCACACAAGTCCCTGCTTAAAAGACGTAAGAAAGCTTTACATCCCCACGCCTTGCTGCCACCAGACAAAACTGAAAACCTGTCTTGACATAAAATTTCTCTTACTTTTGTTACCCAGCAGTTCTTCCCAGTTTATCTAGGTTAAGCAAACATCTGATAAAGCCTGTTAGGGTAGTCTTTAGTGTCCAATTGTAACAGCCTAAACCAATATCGCAATGCAGAAACACAAGAATTGAACTATATAGAGGATATCTCCCAAATCACCATAAATCATTTATTTGGAGTTTTCTACTGGAACACCCAGGAATCTTATACAGGACTAACATATGTTCACATGTTCACTGTTCACTGGTCCGTAACCCGCCAGGGTCGTGGGGCGCTGCATGGTGGACGAAACGGTGGACAGCAGGCCTTACACTTAGCGCGGTCGTGGGCAAGTGCTCTGGTGACACTGAAGTCCTCCCCTGTCCAATCACGGATGTTCGTCGGCCACTTTCTCCTCTGTCTGCCCCGTTTCTCTTCCCTGGATGTTCCTAGAGGATGGTCTTTGCAAGTCCTCTGAGCGTGTTACGTGCCACATACCATCTGGTTTCCTCTTTTCGCCGTGGTCAGTAGCTTCATAGTCCCGCCAACACCCCCCCGGTTGCAGTGATCATCTGCGGACTTCACTATGTTGGTCTCATGGTCCTTGTATGAGATGCCAAGGAGCCTTCTGAGCATCTCATTTCTACTGCTGGATCCTCCTTTGTAGGTCTGCGTTTAATGTCTTGCCTCACATGAGTAAAGCTGATTGAGGTGACTAGCGCGTTGTGTGTAACTTTCCTTGGTTCCGAGAGGATGTTTCTGTCTCTCCATATGGAGAGACAGAACATATGTACTTTTTCTAAGATCTAGCTTCGTCAACCCCCAAATTTCGGATGCATAAAGTAAAACAGATTGTATTTTAGCGTTCAAAAATATTTAAATAACGTATCGCAGTCATTTCCTTATATTTTTGACGGCTTATCAGTTGCACAGCTGCCTTCTTACCCTTAGTTGTAGATGTCAGTTCCTATTCCTTTCATGCTGATCATTGTCGTAAAATTAAACCCTAAATAACAATAATTTATTTACAACATCTAGTTTTTTTACGTCAAAAATCCATTGCTCTTGTTGGCTAAGTAACCCCCTTTTCTAAAAACCATGACTTTTAGTTTTTCAGTATTAAACATTAATTTACTTTCCATACAACATCTAGTAATACATTTAGTTGATTTGAAGGCCACCTGGAGTTGTTGATAACAAAGCTCTCATCATAAGCAAAAAGTAAGATAAACAATCAATGCCACCTGGAAGCATTTGTTCGCCATGCTTACCTTCAGCATCCATGTGGGTCAGCCAGCTGATTTATAAAAAATAGAGAATAATGTAGGGCTCAGGACGCATCCTCTTGCCTTACACCAAGTGGACATTCAAAAAATTCCGTTAAACTATAGTTTGTACGGTCACATGACAGTAATGCACAATACATTGATTTCAAGCATACCATCAATTTTCCTTTCACACCTTGTTTTTTTTATAACATTCAAGAAGCTTTCATGGCGAACAGAATCGAATGCTTTCCTAAAGTCAACAAAAGCAACTATAATTTTCTCCCCCTTTTTTGCATGCATATCTGCATAACTGCATATAGGTTGTATATTGATCCCAGTTGAGTATCCTTTCCGGGAATCCTGCCTGACTTTTCTGAAATATATTATTACTTCCAACCATTTATAAAGTCTTGAATTTAAGATAGAGTGTAACATTAGATATAATGCTAAGAGGGAAACTCCCGTAATTGTCAAACGTTATCATGGCCTCCTTTTTTGTGGATTGGATAATTATGGCCTTGGACCCACTCCTTTGGGATAATACCAGGTATGAAAAGATGATATTAAATCATCTGACAAAAAACGTTATTACAATTTTATCACCAGTTTTTAACATTCAGCGATTGTCATCTATTAAAACCACTTGCCCTTTCTCAGTTTCTAGTTTTCGAATTGCTTCTTTTACTTCATCCCTGATATATCTTTATTTAATGTGTGATCGGCTCTTCCATTAGATCCGCTGAAATATCATGGGATGATCACTTTCTTCTATGTTATTAAAAACATCTGTAAGTGATAAAACCACTTCTCAGTACTTATCTTATTAAATATCTTTCCCTATTCCCACACCCCATTTTTCTAACCTCTTTCCAAAACTGTGGATGAAACTGTTAAAACTCTAGCTATGATTCAGCCTTTGTTTTCTATATCTTGTTTTTAGATTTTAATAGCTTTTTGTACTGTTTTTTTTCTCGACATAAGCAATCCGATCTTCTTCCTTTTGGTGACGCGAAACAGTTTAGCATCTTTCTGCTTTCTTTTTTGCACGTCCACATTCATTATCAAAAACCATTCAGATTTCTTTGTACTGTTCACTGAACATCGTCTAGTCCATGCATGCGCATGCATCTTTCAAACGCTTGGTAAACTTGTCTAGAGCAGTTTCTACTTTATCATCGAGGGTGTTTGTAGCTATCAAAAGTCTGTTGTGGGTTTTCCCTGCTTTTTAGCGCATTAGATATTTGTTACTTTTGTTTGGTTCCATACTTATTTATAATAAAATTCCTTTCATTCTGTTGTCCTGTGGTTTTGAAATACAATTTGTAACTCTAATTTCATGCTAAACGTGGTAAGTGGTCAGCTTCTGTTAAGCTTTCGACTATCTAGAAAGCACAGGGTACTTTAAAGACATGAATAATCAAAGCCATTATGAAATAGTCCCAGTGCTTGAGCCTAAGGAGATATGAATGTGCAAACTATCATCAAAATCAGAGTCACAAAGTCCGTTTAAGATGACACAATCAAACATGTTGCACAGTCACGCAATTGGTTACAAATTGTTTGGGTGCACATCATGAGATTTTCTTTGTATTTTAGAATTGTTAGACCATTGTAAGTTCTCAAAATTCATCATTTTCATGGTTGTACAATAATTTTCAGATGCTGTTCGTGCTTTGAAAATCTCCCTTGGATTAAGTAAAATCACCATAAGTACTTTGAAGGTCGAATACATTGTTCTAGAGTTTCCATACCATACGCATCCATGGTTTGTTCTCCAAAAGGTGAATCGTATGGAGGAATGTATGTGCTATAATATAAAGTCTTTGTCTGTGCCAAACAATTCTTTATGCATCTTTATAGTTATCAGAATTATCAGTTTCGACAACAATATGTTCAATATAGGATGCGTGCTTTCCTTATCATAACAATTACCCCCTGGAGTATCTCCCTTGATGTGAAAGTTTTTTAGCTTTTGAAGGTGATAATAAGTAATCAATGAAAACTACAAGACACAAAATCAGTTGACAACACAAGGTTTCTGTTTAAACAAAATATACATCATAAGCCACAAGAAAACTAATGAAACACATATCAATCAGTTTTGGTAAGAGACCATGCACATTGTATTTAGAAAGTCAATTGACTTTTTAATCTTCATAACAGAATATGCCCTGTGTTTGCAGTGATTCTGGAGGCTTGTTCTCATTCACCCTATAAGAAGTGTTACCTTGCTGGCATTAATAAATTGATGGCCGGCGAATCCCATCGTTTGCTTCTGAAGCCCCTGTTTGTCTCTTTTGGCTTTCCTTAGGGAGGGTAGGGCCTTTTCCCAATGCCTGTCTTCAGAAGCTAATCTTTGAAGGAGTCAGTAATGCTGCTCTGACTACTGACTTGCAGCAACAATTACAGCTACTTTTTCTGGACCTCCCACTGTGAGAGGTATCACGCCTGGTCTTGACGGCCGTGCTATGGACTGGGCCTGGCTACCTGTTAGACCATCTGTCTTGGTTGCAGTCTCTATTGGTCCATCTGTGTGTCAGTGTTTACATTATGGACGTGTCTGAGGTTTTTTGAAACTAGCAACCTTTCGCTGTTTTTAGGTAGGTTTGTTTTTCTGCTTTGTTGATTTCAGTCTCTTTACCTTTTCTCACTTCAGGACGTCGGTACTGTCATGCATTGTCTGTATTCTTGTCATCCTTATTTTCTATCTTAACAGTTTACCATTAGCAGTCAATGTGTCAGAATCTATTTCATCATCATTTGCTTTGTCAGACATGTAATGACTGATGTCTTCACCTCTGTCAGATTTATTGTCTTCCTTATCTTCAGAACCGTCATCAGTCATTTCTTTTGTAATCTCACCTGAGTGGCTATATGGTAGTCTGTCTCAGTCACCTGGTCGTCTTCCTTTTGTTCAGCTTGTCCCTCTCACCAGGCAGGAACAAGTTCTAGCTGGTTATTCAAGCTGAACCTCTGTTCCTGCTGGTTGCCTGCTTGGTCCACTACAGTTCTGTTACTGCTGTGACTTGGAGGAGCAGGGGATAATTCTGTTGTTTTGTTTTTCTGAAACACAAGTTCTTCATCTGGCCCGGCTGCCTCTTCTGCCTTACTACTTCACTGTAGGAGTGGTAAGCCTGGGAACAATTGGTGTAGCACTGTGCAGTCCATCCTCTTCGTGAAGGGGCACTGTTCTGCAATTCTGGACTTTCCTCCCTTGTGGCTTTGTAGTGCTTCTCAGATGGCACCTTCGTCTCTGTCCGGTTATTCTGTAGTCGTGACTTGTGCAAGAAGAAGGTCCAGATGTCCCAGGCCAGGTCTGCTGGTGACCAGTAAATCTGTTGTGCTAGTCATGGAGTCAGCTGGATGTGGGCGGTTCCAGGTCTGCTGAATTCCCATCTTCTCACGTGGTTGCCTGGGATGGAAATTCCTGGGTTCTGCTGTTTGTCCATGTCCCCCTCTGCTGCTTCCCGGACTGGTGGCCATTCTTTGTATGATTGACTGCCTCCATGGAGGTGGTTGCTTGTCTCTGACATGTAGTTTCATGGTGGAAGTAGGCAATTTGGCCTTGGCCCGAAGGAATCCACAAGTTCTCTTTGGTGGCAGTGAGTTCACCGGACCTATTTATTTTCAGTTTATCAGAGGCTACCCGGATGCCACTCTCCCGGGAGGTTGTCCCATAAGCTCCCTGTCAGACAACACTGCCATCTTGTCCACCGCGGCAAACGTGCACGATTATGGGGCGGGTTCATTCTTCCATGGGCCGTGGGCCTTCCTACACGGTAGGCCTCTGGAGATGTCTTCCTGGGCGCCAGCTGGGGTGAGGTCCATGGTCATATAAGATGTCCCACAATGCACTGGGAAGTATTGGGTCATTTTCTTCTTCCTGTTCTTCGACGTTGATGACTTTGACATTGCACATCTTTGTGCTTTGCTCTGTGGATTCCAGTTTTCTTTTACTGTTTCAAGCGTAAAATATCACTGACTGTCTTCTTGCAATTCTTGTAATACCTCTTTATTGCACATGAACACTTTCTTTGCAGTTTAAGTATGAGAGGCGAGAGGACAGAGAGAGAGAGAGAGAGGGGGATGGCGGAGGGGGGGATGGAGTGAGGAGGTGAGTGGAGACTTCTATGAGAGGAGGGAGACGAGAGAGGGAAGAGGAGAGAGAGGGGAGAAGGGGAGGAGACGGGATAGGGGAGGCGGGGAGGAGGGGGGAGGGAGGAGCGAGGACGAGAGAGAGAGGTAGATTACGGAGGAGAAGAGAGGAGGAAAGAGGGGGGATAGTGAGAGTGAGGGAGAGAGAGGGGGAGAGAGGAGGACAGATAGAGAGAGACAGAGACAGAATTCGAATATGTTTCGAATAGCGTTTTTTCAATAATTTTATTGGGGGCAATTGAATAAGCAGAGGCTTCTTTTGCATCAGGCTCTCATGAAGGAAAAATAAAACACGTAAGAGGAGAGGTAGGGAGAGAGACAGCTAGACAGAGTGGGAGAGTTGAGAGAGGGGGAAGAGAGAAAGGGAGGGAGAGGTAGAGATATAGATAATTTAGAGTGATTGGAGGGGAGGGAGAGAGAAAGGAAAAGAGAGACGAGAGATGAGAGATGAGAGGAGAGAGAGTAGAGTGAGAGAGAGAGAGCGGAGAGAGAGAAAAAGGAATAAAGGTAAAAAAAAAAAAAAAAAAAAAAAACGGGACCGGAGAAAAGACGACGAAAGAAGCAAAAAGACGACACGAAAGGCAACAAAAACAGGGCCACACACAACCGACAACGAAGAAAACAACCACGCCCGCGCGCGAGCGCGCGAGCGAGTCGCGAGCGAGCGAGCGAGACGCGCGGAGCAAGCGAGGATGGCGAGCGATGAGAGGAGGGACGGAGAGGAGAAAGAAAGAGGAGGAGAGAGAGAGAGAGAGAGAGAGAAAGAAAGAGAGAGAGAGAGAGAGGAGAGAGAGGAGCAGAGAGAGAGAGGAGAGAGAGAGAGAGAGAGAGAGAGATGAGAGAGAGAGAGAGATCAAAACTTGTGGCATCAATTTGTTGTAGTTTTGGAACATCAATTTTATTTTGAGCTGCATTGTTTACGGGACTTGACTTTTTCTCTCTTTTCTTGGGTGTGCAGCATTCCCTATTAAAAACATTCCTTGTCACTCTTTTCTTATCTCTGCTTACTGTTTGTGTCGATGTTGTTGTTTCTTGGATTTTCGTCTGTTTCACTCAAAGAGAATTAGGTTGATGAAAGAAATCGTTTTTTCTCGTCAAACGCTCAGGCAGCAACCTATCGTCTGTTATTTCGCGACAATGCGTTGCGCTTCGCTAAGCATGCCAAGTCAGGCCCCAGCGCATCCGACTTCCGCACGAGTGAGATTGTAGTCTTTTTTAAAGTCTTTCTGGAAAAAAAAATTGGCAGGAGAATGAACCCAGAAGGAAGAAAAATAGACAAGAAGGAGGCGACAGCAAAAAAAGGAAGAAGGCAGAAACAAAGCGAGGGGATAGAAAAGAGGGAATTCCTAAAACACATAGTTTCCAGAAGGTGGGAAGGCTGGTTTATTGTATTAATAGTTATGTATTGTATTGTAAAAAATATTGTACTGGAATGGCTTGGATTTCGTTATTACGTTTTGCTCTGTATGGTTATGGTATACCATTTAAGTCACGGCGGATTTTTTGCGTGAAATTAGGATGCTCTCACCGGGAGAGCAGTCGCCACAAAAGCAGCGCCACCTTTTTTCCCCTTTTTCTCTGCATATGTATTTGTTGTATGACTCTATTCAGAGTGGATGGGGAGAGGAGAGGGCCTTTTCCTGCAGAATTTTAACAAGAATAACTGTCTTGCCGCAGGTTCTTCATGTGCGTAAACAAAGCAGTTCTACAAAAGGAAAGTTCAAAACAACAACGCGAAAGCACCAGAAGCCCATAACATTCCCAAAATCAAGAAAAGCACACGGCACAGAGGCCTGCGTTGATCACACGGATGGCCATTTAACACACTGTGTGCACTCAGCACTTGTGCTGAAGCCCTTGCTGAGATAGCATTCTATAATGTTCGTGACTGGGATATCTCGACCACCACTCCTGATAGACACCTCCGCAACGCACGTGATACACACCTTTCTCCTCGCGCCGCATCTCCATCGCCGTGCCGCGCCACTTCCGGTGGCGCTTATCTCCAGTCATCCAGCCAGCCTTTCAGCTTCTATACCTTTCTTATCTCGGAACAGGGGGACGGGATAGACTAGTGGTAGAACATTGCTGATCTCTCGGAACTGACGACCCTGAGTATCGATTCCCGTTCAAGGGGGATATTTTCCCCTGGAGTTAAACATCAGTGCCAACTCCACTACTCCCAAAAGAATTTGGTGAGACTATAACACCGAGGGCCGTGTGCGATCTCACGCAAAACATCTTTGCGACACGTTAAATCCTGTTGCAATTCGTAAGAGTAGGCCATTGTATGCGGTGGAAAAGATGACAGGAGTTTACAAAACCGCAAACAAAGGAGCTGGATGTTATAAAGCACTGAGTGCTACTCCATTATCCTCAATATTAAGAACAAATAAATAGATAAACAGAGGCATATTCATTAAAGGTTACGGGCAAAGGACTGCCACGTCTAAAGGAGAACACCCATGTCATCAGAGAGCGTTAGCACATACACAGCCCACACAGGCATGCTTCTGTGCAAAAACCGCATGGCTGACATACGCCACACACGACTTTGTAACACAGTTGCGGAGGCGCGCCACACGAACCCTCAAAACCATGACTATGTTAACGTTGTAGGTGTGCACGCACGCGCGCAATACAAACAGCACTCCCTCCCTCCCTCCCTCCCTCCCTCACACACACATACACAACACAACACACACAAAACACACACAACACATTCTTTCATTAAAAGTCAGAAGAATTGTTTCATATCAATTGATGTGGCAGTTATTGTCATTGCTAACAGATATGCCCGGGAATGGAATTGTACGCGTTTTGCGGTGTGTGTGTGTGTGGGGGGGGGGGGGGGTGGCGATGAATTCACAGTCAAAGTCAAATCCAGTCAAGTCAAGTCAAGTTGTTATTTCCAGAAAGGTACATTGAATAAGCCAAGCATTGTTTTTTTTCCTCTAGCCATCTATCCGGAACAAAAACGTTTGATCAAAAATATTTAACTACATTATTACATAACCAATGATATAAAACTGACTCCAATAAGTGTGCGGCGCGCGCTGTGCGCGCGCGCGGCGCGCGTGCGTGCGTTGCGTGCGTAGCGTGCGTGCGTGCGTGCGTGCGTGCGTGCGTATTGCGTGCGTGCTGTGCGCTTGCGTGCGTGAGTGCGTGCGTGGCGAGCGGTGCGTGCGTGCGTGAGTGCGTGCGTTCGTGCGTGTGTGTGTGTGTGTCGTGTGTGTGTGTGATTGTCTGTGTGTGGGTGTGGGTGTGTGTGTGATTTAAAAAGGGAATTCTCATAACAGTAGCCAAATTGTTCTTTCTAATTAAGGTTGTGACATTTTACTAGAGGCAAAGATTGCAAAAAACTGTTCTTGAAATACCAATGACCCAAAATCAGTAATTCTATTCCTCCAAAATATGCCGGTGTCTCTGGCTAGTCTCCTCAGTCTCTGCACAGATTTGCAAAAACATACAGAAGCACGCCCGCACACACACATGACACACAGAGAACATGATTAATAATATAATAATAATGTATGGAATTTCTCTATTAGGCGTCTGAATCTTGTAAAGCAAACATCAAGCGCTCAGATTTTGCTGACTTTAAAGCCGTTCCACTTTTTCGGAAGAATAGGGCATTGTGTGCAGGTGGAACAGATGAACAAGTTTACAAAACTGTATGTGACTGGGGACTTGATGTAAAAATAAAAGCACATGATATGCTTATTCCATCATTCTTCAACATAAACGAATAAAAATCACACACCACACACACACACTCACACACACACACACCCACACACAACACACACACCACACACACATGCACACATACACACACAACGCACTCTCTCTCTCTCTCTCTCTTCTCCTCTCTCTCTCTCTCTCTCTCTTCCGAATAACCTCTGAAACTAGCAGGAAAATCTCTCTGTATTCTCTGTCTCTTCTCTTTCTCAGTCTGTTTGCCTGTCTCTGTCTCTCTGTCTCTGTCTTTCTCTCTCTCTCTCTCTCTCTCTCTCTCTCTCCTCTCTCTCTCTCTCTATCTCTCTCTCTCTCTCTACTCAGCACATCACGTGCAACGCAACAAAGCATCCACAAGCACACCCTAAAAGAAAGGGAAATGTTAAAGGCTACTTTTGACATAAACATCCAGCTATTTATTATACAGAAGAAACTGCACACATAAAATGCAAATGTAGACAAGATGGTTTGGGTCCCTGATAGGGCAGAGGTTGGCACCTGAACAGCAGGCTTGTTACAGCCCTGAAACGTCAGAGTACATTATTGATATACATACCAAAAAAGAACTGGATTCATTTTCATGTTATTTACATATGGGTCACTTTTGAAATGATAGAAATGCTGGTGCAGCTTTATAATGTTTACTCTTAAGTTGCAAGATCTAATTTTCTTGGAATAATATGATAAGTTTTTTATGAGGCTCTCCTTCGCCATTTTAATGATTCAGACAGTGGAACCTACAATGTTCCAGTAACTTTCGCAGTGGCAGTTTTAAAGATTGCATATCTGCTACAGATCTAATATGTTTCAATACTAACATCCAACGCTCGAAGCGCGTGGCGTGCACACACACCACACACACACTCTCTCTCTCTCTCACACCACACACGCTCGCACTCACATACCACACCCCCCCACACCTACACACACATACACACACACTATGTAGACAAACCCCCCTACAAAATGTGGAAATCATCTCTATTTCTTTTTTAAAGGAACAGCAACTGTTAATTTAACAACAGAAAAATCGCACACACAGCCGAGAATCAACACTTGCATGACGCATGAATGATACAATTCAGCATTGCGTGGTCTGGAATCGTTGAGAGCCGGATGCCTCCTGTTTTAGCACTCTAGGTGCGAAGTGTCTGCTTGTCTTGTGTTGAATTAGGAAAAATGAGGGGAATGGTTGTAAAGATCAAGAGGATCAAACATGCTGGGCAGAAAGAAATAGATGTATGGGTGCGAAGACAAGAAGAATGGCAACTGAGACAAAAAAGAATGCTGTGAAAGGTGAAGAAAGTCTGTTGCGAAGTTGGATTTAGAATGATTTTTAATAATTAGATGTGGTTAGTATACCTGCACACACAACCACACGCACACACACACGCGGACGCCCGCACGCACATACATACATACACACCATACTACATACATACATACATACATAACGACATACATACATACATACATACATAACATACATACATAATACAACCGATACCCACACACACACACACGCGGCGCGCGCGCGGACACATACTGGTTTGAAATGGTATTATAAAAAAAACTCGCAACTGTCTTTATCAACTCATTTGCATCTCCTTTTGCACATTAAATTTTTTTGTTTTGCGCGCACGTGCGCGCAGTACTTGTGCATGCTAAAGCGTATAATTAATCACAAGTTACTCTACTATATGTCCCCATCAGAACTGCCATCAAAAGGCTGGAAATAGTACAACCACAACTTTTACACGTGGAATAATTATACATTTTGCCAAAAAGCAGAAATAGCTGCATTATTAAGATGATATTATTTTGTAATACTCCTGCATTTTGATAACAGCAAAAGAAGAATCTAAGCTTTCGATTTACTGTGGAATCTATTACAATTGTGGGACAACTTTCACCATTTTATTATCACATTCCTTTCTTAGAAGATTCTCTTACATTACAAAGACAAAAGATGTACTACAAATAACTGTATACGGTTTTCGTCTCCTAATTCAAAATAATTACAAATGCATGGTTAAAGTGACTTCGATCGACCAGGCGGTCGACCACGAGTGCATTTCATTCTAACCACAGGGCCCTGTGCTCCCTCTTTGTGTGTGTGTGTGTGTGTGTGTGTGTGTGTGGTGTGTGTGTCGTGTGTGTGTGTGTGTGTGTGTGTGTGTGTCGTGTTCGTGTGTGTTTGTACTGGAGTGCGTGTGCGTGTGGTGTGTGTATTGTGTGTGTGTGTGTAGTGTGTGGTGTGTGTAGTGTGTCGTGTGTGTGTGTGTGTGTGTGTGTGTGTGTGTGTGTGTGTGTGTGTGTTGTGCTGTGAGGTGTGAGGGTTGTGTTGTTGTGTGTGTATTTGTGTGTGTATGTTTGTTTGTTAGTTTGTGTGAGTTTGTGTGTGTGCATGTGTGTGTTTGAGTGTGTCTGTGGTGTATTTGTGTGTTTTGTTTCTTTTTCTGTGTGTTTGTGTGTGTGTGTGCATGTGTGTGTGTATGTGCGTTGTGTGCGTGTTTGTGTGTGCATGTGAGTTGTTTTGGTGTGTGTTTGTGTTTGTATGTATGTGTTTGTGTGTGTGTGTGTGTGTGTGTCTGTGTATGTTTGCGTGTGTGTTTGTGAGTGTGTGTGTGTGTTTGTGTGTTGTCTGTGTGTGTATGCGTGTGTGTATTGTGTGTGTGTTTGTGTTTGTGTGTGTATGTATGTGTTTGTGTGTGTGTGTGTTTGTGTGTGTTGTGTGTGTGTGATTTGTGTGTGTTGTTGAGTGTGTGTAGTGTGTGTGTGAGTCAATGTGTGTGTGTGTGTGTGTGTGTGTGTTGTGATATTTGCTTTGCAGTTTACGATTGTTAATAAGTGCCATGTGCTGACACAAAAGAAAAAACCGTAACGGTCCTAATCCTCAAAGCCTGGAGACCTCTTCTGCTTTTATTGCCTTTACTCTTTACAGTGGAGATGGTGTCTGTGTATGTCTGTGTCTGTGAGTGATGTTTCTTTTTGTTTCTGTCTTTCCTCGCGCGCGCGCGGCGCGCGCGGCGCGCGTGTTTGTGTGTGTTGTGTGTGTGTGTGTGTGTGTGGGTGTGTGTTGTTGTGTGTGTTTAATGTGTGTGTGTGTGTGTTTGTGTGTGTGTGTGTGTGTGGTGTGTGTGTACAAGTGTGTGTGTGTGTGTGTGTGCTGTGCTTGTGTGAGTGCTTCTTTTGATTCTGTCTTTTCTAAGTGTGTTGGCGTATGTTGTGGTGTGTTTGAGTGTGCTTGTGTTTGTGTGTGGTTTGTGTGTGTGTTTTTTTGTGAGTGTTTGTTGTGGAGTTTGTGTGAGTGCTTCTATTGTTTCTGTCTTTCCTATGTGTGTGTGGTATGTGTTGGTGTTTGTGTGTGCTTGTTTGAGTGTGTGTTTGTGTGTGTGTGTGTTTGTGTAAGTGCTTCTTTTATTTCTGACTTTCTTATGTGTGTGTGTGTGGTTTGCGCGCGCGTGTCTTTATTGTGTGTGTATCTGTGTGTGTTTGTGTTCTTGTGTGTGGTTGGTTTCTGTCTTTCCTCTGCGTGTGTGTGCAACGTCGTGTAAGGGTGGTGTGCGTGCGTACGTGTGGTGTGTGTGTCTGTCGTCTGTCTGAATATGAGTGCTTAAAATGTAGGGATATGATCGAGATCAGAAACAAGACAGACGGACAAAAAGACAAAGAGAGACATAAAAGAGGGGTCAAACCAACAGTCTGCCCGTGGCAAACTGTCATCGCAAGGCTATAGGACAGTGGCAGGAGCACAGACAGAGGCCCTTCCCTCTCAGATAGGTACCAGGGCACACCAGCATGACAGGGGCATCACGCCTTTCCGTTTGTCCTAGTCCTCAAGGGGGTGACCTCCCTTTCTGTAAAAGCTGACCGCTTCATCCCTGTAAACAATTTCCGGACAAACCCACTGGTTGTCTAAGCGGAATTTTTTCTTTGTCGTTCAAACGCTCAGACAGCTACTTTGTCGTCTGTCATATGAGCCAACCATTAGTTACACTGCTTGCCTTTGGTGACCTGGCAAGTCAGGGCTCAACGCATCCGACTTCAGCGTTGAAGAAAAATAGTTTCTTTTGAATCGTTCAAGAAATTAGTGCAGGAGAATGTGTACCAAAGAGGGCAGATAAATAGAAACAGAAAGAAGGTGACTGGAAGCAAGGAACAAGAAGGAACTAAAGAGAAGGATCGACGAGAGGGAATTCCTAGCACAGAGTTCTAGGAGGTAGGGGATGCTGTGCATTCTGACAGGCCCCTGAAATCTCCACTTGGGAGCCGGTTCTTCTGTTTTTGAGAATCTTGTTTCTGCCCTGTTAGGTTAATGTATGTATCGCGGGAGGGGAGGGACGGGAGGATGTGGGTTTTCAATATATGTACAACATTGCTCGCCACCTTCTTGGCCCTAAAGCGGCGTCGGATACTGACATAAGCATTGGTATTGTATTTTTTTATTCTTTTATATCGAGGATAATAGAATAAGCACTTATGTGCTTTTTTACATCCAGTCTCCGTGTGTACTGCGGTTTTGTACAATTTTGTCATCTGTTCCCACCGGCACACATGGCTGCTCTTCGAAAAAGCGGAACAGGATTTAAGCTTTCGTGGCATGATATTCTGCGTAACGTTCGCACACGGGGCCTCGGTTTATAGTCTCATCCGAAGCTATGAGTAAACCTGTGTGTTCTTTATACATCGTATACTGACATTGCTTTCAGCCAGGAAGGCTCCTATAATACCATCTGGCCTCTCTTTTGCAGAGAAAAGGTCGCATGAAGCCGGAATGTTTGCTGTTTTTAATGCTGGGAGACTTTGCCCTAGAGTGTAAACTGGCTGTTGACGGGGGACTCGGCAGTCGGTACAGTGTCCTCTGGTAGTGGCCTGCGGTGGCTTAACACTGATAGCTCCAGTGGGATTCTCATCCTGAGGTAATGAAATGCTAACCCACGGGGGAAGAGGGGGCTGAGAGATCGGATGAGCGGCTGAGGACAGGAGAGGCGAAAGTTAACGAGAAGGAAGAAACAAAAGACAGAAAGTCCTTTGGCGCTTAGGATCCCAGGCTTTTTGTAGTTGTCATGTCCTCCCGGGAAAGAGAATTGTCACAGGGGACGGAACACCGGAAATTAGCCGACAAACCAAGTGTGTGTGTGTTGTGCGAGCGAGAGAGGAAAAAGAGAGCGAGAGCGAGAGGATATTATATTTTATATATAATATATAAATATTATATATATATATATCTATATATATATATATAATATATATATTATATATATAAAATATTGACTAAGGAGGAGAGAGAGAGGAGAGAGCGAGATGAGTTCTGAATGACCTGTTGAGAGGAGCGAGAGATGAGAGGAGAGAGAGAGCAGGAGAGGAGAGAGAGAGAGATCGAGGAGAGAGAGAGATGGACGAGAGACGAGAAACATGAAAAGAGTTTTATTGTATCTTCGGCCTTGGGCCACCATACAAAAAACATTTTGGAGAAGGGGGAGAGAAGAACATAGCAGAAAAACATTTATATCCATTTTATCATTTTCAATTCTGCAAGCATACAGGATTTCCCAATTATCTTCTAGTCATCATCATCCCCATCGTCATCTTTAGACATTTAATAAATCAGCACCATCAGCATCTTCATTACTATAGCAGAGCTGCGCCAGTATATCACATAACCATCAATTACTTTCATCTTCTTACATCATCATTATAACATCATCATCTTCTCCATCTACGCTATCACATCTTTACAACTGTATAGTCATTTTCGTCACGATTATCATCTTCATCTCTGTATACAGCTTGGTATAATTCATCCATCTTTTCATCATCGTTTCCATTGTTATCTTCAATATATGCACATCATTGTCATCATCTTCATCTTTGACATCTCCATATAGTTACCGCACCACTATCACCTTCAACAACCCGCCATCGTTACCTATCACCACCAATCGTCACCTCAGCTTCTACATTCAACATCACTTCAAACCTTTCCATCATCATCGCATCCGTCCTCCTAAACCTCTACATTCAAATCGTCCTATCAAAAATATAATAGCTAAATAACAGAAAGAAAAAATCTTTTTTCCTTTTCATTTTTTCACACACGCACCACACACACACACACTCTCAAACACACACACACACACACACACACACACACACACACACACACACACACACACACACCCCCACCTTCTCGTTCTTCCCATCTGTAAATCCTCACCATTTTAATCAACTACTATCAACATCAACCCCATCATACTTACCTAATTGTCACCATCATAACCCTTAACCTCACTTCACCATCTTCAAATCCCTATTCATCATCATAATCAAACATCTACCAATCATCATCAACATTATAGACATCCTCATCAATATCCCATCATCGTCAGACACCCTGCAATCTTGCATCATCCCTCAGAGATAGAACTTGAAGGCGATTGAATGGCTACTTTCGGCCTAGTCTTACAATATAATCAGCTGGGGAAATGGGTATGTATACAGGAAACATGTTGCTAAATTTCAAACATAATAAACGATTCCAACTTAGAAACAGAAAATTGGCATGGAAAACATTGAAACCCAAAATTAAATTGAAAATAAATAACATCGTGCAACATAAACCTGCGCTTGACCAGGTTGTAAATTCAAGACATCTCGATGCACTGCAGAAGCGGAAAAATATAATCAATCAGCCAGCTCCACAAAACAAAACTCTGAATAACATATGTTAAATTACTAAATACATCTCTTTCTTCTGTTAACTGAGTGGAAGAATATCGGGAGACACTGTATCTTGTGAATTATTTGCCACTTGCAGCAACATATGGAAGGGAACTTAGGTAAAATTACCAAGAATTTAATTCTAAGATCCGAATCAGGGACACTCAAAGAGAAAATGCTGTTCGTCTCGGTGACCTGACACACCAAAAAAGGACATTTTTGTTTTGCAGAAATCCGCTGTAACGATGCACATTTGCATTTAGTGGCAGGGATTTAAATCTTATTGAGACAGCAACCCTCAAGCCCGTAGGGTATCAATATCCATTATGTAGTTTTCTCTTTCAAAAATTGTTTTAAATGATCTATAGTCATTATATCTATTGCGATCTTCAGTGTGGAAAACCACTCTTGTTTAAAGGTGTCACACAAGTCCCTGCTTAAAAGACGTAAGAAAGCTTTACATCCCCACGCCTTGCTGCCACCAGACAAAACTGAAAACCTGTCTTGACATAAAATTTCTCTTACTTTTGTTACCCAGCAGTTCTTCCCAGTTTATCTAGGTTAAGCAAACATCTGATAAAGCCTGTTAGGGTAGTCTTTAGTGTCCAATTGTAACAGCCTAAACCAATATCGCAATGCAGAAACACAAGAATTGAACTATATAGAGGATATCTCCCAAATCACCATAAATCATTTATTTGGAGTTTTCTACTGGAACACCCAGGAATCTTATACAGGACTAACATATGTTCACATGTTCACTGTTCACTGGTCCGTAACCCGCCAGGGTCGTGGGGCGCTGCATGGTGGACGAAACGGTGGACAGCAGGCCTTACACTTAGCGCGGTCGTGGGCAAGTGCTCTGGTGACACTGAAGTCCTCCCCTGTCCAATCACGGATGTTCGTCGGCCACTTTCTCCTCTGTCTGCCCCGTTTCTCTTCCCTGGATGTTCCTAGAGGATGGTCTTTGCAAGTCCTCTGAGCGTGTTACGTGCCACATACCATCTGGTTTCCTCTTTTCGCCGTGGTCAGTAGCTTCATAGTCCCGCCAACACCCCCCCGGTTGCAGTGATCATCTGCGGACTTCACTATGTTGGTCTCATGGTCCTTGTATGAGATGCCAAGGAGCCTTCTGAGCATCTCATTTCTACTGCTTGGATCCTCCTTTGTAGGTCTGCGTTTAATGTCCATGCCTCACATGCGTAAAGCATGATTGAGGTGACTAGCGCGTTTAGTAACTTTACCTTGGTTCCGAGAGGGATGTTTCTGTCTCTCCATATGGAGAGACAGAACATATGTACTTTTTCTAAATGATCTAGCTTCGTCAAACCCCAAATTTCGGATGCATAAAGTAAAACAGATTGTATTTTAGCGTCAAATATTTTAAATAACGTAATAGCAGTCATTTCCTTATATTTTTGACGGCTTATCAGTTGCACAGCTGCCTTCTTACCCTTAGTTGTAGATGTCAGTTCCTATTCCTTTCATGCTGATCATTGTCGTAAAATTAAACCCTAAATAACAATAATTTATTTACAACATCTAGTTTTTTTACGTCAAAAATCCATTGCTCTTGTTGGCTAAGTAACCCCCTTTTCTAAAAACCATGACTTTTAGTTTTTCAGTATTAAACATTAATTTACTTTCCATACAACATCTAGTAATACATTTAGTTGATTTGAAGGCCACCTGGAGTTGTTGATAACAAAGCTCTCATCATAAGCAAAAAGTAAGATAAACAATCAATGCCACCTGGAAGCATTTGTTCGCCATGCTTACCTTCAGCATCCATGTGGGTCAGCCAGCTGATTTATAAAAAATAGAGAATAATGTAGGGCTCAGGACGCATCCTCTTGCCTTACACCAAGTGGACATTCAAAAAATTCCGTTAAACTATAGTTTGTACGGTCACATGACAGTAATGCACAATACATTGATTTCAAGCATACCATCAATTTTCCTTTCACACCTTGTTTTTTTTATAACATTCAAGAAGCTTTCATGGCGAACAGAATCGAATGCTTTCCTAAAGTCAACAAAAGCAACTATAATTTTCTCCCCCTTTTTTGCATGCATATCTGCATAACTGCATATAGGTTGTATATTGATCCCAGTTGAGTATCCTTTCCGGGAATCCTGCCTGACTTTTCTGAAATATATTATTACTTCCAACCATTTATAAAGTCTTGAATTTAAGATAGAGTGTAACATTAGATATAATGCTAAGAGGGAAACTCCCGTAATTGTCAAACGTTATCATGGCCTCCTTTTTTGTGGATTGGATAATTATGGCCTTGGACCCACTCCTTTGGGATAATACCAGGTATGAAAAGATGATATTAAATCATCTGACAAAAAACGTTATTACAATTTTATCACCAGTTTTTAACATTCAGCGATTGTCATCTATTAAAACCACTTGCCCTTTCTCAGTTTCTAGTTTTCGAATTGCTTCTTTTACTTCATCCCTGATATATCTTTATTTAATGTGTGATCGGCTCTTCCATTAGATCCGCTGAAATATCATGGGATGATCACTTTCTTCTATGTTATTAAAAACATCTGTAAGTGATAAAACCACTTCTCAGTACTTATCTTATTAAATATCTTTCCCTATTCCCACACCCCATTTTTCTAACCTCTTTCCAAAACTGTGGATGAAACTGTTAAAACTCTAGCTATGATTCAGCCTTTGTTTTCTATATCTTGTTTTTAGATTTTAATAGCTTTTTGTACTGTTTTTTTTCTCGACATAAGCAATCCGATCTTCTTCCTTTTGGTGACGCGAAACAGTTTAGCATCTTTCTGCTTTCTTTTTTGCACGTCCACATTCATTATCAAAAACCATTCAGATTTCTTTGTACTGTTCACTGAACATCGTCTAGTCCATGCATGCGCATGCATCTTTCAAACGCTTGGTAAACTTGTCTAGAGCAGTTTCTACTTTATCATCGAGGGTGTTTGTAGCTATCAAAAGTCTGTTGTGGGTTTTCCCTGCTTTTTAGCGCATTAGATATTTGTTACTTTTGTTTGGTTCCATACTTATTTATAATAAAATTCCTTTCATTCTGTTGTCCTGTGGTTTTGAAATACAATTTGTAACTCTAATTTCATGCTAAACGTGGTAAGTGGTCAGCTTCTGTTAAGCTTTCGACTATCTAGAAAGCACAGGGTACTTTAAAGACATGAATAATCAAAGCCATTATGAAATAGTCCCAGTGCTTGAGCCTAAGGAGATATGAATGTGCAAACTATCATCAAAATCAGAGTCACAAAGTCCGTTTAAGATGACACAATCAAACATGTTGCACAGTCACGCAATTGGTTACAAATTGTTTGGGTGCACATCATGAGATTTTCTTTGTATTTTAGAATTGTTAGACCATTGTAAGTTCTCAAAATTCATCATTTTCATGGTTGTACAATAATTTTCAGATGCTGTTCGTGCTTTGAAAATCTCCCTTGGATTAAGTAAAATCACCATAAGTACTTTGAAGGTCGAATACATTGTTCTAGAGTTTCCATACCATACGCATCCATGGTTTGTTCTCCAAAAGGTGAATCGTATGGAGGAATGTATGTGCTATAATATAAAGTCTTTGTCTGTGCCAAACAATTCTTTATGCATCTTTATAGTTATCAGAATTATCAGTTTCGACAACAATATGTTCAATATAGGATGCGTGCTTTCCTTATCATAACAATTACCCCCTGGAGTATCTCCCTTGATGTGAAAGTTTTTTAGCTTTTGAAGGTGATAATAAGTAATCAATGAAAACTACAAGACACAAAATCAGTTGACAACACAAGGTTTCTGTTTAAACAAAATATACATCATAAGCCACAAGAAAACTAATGAAACACATATCAATCAGTTTTGGTAAGAGACCATGCACATTGTATTTAGAAAGTCAATTGACTTTTTAATCTTCATAACAGAATATGCCCTGTGTTTGCAGTGATTCTGGAGGCTTGTTCTCATTCACCCTATAAGAAGTGTTACCTTGCTGGCATTAATAAATTGATGGCCGGCGAATCCCATCGTTTGCTTCTGAAGCCCCTGTTTGTCTCTTTTGGCTTTCCTTAGGGAGGGTAGGGCCTTTTCCCAATGCCTGTCTTCAGAAGCTAATCTTTGAAGGAGTCAGTAATGCTGCTCTGACTACTGACTTGCAGCAACAATTACAGCTACTTTTTCTGGACCTCCCACTGTGAGAGGTATCACGCCTGGTCTTGACGGCCGTGCTATGGACTGGGCCTGGCTACCTGTTAGACCATCTGTCTTGGTTGCAGTCTCTATTGGTCCATCTGTGTGTCAGTGTTTACATTATGGACGTGTCTGAGGTTTTTTGAAACTAGCAACCTTTCGCTGTTTTTAGGTAGGTTTGTTTTTCTGCTTTGTTGATTTCAGTCTCTTTACCTTTTCTCACTTCAGGACGTCGGTACTGTCATGCATTGTCTGTATTCTTGTCATCCTTATTTTCTATCTTAACAGTTTACCATTAGCAGTCAATGTGTCAGAATCTATTTCATCATCATTTGCTTTGTCAGACATGTAATGACTGATGTCTTCACCTCTGTCAGATTTATTGTCTTCCTTATCTTCAGAACCGTCATCAGTCATTTCTTTTGTAATCTCACCTGAGTGGCTATATGGTAGTCTGTCTCAGTCACCTGGTCGTCTTCCTTTTGTTCAGCTTGTCCCTCTCACCAGGCAGGAACAAGTTCTAGCTGGTTATTCAAGCTGAACCTCTGTTCCTGCTGGTTGCCTGCTTGGTCCACTACAGTTCTGTTACTGCTGTGACTTGGAGGAGCAGGGGATAATTCTGTTGTTTTGTTTTTCTGAAACACAAGTTCTTCATCTGGCCCGGCTGCCTCTTCTGCCTTACTACTTCACTGTAGGAGTGGTAAGCCTGGGAACAATTGGTGTAGCACTGTGCAGTCCATCCTCTTCGTGAAGGGGCACTGTTCTGCAATTCTGGACTTTCCTCCCTTGTGGCTTTGTAGTGCTTCTCAGATGGCACCTTCGTCTCTGTCCGGTTATTCTGTAGTCGTGACTTGTGCAAGAAGAAGGTCCAGATGTCCCAGGCCAGGTCTGCTGGTGACCAGTAAATCTGTTGTGCTAGTCATGGAGTCAGCTGGATGTGGGCGGTTCCAGGTCTGCTGAATTCCCATCTTCTCACGTGGTTGCCTGGGATGGAAATTCCTGGGTTCTGCTGTTTGTCCATGTCCCCCTCTGCTGCTTCCCGGACTGGTGGCCATTCTTTGTATGATTGACTGCCTCCATGGAGGTGGTTGCTTGTCTCTGACATGTAGTTTCATGGTGGAAGTAGGCAATTTGGCCTTGGCCCGAAGGAATCCACAAGTTCTCTTTGGTGGCAGTGAGTTCACCGGACCTATTTATTTTCAGTTTATCAGAGGCTACCCGGATGCCACTCTCCCGGGAGGTTGTCCCATAAGCTCCCTGTCAGACAACACTGCCATCTTGTCCACCGCGGCAAACGTGCACGATTATGGGGCGGGTTCATTCTTCCATGGGCCGTGGGCCTTCCTACACGGTAGGCCTCTGGAGATGTCTTCCTGGGCGCCAGCTGGGGTGAGGTCCATGGTCATATAAGATGTCCCACAATGCACTGGGAAGTATTGGGTCATTTTCTTCTTCCTGTTCTTCGACGTTGATGACTTTGACATTGCACATCTTTGTGCTTTGCTCTGTGGATTCCAGTTTTCTTTTACTGTTTCAAGCGTAAAATATCACTGACTGTCTTCTTGCAATTCTTGTAATACCTCTTTATTGCACATGAACACTTTCTTTGCAGTTTAAGTATGAGAGGCGAGAGGACAGAGAGAGAGAGAGAGAGGGGGATGGCGGAGGGGGGGATGGAGTGAGGAGGTGAGTGGAGACTTCTATGAGAGGAGGGAGACGAGAGAGGGAAGAGGAGAGAGAGGGGAGAAGGGGAGGAGACGGGATAGGGGAGGCGGGGAGGAGGGGGGAGGGAGGAGCGAGGACGAGAGAGAGAGGTAGATTACGGAGGAGAAGAGAGGAGGAAAGAGGGGGGATAGTGAGAGTGAGGGAGAGAGAGGGGGAGAGAGGAGGACAGATAGAGAGAGACAGAGACAGAATTCGAATATGTTTCGAATAGCGTTTTTTCAATAATTTTATTGGGGGCAATTGAATAAGCAGAGGCTTCTTTTGCATCAGGCTCTCATGAAGGAAAAATAAAACACGTAAGAGGAGAGGTAGGGAGAGAGACAGCTAGACAGAGTGGGAGAGTTGAGAGAGGGGGAAGAGAGAAAGGGAGGGAGAGGTAGAGATATAGATAATTTAGAGTGATTGGAGGGGAGGGAGAGAGAAAGGAAAAGAGAGACGAGAGATGAGAGATGAGAGGAGAGAGAGTAGAGTGAGAGAGAGAGAGCGGAGAGAGAGAAAAAGGAATAAAGGTAAAAAAAAAAAAAAAAAAAAAAAACGGGACCGGAGAAAAGACGACGAAAGAAGCAAAAAGACGACACGAAAGGCAACAAAAACAGGGCCACACACAACCGACAACGAAGAAAACAACCACGCCCGCGCGCGAGCGCGCGAGCGAGTCGCGAGCGAGCGAGCGAGACGCGCGGAGCAAGCGAGGATGGCGAGCGATGAGAGGAGGGACGGAGAGGAGAAAGAAAGAGGAGGAGAGAGAGAGAGAGAGAGAGAGAAAGAAAGAGAGAGAGAGAGAGAGGAGAGAGAGGAGCAGAGAGAGAGAGGAGAGAGAGAGAGAGAGAGAGAGAGATGAGAGAGAGAGAGAGATCAAAACTTGTGGCATCAATTTGTTGTAGTTTTACGGACCAATGAATTTTGGGAAAAGCGAAGGGGAACGTGCCAGGAACGAGAAACAAAAACCGTACAGAACAGACAGAAACACATAGGGACACATATATAAAGAGACAGACATACAAACACAGAGAGAAAGACAAGAGAGATAGGATATTTAAATGAAAGAAGAAGAACAAGCAAAACAAGAACAAGAAATGTTTCATCTGCTAAAAAGTTATTAAGACCGAAGCACTTCTAAATTATTTGTATTCTGGTCTTATTTATTCGTTTTTATCTATCTATGTACTTTTTTTAAAAATCCATGTAAACAATGCACAATGATTGTAGCTGTGATCATTCGCTTTTTTGTGCTATTTTCTTTTCTTTAGGGAGATGGGCAGATGTTCCAGAATATTCTCTTGATTTTATTGATACTGTTTTTTCATCCTGTTTAAAGGAGTGTTCAAGAAAAACGCAAAAGCAAAGAGCTAGGTTGATTTTTCTTTGTGTTATCTCGGAGGTGTTTTGTGTTTTGAGGGAGTGGGAGTTTTTGTTTTAGTTGCTTTTCATTTCTACTTGGACATAGCGCCCTTGTGGTTACGCCTCTCAAAAACAACAGCTTACAGAGAAAGAGAGAGAAAGAGAGAGAGAGAGAGAGAGAGAGAGGAGAGAGAGAGAGAGAGAGAGAGAGAGAGAGAGAGAAGAGAAAGAGAGAGAGAGAGAGAGAGAGAGAGACGAGAAGAGAGAGAGAGAAGAGAGAGAGATAGAGAAAGAGAGAGAGGAGAGAGACAGGAAGAGACAGAGAGAGAGACAGAAAGAGAGATAGAGAAGACAGAGACAGAGAGGAGACAGAGACAGAGAGAGGATAGAGAAGAGAGAGAGAGAGAGCAGGACAGAGACAGAGTGAGAGATAGAGAGAGTGGGAGATAGAGATAAGAGGGGAGGAGATGGACTAGGAGGGGGTGGAGGAGAGAGGACGAGGAGAGAGGAGGAGGAAGACGACAGACGGACGACGAGACGGAGACGATGACGACGAGACGACTGGGGGGGGGTGGTGGGGGGGAGTGGGTGGGGTGGCGGCGGACGGACGATGATGATGATGATGATGAGTGAGATGATGATGAGATGAGATGATGATGATGATTGATGATGATGATGATGATGATGATGATGATGATGCTTTATGCCAACTTCCAAAGGCAGGATCAGCATTACTACAGGTTCTACACGCTGTCTGTGCCTTTGTAGATATGATAAAGTAAAGTGGGATCATCACAGGAGTGCAGAATGAAAAGAGGACAGACAGACAGACACACAAAGAGAGACGACAGGTAGAATGTGATCACAGAGAGTTACGGATGAAGACAGACAGACGGGTGTGATCACAGAGATTGAAGAATTTTAAAAGTCAGACAGATAGACAGACACACAGACAGACAAACAGAATGTGATCACAGAGAGTTAAGAAATTTGGAAAACAGTTGGGACACACCCACAGACAGACACACAAAAAGGACAAAATTGATTCAGGGAATTAAAAATTTGAAGAAAAACAGACAGATAGCAGAAAGAGTGTGATTTTAGAAAAATTTAAAGAATAAAGAGACACGACAGCAGGGCCAACGACAGACATACGGGACAGACAAAAGGGTTTTTTTTAAAAGAGTTAAGAATGAAGAGCACAGAGAGACAGACGGGACAGACGGGCGGAATTTTTTTTCTTTTTTTATGAAAATTTTCTTTAAGGGTTGGTTTCAGGGAAAATAAAGAAACTCGGATGCTTTTTTTTCAACCCATTTCCCCATGTGCAGGGAAGGTTTTAGTCAAGTTTGTGTTCTTTTCCCACCAGCCCACTTTCCCTTTATTTTCCCAAAAAAAGCGGAGGGGTTTATTGTGAATGAAAGATGTTCTGGGGTGGGTTCTGGAACCACGAGCCCCCGGGTTTTTGTTAACCCGGGAAAAAAGACGGGAATTTTATGTTAGCCTTAAAAAACACACACGAGTGAGAGACGGGGGAAAACAGACACAGACAGAGGCGCCCGGCGGGACAGCAGACAGACAGAGCGAAAAGGGGACCAACGGGACAGACAGTGAGCCAAAGCGCGCGAAAGACGAAAAAAGGGAAAAGAAGAATAAATTGTAGAAAAGGTTTCATGCCACGATGTGATGTTTTAAAAGGCAGTTTTGTGAATTTAAGGGGATGTTTACAGTAGGAGAGAAGCAAAAAGGTCAACAGCAAAATTTCATTTTTTTTGGGAAAAAACTCAAAGGCGGGGAAACCACCTTTTAAAACTTTTGTCTTGTGGGTTGCATGGAAATCCCCTCCCTTTTCATAAAAAGATATGGGGGCAACAGACTACTGATAAAAAGTCCCGGATGAGACTATAAACCCAAAGGGCTCCTTTGGGCGGAAGCACGAAAAAAAATCTTTCGCACACGGAAAAACCTTTTCGCTTTTTGGAAGATTAGGCCATTTTTTGTGCCGGGGGAAGCGAACGGAAAAATTGACAAAGCCGCTTACACAGGGGGCGGGATGTAAAAAATTTGGACTTCTGTGTTTTTTCCCATTATCCCCCCAAAAAAAAAGAATGGGGGAAAAAAAATTTTTTCGATGAGTTTAAATGTGCGTTTTGGAGGGTCAGCAGAGAACACCCCAAATTCATCGTTTAAACTTTATCGTCTGGAAATTTCTTAAAGCTTCCCAAAAGTTCCCCGGCCCATTTGCGTCCCCGGAAAGCTTTTGTAAAGAACGGGTGTTTTTTATTTTTTCTTTTTGTTTCATTTATCTCTGCATTTTTCGAGGTTTACTTTTCTCAATCTTGTTGTAGATTATATGAAGGGTGAAAAGATTTCATTGTGTTTGCAGCCCATATTTGTTTACCTTTTGTTTTTTTTGTTTTTTTTTTAAATTTATTCAATACGTGGTGATAAGGACATTCCCCCATTTTTAAGATTCAAGATTTCAAGGGTTTTCAAGAAATTTAACGCCAATTTTTCACATGATGAGGTTCAAAACCCAAAACCTCTCTCTCCCCCCCTGGGTTTCCCCCCTCCCTCCCCTCTCTTCTCTCTCTCTTTTCTCTCCTCTCTCTCTCTCTCCCCTCTCTTCTCTCTCTTTTTCTCTCTCTCTCTCTCGCTCTTTGCTCTGCTTCCCCTCCCTCTCTCTTTTCATATGGGATGTATATTTATTTTATTTAAAAAACTATCTACTCTTTTTTAAAATACCTCTAACCTTGTTCCCTTTATAGGTGTTGGGCCCCTTTTTTGAAAAATTTTGGGGGCAAAAAAGGGTTATTTTTGTGTACTCTTTTTTTTATGGTTTAGAGAAAAAGGGGGTTGGTTCAGGCCTTACATTGATTTGGGGGGGGGGGGGGGGGGGGGTTTGGGGGAGGGGGGGTTCGGGAAAAGGGGGGGGGGGGGGGGGGGGGGAGGTTGAAATGATTTGGAAAATTATTGGATTTCTGTTTGCAGAATTAGTGTGTGGGGGGTGGGGGGGGAGGGTTTGTTTTTTTTTGTGTTTGTGTGTGTGTCTTTTTTTTTTTTGTGTGTTCTTTTTTTTATTTTTTTGTGTGTTTGTTTTTTTTTTTTTTTTTTTTTTTTGTGTGTGTGGGGTTTTTTTGTGTTTTTGTTTTTGTTTGTGTTTTTTTGTTTTTTTTTTTAATCAACCAATTTAATTTAAATTCAAAAACCCTTTAATCACCTCTACCCATAAGGGGGAATTTCCCAAAACCCAATCCCTTTCAAAACCCCAAAAATAACCCCTATTTTCTTTAAAAAAAAATTTAACCCCCCAAAAAACCCCCCAACCCCCCACCAACACACCCCCCCCATCCACACACACGCCAAAAAACCAGCACGCACGCACAAAACATCAATTGTGAACAAATTTTAAAACCCTAGACTTTGAAGACCTAAAAAATTATTTTTTAAAGCCCCCCCATATCCCCACACCCCCTTCAACCCCACGTACCTTGTGGGGCGAACACGACACGCAAAACCCCACCCCCCATACACCCCAAAATATGAAATTTAAAGTTTTAAGGGGTTGACTTTGGGAAAACAGACTTTTCCCACACCCACGCACCCACCCACACACAACACATTTAAATTTTGTAAAATTGGGCTTTCACTCATAACAATGGGAAATTTAGGCAAGTTTAAATTTAGGGAAAAGTAAAAAAAATAGGGGTCAACAAACAGGGTGGGAAATTTAGAATTTTGAATGCTTTTGGCACCCAAAAGGGGTTTCTTTTTTGTTAGTTTTGCTGATGGGGGCACTGGAAAAAGGCGTTCCCAAGGCAACATTTGAATTCTGGAAAAAAAAGCATGGGAAAAGGGTCAAGCCCAAAAAGGCTGTGGGGGTTTCGGTTTCAAGCTGTGGGTTTCAGAAAGACATGAGATCTCTTTGTTTTTTTCCAAATTTTTTTTGAGCATATTCTTTAAAATTCTCTGCCCGGCCCCTTTTTGTTTTTAAAAACTAAGGTTATTGTACCAAAAAATGAAAGCAAAAAAATTAAAAAACCTTTTCTATGTAAGACTTGTAAAACAAGGAAAGAAAATTTTTTTTCTACAAAAAAGGGGTTAAAGGGTTTTTTTAGAAAAAAAACAGACGTTTTTGTCCCTTTTTGACATAGCGTCAGTGTTAACGTCCCAGTTTAACTTGTGGTCAAAAACAGTTCCCAGATACTTATAGTTCAGAACGTTTTCAAACTTTTGATTATGAATAATAATATTCTTGGGGAGTATGCCCTGATCTTCTGAAGTCGATAGGCAGGTCTTTAGTTTTAGAAACATTTAGCTCCAAAATAGGCCTCGTCACACCAGTGTACGAACTCGGTGAGGGCTGGAACCGTGGTCTAAGACTGATCCGGATAAGAGAGGATAACAGAGCACTATCGTCTGTGAACTTTACCAGAAAGGAATTTCCATAGTTGCTTCTGCAATCATCTGTGTATAGAATGTACAGAAGTGGTGAGAGGACGCAACCTGCGGAGAACCAGTGCAGGTAAATCAAACCAAAGAAGATATTTTGTTGGCCAAAACACGCTGTGGTCTGTTGGTTAAAAATTCAATCAGGCAACGAACAAGTTGATTGTCTACGTCAAATTTTGAAATTATTTTGTTAACCAGAACGTGAGGCTGCATTGTATTGAAAGCTGAACTAAAGTCAGCGAACAATATTCTGGCATGAGGGGTCAGGTGTTTCCAAAGTGGCTATACAACTTTTTTTCAAAAATGAATAGTTTGGAAATCTTCGACCCCCCTTCGAGACCTGTATGCAAATTGCAGTGGGTCAAGGTCTTTTCTGTAGCAGAAAGAAGGGAGAGATTTTACGATCTTTTCTAGCGTTTTCATCCAAAGAGTTGAGAGCCACATGGTCTAAAATCTTTTAGGCCCGAGAAGGTTTTGGGTTTCTTTGGAAGGGGTATTACATTGGAAGTTTTCCAAATAACTGGAATCTGACAAGTATCCAGTGAGGCTGGAACAGGTGTTGAAGGACACTGGCAAGCTCAGTAGCGCAGAATTTCAGCGTTCTTCCAAAATATACCATCTGGTCCGGGAGATTTGTTAATATTTATTGCCTTTAAGTGCTTACAGATATTTTCTTCATCAACAATGACGCTATTCTCAGAAACTAGGGATTGCTTCAGATCATTTAATTCATCTGAGAAATCATGCTTTTCAAAGCGAGTAAAAACTGCGTTTAGATGGTCTGGTAAGTTGTTATTACATACTCCCTGCAAACTGATCTGTGTGTGTGTGTGTGTGTGCGTGCGTGCGTGCGTGCGTGCGTGGTGCGTGCGTGCGTGCGTGCGTGCGTGCGTGCATGCGTGTGTGTGTGTGTGTGTGTGTGTGTGAGTGCGCGTGTGTGTGTGGTGTGTGTTTGTGTTGTTTTTTGTTTTTTGTAATTGTTTTATTTTGAGGATAGTGTAACAAGCCCTCGTCTGCTTTTTTACATCCAGTTCCGGTGTATCCCAGTTTGGTCAATTTTTGTCATCCGTTCCCACCGGCCCCAAAAATGGCTGCTCTTCCGAAAAGCGGAAAACGGGTTTTAACGTTTGTCGCTTAGATTTTCTGCGTGCGTTCGCACACGGACCTTGGTTTATTGTCTCATCGGAAAGACTCTTTTGTGCGTGTGTGTATGTGTGTGTGTGTGTGTGGTGTGGTGTGTGTGTGTGTGTGGTGTGTGTGTGTGTGTGTGTGTGTGTGTGTTTATGTGTGGGGTATGCTTTATGTATGTGCTATGTGTGTGTATGTGTTGTGTGTGTGACGTGGCGTAGGAATTCAATTCTTATCCCGCAGTCAATCCTCCTGTGGTAGTGATTAGCTTTTTTGTCACGAAATCGCCACTGAGATCACAGCAAAAGTGGTTACATATGAGAACCCACATAGCCTTCAGAGCGGTAAAATGTTGACACGATATTGCACTTTAGTGACAAGCAATGAACAAAATATTTCATACACTATGCTGCTAAAGCTTTTAAGAACAGGTTAATTAACAGTATCAATGGCTGCATTGTACGAAAGGAAATTATTCCAAGGATTAGTATCCTCTTCTCTTCTTCTGTCATCAGCCAATGCCACTTTTGCCTTGCCGCTTATTCCAGTCTCTTCACAACAGTCACACACTGGCTACTTCCGGGGACTGGATATAAAAAAGCAGATGAGTGCTTATTCATTATCCTCGAAATAAAAGAAATTTGACTTGACTGGATTTGACTTGACTTGTACCCCAAGCTCAAAGTGCCGACGACGACGACGACGACGACGACGACGATGATGATGATGATGATGATGATGATGATGATGATGATGATGATGATGATGATGATGATGATGATGATGATGATGATGATGATGATGATGATGATGATGATGACGACGACGACGACGATGATGATGACGATGAAGAGAGAACGTAGAAATGTGATGACTGTAGGTGTCGTTGCTGCTAATGATGTTGCCAGTAATGTTACAGTTGATGTTGGTGGTTGTGTTGCAGAGGTTTTTGCTGTTACTATTGATGTTGCTGATTGCTATTGTTGTTGTTGATATTTTTATTGATGTCGCTGTTGATGTTACTGATATTGTTGTTGATGTTATTGTTCATGTTGTTGGGGCTGTTTCTGTTTTGGTTGATTTGTATATACCAAAAGCAGCTCTTTTGACACAGAGAGATAGAGAGAGGCAGACAGACAGACAAATAGACATACGCACACAGAGAGACAGAGAGGGAGAGAGACAGAGAGAGACAGAGAGACAGATGGATAATCTTTATTCTCAAGGTTACAGATAAGTAAGGATATACTTTTTTTTCATCCGGCCCTTGCCCTGGGTAGGAACTAGCGTTAGTAATCACAAATAAAAATTTCATTTAAGCGAATTTTTTTTCATGATGAGAGAGAAGGAGGAAGAAACAGACATACCTGGAGAGAGAGAGAGAGATGAGAGAGAGAGAGAGTGAGAGAGAGAGGAGAGGAGAGAGAGAGAGGAGAGAGAGAGAGAGAGAGAGAGATTGTGTAATGTTTTATAAATATCGAGCTATTTATCTCACCTGCTGATTCAACAATTCAATGACTGAACTATTGAATGCATTTTACACACACACACACACACACAGCACACACACACACACACACACACACACACACCATTGTTTTAGCATGAAAATATTCCTTTGAATTTGGATATTGCAACATCCATCAAAGAATATTCATTTTAAGAGATTTCCTTGTAATAACTCTGTGGGACATTGTTCTGCGAAAATAATTATTTATCAATAAAATAAAATCAGAAATGAAATCAAAAGGAATTGTTCTCCAAATTAGTTCATCGTAAATCATTTCATTGCTCATCAAATCTTCTGCACCCAATTGTTTTCCAATCTTCTGTCAATTCTATTTCACAGTCAATTTATGTTGAAGAGGTGAATAGAAGGAAGAAAATGGTATAAAAAAACACAATGATTAAAACAAAGTATTTCATCACGAAGAAGAAATGGGCAGACAATATCACTGAATGGACCGGGAAGAGCTTCTACACAACCCAGGCAGTTGCCCACAACCGCCACAAGTGAAGCCAACTGGTGCAACGTTCGTCACTGCAGTGCCGCTACAACCCCGCAGGAGGTTATGGGAGCAGATGAGATGACGATTTCATCACTCAGATTTGCACCTGAATTTGCCCAGTTAAAAAAAAGCAAAATATGCAAAGCAGCCTCCAAAAAGTCCACACACAAAACTCAAAGGAAAACCCACCACCAAGAACATCGACTTCAACACCACCAGCATCATCAGCAGTAGCAGTGATCATCATTATCATGAAAACAGTAAGAATAACAACAGCAACGTCATCGTTGTGATCACTATCATCATCGGAACTGGAATCTTATTCCTGTTTCACGCAGACGGGAAAAAAAACTAAAAATAAAGGCAGCGCTGCTCTTGTGGCGACACGCTCTTCCAGGGGAGAGCAGCCTGAATTTCACGCAGAGAACTCAGTCCTGACTGAAGGTGGGATGCACAACACAGATTCGTGGATGTGATGAGTGAGACAGAGTGCGTAGTCTGGGTGACCCCATGAGTGCTTAAAGTGGAACTCACTCAGAAGCAGCAACAACTACAGCTCTGTGTAGTCTCTCACTCACTCACTCATCCCTTGGTCGGGACAACCGTTGGGGTACCCGCACGGACGCTGCAAGTGGACCGCCAAATGGTTCTGTACTGTCCT
>CM054145.1:63943901-63988901 GCA_028751875.1 Rapana venosa
GAGAGAGAGAGGGAGGGAGAGAGAGGGGGAGAGAGAGAGGCGAGGGAGGAGGGAGGAGAGAGAGAGAGGGAGGGAGAGAACGTCGCCACAAGAGGAGCACCACCCGCTGCTGTGATTTTTTTTCCTGTCCATGTTTGTGTCAGTTTCTTACGATAGTGGTTACTTTTTCTCTTTCTTTTCTTTCTTCTTTCCTTTTCTTTCTTTCTTCTTTCCTTTTCTTTCTGTCCTTCTTCTTTCTTTCTTTCTTTATCTCCGTCTTTTTAACTTTCTTTCTTAAATTTTGCCACTGACACCTCTCCTGTCGCTGTGAGTTCTGTACCGTACATTAAATATGCGTTGCCCACAGAACATCGGTTTATTGTCTCATTCAAATGACCACCAATCAGACCATTTACTCAAGGTCTAGTGAATAGGGGACTGGAGGAAGATTAGTTCAAAAGAGGATCGAAGCCACAACTTCCTGTTGCGATGGTGCGGTAATCAGATTACCTCCCATTCGATCAGAGCGAAGTGTTACTATATTGGGACACACCTGCAAATTGTGCAGTGCCCTGTTTTGTTGGGTGGTAATTGAAAGCCATCCATTGCATGCACTTTGTCTACATGCTAAAAGACTGAATCGTGTACATGTTTTCAGAGTTCTTATAGTATACAGTATCAAATCTGGAGTCGTCAGTGCGGACCCTACTCTCCCAAAACGTTCTTCGGTTGAGACCAAAAACCGAGGACCCGTGCGCAAACGCAAGCAAGAACATCTTTCTCGCTCGTTAAGTCCTGTTCCACTTATCGAAAGAGTAAGGGGGGGAGTTGGTTATTGAGGGCAGGGACAGAGATGAGATGAAACAAGAGGAGAGAATCTTAGGTTTGAAACAAATACGTCCCTAGGCTGGACCTAAAAGCATCATAAGTAGGCCTTTGACGAAGGGAGAGAGGGAGGCCGTTCCAGATCACTGGACCAGAAACAGAGAAAGAGCGACGGCCAACAGCGGACCGTATTCTCAAGCACAAGGCATCCGCAGCAGAGCGGAGGGAACGAGAAGGAGCGCACAAGTGAAGACACTCACAGAGGCAGGAAGGCGCCGTCCTGTGGAGACCCCCGCAACAGAGGGTACAGACCCCACAGTCCACCCTCTGCGGCACAGGCAGCCAGCGGAGAGACGGCAAGAGAGGAGCAACGTGCTCAGACCCCCCCCTCCGAGGACCAGCCGAGCCGCAGAGTCCCGCATACGTCGAAGAGGGTGGACAGATGACGCCGGCAGACCAGCCAGAAGGGAACCGCAACAGCCCAGACGCGAGAGACACGACCAGCCCGGACGCCGCACCGGTGGACAGACACCCTCGAACCGCAACTGACAGCAGCACGACCGGCAGGCCTGGGTGATGAACGGAGAGCGTGTTATCGACAGCCACCCCCAGATATTCCACTACAGGGGACAGACGCACCGCCGAAGCTGTTGTTACAGAAGAGAGTCCGTGTCTGGCCCCCACAAGCACGGCCCCAGCCCCAGCTGCACCCAGCTGCAATTTGCTCTCTATCATCCAGCCCTGGATATCCCGAAGGCAGCAGGACATATCTGCCAAGAGGGAAGGCAGGTTTTCGGGAGTTTCACCGCTAAGAATCTGAGAGTCGTCTGCACAAAAATGATGGCTGATTTGATGACGGTCCACCATACGTGAAAGTGGGGCAGTGCAGAGAGCGAAAAGAACAGGGCCGAGAACCGACCCCCGCTGGACCCCACACTTCAGTCTGGCAGGCGCTGATTGAATCTTATTTACTGTAACCGTGTGGAATCGGTCTGTAAGGCACGAACCGAACCAGGCGAGGGCTGTGCCCCCAACACCAAACGCGTTCTGGAGACGGTAGAGAAGAACCGAGTGGTCCATAGCGCCAAAGGCCGCAGACAAGCCGAGGAGAGCGAGAAGGGATACCTCTCCCGTGTCAGAAGCGTGCAAAGCGTGCCCAAGGTGTGGACTAGGGTGGTCTCGGCGCTGTGGTTGGCACGACAGGCAGACTGAAAAGGGGGAAGGAGACCGTTGGAACGAAGATGGCTATTGAGTTGTCCCAGAACAACCCTCTCAAGGACCCCAGAGACAAAAGGCAGGCCAGAAACAGGCCTGCAACTCCCCAGAATGTTAGGGTCGAGGTCGTGCCCCCCCGAGCAGAGGTGAAACTACAGCAGCCCCGAGAGCCGATGGAAAAATTCCCGAGAGAAGAGATGAGCCCACTACCTCCGTGACAGTGGGCATGAGCCGTGGAATGCACCGAGTGAGAAGAGAAGCAGGCATAGGATCGAGATCACATGACCCCACCGTCATCTCCCCCAGAACTGTCCTGACCCCATTCTCACCTGCTGGATGAAAGAAAATGAGAGGAATGCCAGCGAACCGGGGATCAGGAGGCGCGGGCCGGAAAGAAGTCCGATCCAGCCTGGAGCGAACGTTGCGGACTTTGTCAGAGAAGAATGAAGAAAGTATAGCAGGAAGTTCGGAAGGGCTGTGAACAGTGGGCAGAGGGCCTGCCTTTGCGGATCCCAGAAGAGTTAAGGTGAGGGAAAAGAGAGATCCCACGGACGCAGCACCAAGAACCTGAGCAGAGTAATACTCTGTCTTTGCCGAATGGACTAAGGTTCTGACTCCGCCGATCTGCCCTCGAAAGAGCCGCCTATCTATTTCAGTTTTTGTCTTACGCCACTGTCGCCCGAGTTGTCGGCGTTTGCGCTCTGCGACCAGGATATCATGGGTGTACCATGGGGCGCAGGGCCTATCAGGAAGAATGAGGTCGGTGGGAGGCGCGTGCTCATCGAGCAGTTGGCCAAGAACAGTGTTGTAGTGTTTAGACGGGTCAGTGTGGTCAGGGATTAGTGATAGGCGTTCAGCAGCTTGGGTAGAGAAAGTTTGGATATCTATGGCCTTGAGATTGCCACGGGTGATGCACTTTTTCTTTTTAATAGGCCTTGCAATGTTGAGAAAGAAAAGAATGACAGAATGGTCAGAAAGCAGTTCATTAGTGACGGATACAGACCTGATGAGATCTAGTGAAACATCAGTGATGAGCCAATCTAAAATATGACCCGATCTGTGTGTAGCTTCATTTACCAGCTGGGACAGAGAGTGGTTAGACAAATAAAGAGAAAGACGCTTGACGTCAGGAGAAGACTGGTTGTCAAAGTGGAAGTTAAAGTCGCCAAGAATGATAAGTTTCTTGGGAGAGAGGCTGTAGTGATCAAGGAGAGATTGGAATTCTTGATGAAACAGGGAAGATGTCAGATTGTTTTTACGGCTGGGAGGTGGGCGGTAAAGGCAGCAGAAAGTGACAGAATGGCCGGGTAGATTGAGGTTGAGTTCACAGACTTCGAAAGATTCCGGTGAGAAAGGGAGGGAGTGGCAGAAAGAAAGAGCCGGATGCAGCGTGTCCTTGTAAACGACAGCGATGCCACCTCCACGGGAGAGTCGGGGGAAGGAAAGAGTCTTATAGCCAGGTGGTGTTAGCTGTTTTATCATAGGTTCATGGCCTTGTTGTTTTAACCATGTTTCTGTGAGAAAAGTTAAATCTAGGTTTTTTTCAGATATAAAATCGGAAAGGAAATCAGCCTTTCCATCTGGGCAAACAGATTGTACATTGTGCAGACAGATGTGAAGAAGATTTGAAGGAGACGGAGAGGTTGAAGGAGAAAGTGGTGAGTTAGGACAAGGATCTGAGGAAGAAGATGCAGGCGATGGCAGATAAGTAGACAGTGGGAGAACAGACAAGAGTTTACATGATGAGTCAGGTGTGGAGGGTGGTAAAGGAACTGAGTCAGGCAGGGGATCTGAAACTTTGTACACAGTATGAAGCACATTACAATCAAGAAAAGTCTTTTCACACATAGAAGATAAATCAGTGACAGGGGGAAGCATGTCACGGGGAGATGAGGCAGCGTGGTCAGTGGTTACGGAAGTGACGTCAGAGGTGAGGGGGGGGGGACACGTGGAGGCCGGGCACACTGCAGGCGATGACGTCTGCCTGCACGTGTTCCTCTTCTGGTTTTTCTGCGATGAATACCTAGGTTTGAAATATGTTGCTTTGTAGCTTCATCAAGTCCGTTTTGTTTGCGGCCGATTTCACATAAGAATAGTGTTCTCAGATCTACAGTGGTGTGTGTCATTGGGGTGGAGTGAGGAAAGCTGGATGTTGGCGGTGGTGGTGGTGGTGGTGGATTAAGTTCGTGAAGCACGTGCAGTTTGTCACGCTGCAGCAGGGTCAGGGTAGAAAGGGTGGCAAAAGTTAGCACAGCAAGGTAAACAAGGTAAACACAAATCATCATGTTGCCATTTTTCAAACAAAATATTTACAAGATGAAAAATTTAGAATTGAAATATTTTACAAAATAGGCAATTTCAAGAAAAACTGGTCTGACCGTTCGAATCCAGACAAAAACACAAACACAGTGATATAAAATTGTCCTCATACGATAACAGGAAACACACAAAAATCACACACTTTCACAGAGCCACACACCAATGCTGCCACCAGGCGCGAAAGCTTATAGCCCCTTGCTAATATACAAGACTCATGTGCAGATGTGTACTTTTATGCACGCCCGCGCGCACACATGACAAAATTTAGAATGACTGTAAAGACTGCACATGATCACCAAAAAAAAAAAACGACTGCGTAAATTTCAAGAAAAGCTTACGGTAATAATAATAATAATAATAATGTATGGAATTTATATAGCGCTGAATCTTGTAAAGCAACAAATCAAAGCGCTCAGATTTTATTTCATACCACTTTAAGTCATGGCAGATTTCTCTCCGTGAAATTCGGGCTGCTCTCCCCTGGGAGAGCGGGAGAACGCGTCGCCACTTAGCGCTGCGCCACCCTTTCACCCTTTTTTTTCTGCAGCTGTATTTGTTTCCCTATCAGAGTGGCTTTTTTCTAAGAATTTTGCCAGGGACAACTCTCTTGTTGCCGTGGGTTTTTTTACGTGCGCTAAATAATTACGTGTAACACACGGGACCTCGGTTTATCGTCTCATCCGAAAGACTAGCGCCCAGACCACCACTCATGGTCTAATGGATGGGGGAAAAATTTCCGGTCCAAACGGGGTACGAACCGCCGCACACTTCAGACCCGGACTTTTCGCTTTCTAGACAGGCGCGTTACCTCTAGACCACCGATCCACCATGTAAAGCCCACACATTTGGCTCTATGTGTGCAGCCAACATATATATCTGACATACATATCTAATCATTTAAATTTAACGACGTTTTTCACATGGCAAAGTGTTTATCACAAAATAAAATCATCATCATCATCATCATCATCATCATCAGATGAAAATGGCTGGGGCGAGAGCACTGGTACAGACGCTGAACAACAACAACAAACAACAACAACAACAACAACAACAACAACAACAACAACAACACACGATCTGACTTGTGCCAGAACAAAGTGGAGCATCCCGTTGCGTGTTTGACGTCATGAGCTATGGATTTATCACGGAATTATGTCTCGTGCATGATCCTTTGTGATGATTGATCATTTGGGGTGATGGATGTTATCTCATTTCATGATGGATGATCCAATCCAATCCAATCCTGCTGTTTTACAGCTCCGCCGACCACTAAGGCCATAATAATAATAATGCATGGAATGTATATAGCGCTGAATCTTGTAAACAATATTGAAGATGTCACCTTGTTACTTGAGAAACAAAGGAACTTTATTGTTTTATTTCGAGGATAATGGAATAAGCACTCATGTGCGCTATTCTTTTTATCTAGTCACCGTGTGTATGCAGTTTTGTAAATATTGTCATCCGTTCCCACCGGCACACAATGGCCTACTCTTCCGAAAAGCGGAACGGGTTTTAACGTGTGTGTAAGATGTTTTGCCGTGCGTTCGCACACGGGACCTTGGTTTATAGCCTCATCCAAAGGACTTTTGGGGGGAGTGGAGTTGCACTGATGTTAACTCCAGAGGAAAAATCCCCTTGAACGGGAATCGAACTCTTGTCAGCAGATCACGAATACATCACGCTAACCACCAGGCTGTCCCGGGACTAAGAGATAAGAAAGGAAGATAAACAATAATGAAGGATGAGATAAAGGATAAAGGACAGAAAGACTCATCAATTAAAAATTAATAAAGTAAAGAAAGCAGCAACAAAACGGAAAGAATGCAAATATGAAACTAATAAAGAGAGACGGATTAACCTATAAGAGAAAGGACGAAATTAAAGAATGCAGAAAAGGGATTAAAACGAAAGAAGGAAGTAATCAGCAAACAAAACAGAAACACAAGAAAGTTAAAAGAAAGAAAAAGAGAAACGGGTTTTAACATGTACATAAGATTTTCTTGTAATTCATTTAGTACTTACTACAATCTCACAGTGGTTCCTGGTGTGAGGATTGGGACAGAGTGCATGTTATAGGATCACTGCAGCAACAGAAGCAGCATCAGAAGCAGCAACATTAGCATCAGCACCAAAACAGCAGCAACATAAACCACAGCAGCAACAGCAACAATAGTAGTACCACCAACAGCAGCAACAACAACAGCTACAGCAGCAATCCATGTAGTTGACGAGTTTGGAAAGATGGGAGAAGAGCCCCCTGTAAGACTATGATTTGGTCACTTTCACATATCCCATAGTCTTGTAGATCGTCGGGGCACCACTGAAGATTTTGCAACCAGCTTCCTCCACTCCTCCTGGTTTTCAGCTTTCCGTTTCAAGTCGTTAAATAACATCCCAATGAATAGTGTTGGAGCTATTGCGCAAGGACTGGATGGGAGATACGTCAACCTTGCCAGTACTGTCATGACAAGATGAAGCTTCGTTTAGCGTGCATCACTGGGTGTGACATGACATGACGAGGGCTATTTTGACCTGCATCACTGGGCATGACATGACGAGGGCTATTTTGACCTGCATCACTGGGTATGACATGGCGATGGCTATTTTGACGTGCATCACTTGTCATACAGGGAACCTAGCGAACTATGGATTTTTCATCTCATGATTAGCTCCCTTGGATGATCCGGCGCGATCTGTGAGGCTTGAATATAGAACCTGATTTCGTGGTTAAGAAAGGAATCTCTATAGAGAGAAAGAAAGAAAGAAAGAAAGAAAGAGAGAGAGAGAGAGAGAGAGAGAGAGAGAGAGAGAGAGAGAGAGAGAGAGAGAGAGAGAGAGAGAGAGAGAGAGAAAAGAAAGAGATATTTATTTATTTATTTATTTATTGTTTTATATCGAGGATAATGGAATAAGCACTCATGTGCTTTTTTACATCCAGTCCCGTGTGTATGCGGTTTTGTAAATTCTGTCATCTGTTTCCACCAGCACACAATGGCCTTCTCTTCCGAAAAGCGGAACAGGATTTAACGTGTGCGCAAGATGTTCTGCATGCGTTCAAACACGGAGCCTCGGTTTATAGTCTCATCCGAAGGATAACGAAAGAAAGAAACATTGAGAAATAAAGAAAGAAATAAAGAAAGAAAGAAACAAAAAATGTATCGAAAGTAAAGGAACATGTAAAACAAGAAAGAGAAAATGGAGGAGGAAAGAAATACAGAAGAAAACTATAAAAGAAAGATGGAAGGGAAGAAGAAGGAAAAAGCAGAAGAGATATTTCACCGAAAAAGGAAAGTTCAATCGATAAGGGGGAGCGAACCATTCATCAAACACCACCCTCACCCTCCACCCTCCGCTCCGGCCCGCTGTTTCACACACATACACACACACACACACACACACACACACACACACACACACACACACACACACACACACACACACACACACACACACACACACACACACACACACACACATACAGACAAACACACACACACTCTCAAACTCTGAAAAAAAAAGCAAATGCACTGCTTATTCAATGTACCATCTGAAAATAAAAGTTTGACTTGACTTGACTTGACTTGACTTCACACACACACACACACACACACACACACACACACACACACACACACACACACACACACACACACACACACACACACACACACACACACACACACATACAACCCTTTCCCTCTATATGCCACTTTGATTTGGTGGATTGATTTGGGGGAGTTGCTCTTTCTTATGTTTGTCTTCTTGGTTTTATTTTAGAAAATGATGATATTGAGGATGATGGTAGCAATAATAATGATGATGGTGATGATGATGGTAATGATGGTGATGATAACAGTTATGATGGTGGTTGTGGTGCGAAGGTGTGTGTATATTTGTGTGTGTGTACGTGTGCGCGCGCGTGCGTTGGATCTGTCTCTGTCTCTCTCTGTCTCTATCTACGGGGACGGGGTAGCCTAGTGGTTAGAATATTGCGCTGGTAATCTGACGACCCGGGTTCCATTCCCGTTCAAGGGGATAATGTTCCCCTGGAGTTAATATCAGTGCAGGCTCCACTCTCCCCAAAAGTCCTTCGGATGAGACTATAAACCGAGGCCCCGTGTGCGAACGAACGCAGAATATCTTGCGCATACGTTAAATCCTGTTCCGCTTTTCGTAAGAGTAGGCCATTGTGTGCCGGTGAGAACAGATGACAGAATTAACAAAACGGCATACACAGGGGGACTTGATGTAAGAAAACACCTAAGTGCTTATTCCATTATCCTCGATATAAAAGAATTAAAAAACCATCTATCTATCTATCTATCTATCTATCTATCTATCTATCTATCTATCTATCTATCTATCTATCTATCTATCTATCTATCTATCTATCTATCTATCTATCTATCTATCTATCTATCTATCTATCTATCTATCTATCTATCTATCTATCTATCTATCTATGTATGTATGTATGTATGTATGTATCTATCTATCTATCTATATATCTATCTATCTATGTATCTATCTATCTATGTATCTATCTATCTATCTATTGTTCAGATAAACAGATAGACAGATAAACAGAAATACAGACACTGACAGAGAGAAGGATAAGAATAGATATTAGGAGAAATGGTCGGGTAGAATATGTCAAAGGGAAGCAGCGGGTTTGTCACTTATCGATGTTTGTTATTATAGACAGAGACTCTTCAAGCTGGAAACAATCGATGTTTGTTATTTAGACAGAGACTCTTCAAGCTGGAAACAATCGATGCCAATCACAGAAGCGTATCTGATGATTTCGCTGGGGTTTCTTCTGGTGCAATCGATTGCTGTCAGTCTGCAGCAGCAAAAACAAGAACACCAAATAATATGACACACATATACACACATCAAACAAACAGGCAATCAACTGAACGGATGAGTAAATGACCGTAAATATAAACCAAATAGGAAAGAAATTCCTGGGGGAAAATTATGAAAAAAATTAAACTTTGGACATTTTTTCTTAAAATTATGATCAAGTATTCAGTATAACTACACTGCAGTCATAGTTTCTGATCTTGTCAGTGTTTTTAGCCTGTTTTCAGTTATTGTTTGCCAAAACCCCCCAAAAAAGTGCGCAGCAACTTTTTTCTCAAAAGTTCCAACAACTAAAAGAAAATTCAAATTCATAGGTATAGTATACCGTATATCCAAGATCGAGTGTTCATGATTGATTCACCGGCAAAGCAACCTTCCAATGCTGATGCAGTGAATATTTTAAGAATACTGGCACAATGGAAACTAGAAAGGGATGTAAATGGATTTTGCGCTTCGTTTCTATGCATTGCTCGATATTGAACCAGTACTTTCAAAAAACCACAACGAAGGCGGTATAACACATGTTTACAAAGGCATACTGTTCTTTCTATACTCAGTTAATAATCTCTTTTTCATAGTTTTTAAAGAATCTCTAAAACAAAACCTCATTTTCACAAGGATTTACTAGTTTAACTAAATTTTCTTTCATTTTTGGGTTTTACGACCTACATGTATGCACATTTTGTCTATCTTTCCATCAGCTTTCAATAGTAGCTTTGGAAGGCCACGAAACATCCATGTATGCCTGTAGCTCACATATACATCTCTAAGTCCTGAAGTGTTTCGCCGTAAGGTGCCACAGAAGCTGAATCCTCTGTTGTCGCCGAGATCTCTGAAGAGTGTTCCCCCTAGAGCCGAAACCCTTGTCCGGTAATGCCTGAGGCATGGCCTTTCCTCCTTAAGGCCTCAATACTGCTGATGAAAGGGGATTGTGTTTTGTTTACTTAAGTGCTTCATCTATGTTAAAATCAGCTTCACTATGAGAAAGAAGTAGTAACTCGTTCCTTCTCTACGCGCGCGCGTACTAGCACGCACACACACACACACACACACACACACACACACACACACACACACACACACACACACACACACACGACACACACACATGATAACACACACACCACAAACACACACACACACACAACACACACACACACACACACACACACACACACACACACACACACACACACACACACACACACACACACACACACAACACACACACACACACACACACACACACACACACACACACACACACACACACACACACACAAACACACACACACGACACACACACAAGACACCAACACACACACACAACCACACGGAGCACAACACACACACACACACACACACACACACACACACACACACACACACACACACACACACACACACACACACACACGGACACACACACATGAGAACACACACACACACACACACACACACACACACACACACACTCACACACATTGCTCCCTTTCCCACAACATCCCACCAGCACCCACACACACAACGCAGACCACACTCCACACTTCTTCCTTTTCAGCAATCCCAGGGACCCAAGAAAGACATCTCGTGTCAACAAAGTGGACTGGCTTGCTGCTGTCTGCGCCTGGTCAAGTGTCCCCAGCCTTCAGTCAGACCTCTGGTCAGTCACTCAACGGTCTTGCTGAGGAACAGAACATCTCTCAACGATCTTGTTGAAGAGATAGGACATCTCTCAACGGTGTGTTGGGGAGAGAAGACATCTCTCAACTATCTTGTTGAGGGTGTAGGACATCTCTCAACGGTGTGTTGGGGAGAGAAGACATCTCTCAACTATCTTATTGAGGGGGTAGGACATCTCTCAACGGTGTGTTGAGGGGGTAGGACATCTCTCAATTGTCTTGTTGAGCAGATAGAACATCTCTCAATGGTCTTTTTGGGAGACAGGAGATCTCAGAACTGTCTGTTGTGGAGATAAGAAATCTCTCAATGTTTTGTTTTCAAGATATGACATCTCTCAAAGGTCTGTTTATGAGACAGAAAATCTCCCAAAGGTCTCCTGAGGAGATAAGAAATCTCTAAACGGTCTGTTCCGGAGATAAAAAACAACAACTCTCTTCGGTCTGTTTAAGAGAGATGAGAAATCTCTCAATGGTCTGTTTCAGAGATGGAAAATCTCTCAACGATCTGTTACACACCTGTCTCACCTGTCGGGTTTCACCAGGTATGGCTTTAGCCACCACGCCCAAAGACACCGACATGATCCTCCTTCCTTCCTTCTCCATGTGCTCCTCCGGTCTTCGCTGTACTGCCCTGTTGACTTCATGGATTCTCAGGCCACAAGATTCAGTGATGTTGCAATGAGAGAAGATGGTTGTCTGTCGTTTTGTTTTCTTTTTTCCTCGCTCTTGCCTTAAAAGACAGACTTCATGAGGTCGGTGGTTTGGTTTCGTAGCGTAAGGCCTGTATATCGTAATTTCTTTCAATTTATTGATATTAGAAGTTTTCTTTAAACGGTCTGTATAGCAAATGGAAATCTTTCAATGGTCTGTTGAGCAGATAGGAAATCTTTCAATGCTCTGTTGAGCAGATTGAAAATCAATGGTTCTCAGTGCTCCAGACACAAAGGCATTTGTGTGGAGAATAACAGTTTGGCTTTTAGCACTGTTAGCTGCCTGTCTGGTTGGCTGGGGTTCTTGATTGATTGATTGGGGATGGGAGGAATGATGTAGTGGCTTGTGTGCCGCCCTTGGGAACTGATTGTCACAGAGGCTTGGGTTTGAGTCTTGAGCGAGGCGTCTGTTCAATGAGATTTTACCCTGGGAGTAAGGTGAGGGTAAAGGTGTCCCATAACCTATGTGGTCGTAGGGGAGCGAGGCGTCAGAGACCTTAGCTTCTTTAGGAGCCAGCATATTGAGGGCGGCGTCCATCTCCTCTCCCTCGCTGCTTTACCTTTCCTGACCCTAAAGAGGGCAGGTGGCCATTTACAGCTGGGTGAACTGGGGAACTGTACTGAAACCAAGGCGCACAAACTGTCACCCGGCCAACTTGGGAAACCACGCTCAATGCTGCTTAACCTTAGCTTGGAGAAAGCGAGTGCTCTGACCACTAAGCTGTCCTGTCCCATGAGAGTAAACATGGATAATTATTCACCTCTCCTGAAAGTCATTCAGACAAGACTTTAAGGTAGTATTCTATGTGCCAACGCATGCAGAGCCTCTTGCTCGCACGCTTAAACAACATCTACTTGGTGTAAACGAGAAAATCATCTTTCGGCTGCTGAGATGAATGGCAGAAACATACCTAGCATACATCTTGATAGTATGGGCTCCACAGGTTAATTTGCACAGAATACACTGATTGAAAGATCAAGCGTAGTGTCCCAATGAGTACTGGAGAATCCACTTTGGAGATGCCTGGGGTCTGTCAGTATAAATAGCATCCCCACCTTCTAGAAAATCTGTGCTAGTATTCCCTCTTTTCTATCCCTCTTTTTGTTTCCGCCTTGTTCCTTCTCTGTGTGTTGTCCTTTTCTTGTCTAGTGTCTACCTTCTTTGTCCATTCTTCTGCCTTTATTTCAGTAAGACTCAAAAGATGATAATTTTATCCCACGCTGAAATTGGATGCGCTGGGCATGACTTGTAAGGCGCTTAACGGCAGCACAAGGCATTTTCCCCCATATGACAGACAACAATAGTAGCTGGCTGAGCGTTCGACGACGAAGAAGAAGTGCTGAAGATGGAATTCAAGATTACCACTCCAGAACCACACAAATATCAACACAATACTGTTTGTATATAAAAGAATAAGAACAATAAGAAGAGTTCTTTTTCTCTCTTTCTGTCTCTGTCTCTCTGTCTTTCTGTACCTCTCTCTCTGTACATAAATGCACGTGCGTACGTGCGGGTGTGTGTATGCGCTAAGCAAAATAGCCATTAAAAAGAACTGCAGCAGAAAAATACAAAGAAAACCCTAGCAACTAGACAAAATAAAAGGAAATGGGCAAAGGAAAACAAAACAATAAAGCAACTCAAAACAACAAATGACAGAAGACATAAAAACAAAGAATCAAAGGCATGAGCAAACAGCGCAGCATGTAAAAGAAAACAATCAGCTTCAAAAGAAAACAACAGCAAACAATGTTAAACACAAGGAATGTGAAACTAAGGCACAACAAAAATCAGAAATACAAGAAAGGAAAAAAGAAATAAACAAAAACCACAAAAACAAGACACAAATGGAAAAAACTACACAGACAACAAAATAAACAAAAGGAGAAAAAACCACCCAATATCAGAAATAAACACACACACACAAAATGTGCGTGCGCATGCACACACATATACTACACACTACACACAACACAAAACACACACACACACACACACACGCACGCACACACACACACACAATACACGCAAACAACAAACAAAGAAACACACACATACACACACACAAGGATTGGCTCAACTACACTTCGGAAACAGTTCAGAATACCGCAAGGTTAACTAAACTAACTAACAAGAAAAGAAAAGAAAAGAAAAGCCAACTTGCCGGCCATTGTCAGCATGAAGCAATCTGTGAGAAAATGGCCACACTCTTGAGACCTTTCCCTGGGGAATGATGACCTCTCTCTCTCTCTCTCTCTCTCTCTCTCTCTGCAAAAGGGGACCGCTTCCACTCAGTTCTTCCTAAAGTCATAAACTCTTTTCTATTTTACAAAACAAAGGGAGGCAGAAATGGAGGAAAAACAAAACACACAAACAAACAAAGCACTGCACGTGATGCATGCCTGCGGTCAATAACGGCTAGGCTCTATTTTGGGGGAGAAGGAATCTTAAAGTTGATTGTTTTCTGGGATGTTTTGCGTGGTGAATAATGTGCTGCCCTCCAGAGCTAAACATTTGTAAAGGTGGCTGAATCCTTCATTGATTCTGGATGTTGTTGCTAATGTTGTTAATGTTTGTTGTTGCTGTTGCTGTTATTATTCTTATTAATGTTGTAGCTCTTGTTGTTGTTGAGCATTTCACAGCGTGAACACACTAAGGGGGTCACCGAGAGGATTCTCTTTTAGAAATGCTGGGGCCTGTCAGTTTAAATGGCATCCCCAGCTTATGGAAATTGTGTGCTAGGGATTCCCTCTTCTCTATCCCTCCTTTCTGTCTTGTCCTTTTTCTTTCTGTCACCTTCTCCTTGTCTGTTTTCTGCCTTCTTGGTCCATTCCTCTGCTTTTTCCCCCAGAAAGGCTCATAAAGATTACGATTCTCTCTCACGTTTAAGTTGGATGGGTTAGGCCTGACTTGTCAGGCGCTTGACGGAAGCACAACAGTTGTTCACTCATATGACAGACAATAGTTGCTGTCTGAGCGTTTGACAAAGAAGACCTAGAACATGCTGCATCCATCTCTGTCAGTACACCTAGAGATTGTTGTGAAAGTGCACACAGGATGAGCTGTGTGCGTGTATGGCTTATTTTAAATACTTTTCATGGAGGTAACCATACTCTTGACTTCAGAATAGACCGGCTGACACACACAGACATACAGACAGACATACAGACAGACATACAGACAGACAGACCGTCTGCCAGAGACAGACAGACATACAGACAGACATACAGACAGACATACATACAGACAGACAGACCGGCTGACACACACAGACAGACATACAGACAGACATACAGACAACATACAGACAGACCGGCTGACAGAGACAGACAGACAGAGACAAACAGATAGAGAGAGACAGAGAGAAAGATACAGAGAGACAAACATGGACAGAAAGACAGAGAGAGACAGAGACAGAGAGAGAAAAGCAGAGACAGAGACAGAAACAAACAGATAAACTAAATTTCAGACATATAAACAAAAGCGCACCAGTAGAAGAAAATATGAGCAAAGGCAGACAAGCACAGACAGACAGACAGAGAGACAGACAGACAGAGACAGACAGACAGACAGACACAAAAGCAGAACTAAACCAGTTCAGATCCTCATTCAACAATGACCGGACATGGGAATGGCCGGCCGGCAGTTACTGGCTAAACGGTCATTAACCCTGTGGACGTCAGGCCTCTCCAGGCTTGTCTCTGTGGCTCTGGAAGCCATAACATTGTGGGATGCATTATCAGGAGGAATGCTGGCATTGTGAATCATTGGACAAAAAGATTACCCAGATCTTATGACATTTTCCTGAATTACTAGTTAAGTGCCAATTATGCTGTAATGTTGTGTTTTTGTCTGTTCTGGGTTTTTTCCCTGAGTGATCTTAATTTTGATTTTCCGGGGTATGATTAATCTAGAGTATTTGAAATGTCAATTATCTGTGTAATTCTAACAGGATGTTGTTTCGAATAAATGTTTCTTTTATTTGTTATCGGTTTAGTTTTGGTTTGAGTCTACATCTCTCTCTGTCTGTCTCTCCGTTTCTCTGTCAGTCTGTCTCTCTCTGTCTCTGTCTGTTTGTCTGTCTATCTGTCTCTGTCTCTCTCTCTTTAAGAAAAAGTTTTTCTAAGATTTGCCAGGAATAACTTCAATTACGCCCTTTGTTCTGCTGCGTGTGCTAAATAAATATAAGCTACTTGATTCATCCAAGGACTAGCACCCTGACCATAGGTACCAGTGTTAATGATGTAGAAAAATATCATGCCTTAGAGATGATTGAACCACAGATCGCTTTGTTTTCTAAGCCGTTCCATTGCCTCCAGGCCTTCAAACGATATGCTTTGATCTAATTCATTTCCTCTTGGCCTTCATATATCAAATTTAAGATTAAAAAAGGCATTTGATCACCACACAACATATTTTAATCTACTTCATTTCTCTTCCAGTTCATAAGATTGAAAAGAAACCGCATCCATCAGTTTCCATACATAAAAAGCAAAATCAAAAACACTGAAATACAGACAAAATCAATACTGTCTTGAAATACAAACCTCTGACCATTAGTGTTGTCCCCCAGAAGACCTGTCAACCATACATTCATGGGTGTACTCAGATATACTCAGGGTAGCTCAGTGGTGGGAGCGCTCGCTTTCACCCAGCCAAGGTTAAGCCGCATCGAGCATGCTTACCAGTTAGATGGGTGACCGTTTGCGCGCCTTGGCTTCAATACAGTCCCTCAGCTGTAAGTGGGTACTTGCCTCTTTAGGGTTAGGGAAGGTAAAGCAGCGAGGGAGAGGAGATGGGCGCCGCCCTAAATATACTGGCCCCTAGAGAAGTGAGGTCTCTGACGCCTCACTCCCCTACGACCACATAGGTTATGGGACACCTTTATCTCTTACCTTTTTTCAGAAACAACACTTTTACCCACTCTCTATTGATCAGAACTTACTCACAAAAAAGAACCGCGATATAAAAAAATAACCCACAAAAACCTCTTCATTAGCAAAGTCCCAAATCGGATTTCAGGGGCGACCACTCTGTGATAGGTAACGATCACTTTCGTCTGTTCCTGAAATCTCGTTAGTAAAGGCGGGGAAGTGATGTGTCATCTAAAGGAGTGTGCCGCTGACTTCAGGATGATGATGATGGTGATGATGATGATGATGGTGATGATGATGATGATGATGAAGGTCATGATGATGATGATGAAAAAGTCTCGTTTTGTTAGGAGTCTATTCTGGGAACATGAACGTGTAGAGACAAAGAGACCTGCTGAAACGATGATTGCACAGGGCAGGATTTGCGGTTGTTTGATGATTGCAAGATACCGGGAACAATTCACATGAACGGTTTTATGTGCACGTATGCGCAGAGCGAGAGAGAGAGAGAGAGAGAGAGAGAGAGAGAGAGAGAGAGAGAGAGAGAGATATGAACGTTCTTACATGCACGTATGCACCCCCCAAAAAAAAACCCACCACACACGCACGCACGCACACCACACACACACACACACACACACACATACACACACACACACACACACACACAGAGGCACACACACACACACACGCACACACGCACACACACATACGCACGCACACACACACACACACACACACACACACACACACACACACACACACACACACACACACACACACACACACACACACACACGCACGCACGCACACTCATGCACATGGGCGCACATGCATGCAACCGGCTGTATTTCGATCGTTCTTAACTAAGACCAGTTTAAGTAAAAACACATTAAAATAACTAACCTCCCAACCTCTGTCTCAGTCTGTCTGTCTGCGGTTTTCTCTGTCTGTCTCTTTGTCTTTCTAACACACCCAGAGAGTAAATGAACATCCTACGCACGCGTTAAAACCTGTTTCACTTTTCGGAAGAGTAGGCCATTGTGTGCTGTTTGGAACAGATGACAAAATTTAGAAAACTCCATACACACGGTGACTGGATGTAAAAAGCATATGAGTGCCTACGGCATTATCCTCGAAATAAAGGAAAAAGAATACAGAATTTTAAAAAAATGAATGAAAGAGAAGGGTGGAGAAAATGAAAGGGGTGGGGGTGGGGAAGGGAGTAAAAGAAGGAAGGATAACTCGGTCTACCTATCAATGACGGTTACAGGAATACACGAAAGATTGTTAGTCATTACATTGAAGCAGACGATGCAATTTCAACGGCCAGCTGGTTCTCTTGCAATTATGTGTGTCTACATCATCTGTAATAGCTGATTTGTCTGAATCTCTCTACTGCAATACGTTGGTCTTTTATAATTGTACCAATTTCTTATCCTGTTTTTTTGTTGTCTCTCTATGTCTCCCTCCCTTTTTTGAATTCGAATTATATTTCTCGTTATATTTATTAGGTTACTTCTGCAAACTGTTTTATGATTAGCCTATTACTAGTTTTTTTCAAGTATTGAACTTTTTTCAAGCAGAAAGAGTGGATTTATTTAGCTCATATACTATTTTCTCTCAGGAAAATAGTGACACAGACTTTTTTTTTTTAAAAAGGGTGTCTCAGGGATATTTACGTTATTTCAGTATTCTCACCGTGGATTTTTATTTCAATCCTTAAATTTTGCTGTAGATTAATTCACTCTATTTCTGTTTTGCTGTCTTCTACAAGTGAAAGGAAGAATTTGAAGAAGGAAAATAATTTGAAGAGTTTGAAGAAGACTGAAGAATTTGATGAATAAGTTGAAGAAGAATAAGAATTTATTTCTTAAGTTGTTTGTTTATTCTTTTATTTCGAGGATATATGTATATACGTTAGTCCGTCAGTTCGACGGTGACCTCCAAAACAGCAGTAGAATAAGCACTGATGTGCTTTTTTATCATCAAGTTCCCGTGTGAATTTAAAGCATAGAATAAGAGTAAGGAGAAGAAGAAGAAGAAAAACGAAGAGGAAGGAGAAGGAGAATGTTAATGTAAAGACGAATGCAAAGAAGAAGAATGCAGACAATGCGAAGAAAATTGCACACATCAAGAAGAATGTAAAGGAGAATGCAAAGAAGAATAGCTAGAAGAATGCGAAGAAGAAGAATGCAAAGAAGAATAGCTAGATGAATGCGAAGAAGAAGAATGCAAAGAAGAATAGCTAGAAGAATGCGAAGAAGAAGAATGCAAAGAAGAACAAGACCTACGAAGAAGAATTACAAGGAAGAATTGGTAAGTAAAAGAATTGCAGAGAAGAATGTAAAGAAATATGCATAAATAAATAGACGAAGAAAAATGCCATTGATTTGTTTTGTTTTATGAATAATTCAGTATATTTCCTGTTATTTTTTTTTTACATCTTTAATCATTAGTATTGATATCTATTTAGAGCAAGTGAGCAGTTGAACATTTTTTTTCTTTTTTCTTTATTCAGTGTACACGTTGTTTTTATTGTATTTTAACTTATCTTAAGTCTTTAAGCTTTGATTGTTTACATTTTGATACTCCTTTCTTTAACTTTCTTTTAGTTAATTTCTGCATTGTATATATTTCAGGATATTCCTAAATTTCAACTGTGAGTTTATATCTATTTACTTTACACCTTTCATTTGATAAAATCTGATATATTCTCTTATATATATAAATATATATTTTTTTACCACACTTCAAAAGGAAGATTTATTATTCCTCCTTTCATTTTTCGTCTGTAATCTTGGAGGGGATCTCAGGATTTTCCTGATTTGAATTCACCGTCTTAGTTGTCATTTTCTTATTGTTTTTCCCATGGTGGCTGATCTCAGTTTCACAGAGCAACCTTTCTTCTCTTTCTCTGTCTTTCCCTCTGTTTGTTTGTGAATGTCCGGTGTCACTGTCTCTCAGCAATTCTGTCCCTTTAAGTTGTACCTCCATCTCTCTGTCTCTGTTTGTTTGTCTGTTTGTCTGATTGTCTAACTATCTATCTATCTATCTATCTATCTATCTATCTATCTATCTATCTATCTATCTATCTATCTATCTTATCTATCTATCTATCTATCTATCTATCTATCTATCTATCTATCACTATCTATCTATCTGTCTGTCTATCTATCTATCTATCTATCTATCTATCTATCTATCTATCTATCTATCTATCTAATTATCTATGTCTATATGTCCGTCCGTCCGTCTGACTGTCTGTCTGTCTGTCTGTCTAAGAAAGCAGAGGGTCGTTAGAAGGTGAGGACTTCAAGTCAGTCTCCTGACCTCTCTCCAATTGAGGAAACTTGTGATATGCACGCAAACGTGAAATAAAGCAAGCAGGATTGAGAAGAACACAAATCAAAGGACGTAAGCCTTTCAGGAAACCAGGAAAACAAGATATCTAGCATTACACACTCAATGTATCTTTGCCCTTATAACTCTAAAGTGAATGAATGAGAGAGACAGACAGACAGACAGACAGTCACAGAAAGAGACAGACAGACAGACAGACAGTCAGAGAGAGAGAGAGAGAGAGAGAGAAGATAGAGAGAGTCAGAGAGAGAGAGAGACAGACAGTCAGAGAGAGAGAGAGAGAGAGAGAGAGAGACAGACAGACAGACAGTCAAGAGAGAGAGAGAGAGAGAGAGATGAGAGAGAGAGAGAGACAGACAGTCAGAGATGAGAAGAGAGAGACAGACAGTCAGAGATAGAGAGAGAGACAGACAGTCAGAGAGAGAGAGAGAGAGAGAGAGAGAGAGAGAGAGAGAGAGAGAGAGAGAGAGAGAGAGAGAGAGAGAGAGAGAGAGAGAGAGAGAGAGAGAGAGAGAGCGACAGACAGACAGATAAACAGATAGACAGACAGTTGCAGTGAGAGAGGGAGAAAGCCAAGACAGAGGGACAGACAGACGGACGGACAGACAAACAGACCGACAGAAAATGAGAGAGAGAGACAGTCAGACAGACAGATAGAAACAGAGAAAGACAGGCAGACAGACATAAGAGAAAATAGAAATAAAGGAGACAGACAGATAGAGAGAAAGGCATTTCTTTCAAAACAAGGGTCAAGCTAATAACATGTTTCAGTCAATGATTTTCCTAATTGAATTTGGAATCATCTGCATTTTTCCCCATTCCTGACTGCTTCTGACCAGTTATTTTCTGTTCCCAATAGCAACATAATTGACAAGCGTCTCTTTAAAAAAAAACACATATCAGCATGGCGAGTTTTCATTCTTTTCTCCAGTCTTCATCAACACTACGTTCCACTCTGAAATCTAAAGCTAAGCTTCTCTTTTTTGTATGGAGGGTGATGATGGAGTGAGTGAGTGAGAGGGAGAGAGAGAGATAGAGAGAGAGAGAGAGAGAGGGAGAGAGAGAGAGAGAGAGAGAAAGAGAGAGAGAGAGAGAGAGAGAGAGAGAGAGAGAGAGAGAGAGAGATAAAGACAGAGAGAAAGAGAGAAAGAGAGAGAATCAAATCAAATCGCATCAATTTCTTTTAATTGAAGGATAATGAATAAACACCCATGTGTTTTTTCTTCAATCCAAACCCCGCCCTTAGGGCTACGTCGTGATACTAAAATAAGAGAGACAGAGACAGAGAGGAAGGGAGGTGTGAATGTAATTGGGAAAGAGAAAGGATAATAAGCTAGATTTGCTTTAATAATTAAATTTATTTTTCAGAAGGAAAGAACAAAATCATCTGTTAGCTACTTTGCTTGTTCCTAAAAGTCGGGAAAAGAAATACCAGAAATTGAAAAATTAATACTACAAATAACGACGAAAGAAGATTCAAACAGAAAGATCGGAAAAGCATGAAGAAAAATAAATAAGGTAGAGAGAAAACGAAGACGATTGGAGAGCTCATGCAGACTGGAAAAGGCGATTTAAAATACAGAATTACAGACACAGAGACACACAAAGAGACAGAACGAAACAAAGGTGTTATGAACAATGAAAACATGATCAGAAAGAAGAAATTAAGCGAGAAAGAAACTGAGACAGAGGTGCAGATATAAGCACAGGCAAATAGACAGACACGCAGAACAGATAGACAGACAAACACTAGCAGATCTTAGAAAAAGGAAGAGAAATAAATGCCAAGAAAAGGCTGAGAGAATTTTAAAAATAAAGAACACTAAATAAAAGAAGGAATAAAAAGAGAAATAAACAAAAAAACAACGTCTTAACAAGGCAAGAAAATAGCAAATAAAACAGCGTAAAAAAACGACTAAAGGGAATAAATCCCCAACGAACAAACAAGGGAGTAATCCCAGGGATTGAAGGAATCAGGAAGTGAAATGTTTAAACTGACATACTGCCTTTTTTCCTTATAGACTGGACATCAATTCTTTGCATTTCTTTCGTTCTCTAGCTAGATTTCCGAACCTTATTGTTGGTGAAGCTTTTGCGTTATCAACCGTTTTTGCCCTTCATGAAGGTAGCCGTATTCCCCCTTCAGAGAAAATGTCTTGTCCTGACATCAGAGGGAGTACATATATAGATATATTACTATTTTTCCTTTATTGTCATCCGCTCTTACTGGCCAACAATTGCCCACTCTTTGAAATGCTAAACGGCATTTTACTTGGTGTTTACTTGAGTACGGGATAGCTCAGTGGTCAGAGCATTCGTTTTCCCGAAGCCAAGGTTAAGCAGCATTGAGCGTGGTTACCAGTTGGATGGGTGATCGTTTGCACTTCTTGGCTTCAGTACAGTCCCCACATTTCACCCAGCTGTAAATGGGTACCTGTCCTCTTTGGGGTCAGGGAAGGCAAAGCAGCGAGGAGGATGGAGGAGATGGGTGCCGCCCTCAATATGCTGGCTCCTGGAGAAGTGAGGTCTCTGACACCTTACTCCGAAACGATCTCACAGGCTATGAGACACCTTTACCTCTTTAACCTGAACATCGACCAGAACAACTGGGAAGCAGCAGCCCTCGAACAGTCAGCCTGGAGACAGACTGTGCAGAAAGGTCTCTCCAAGTTCCAAGAGACACTTTCTCAGCAGCACGAGGCAAAGAGAAGGAGAAGAAAGACTGCAGCCAGAGAGGCAGACAGACCAGCATTGTCAGACTTCACTTGTGCCCTCTGCCATAGGCACTGTCTGTCATTCCCGTGTCGGACTGGCCAGCCACAACCGACGCTGTACCAGAATGAATAACACCTAGAGCACAACTCCATAGTCTTCCGAGACTGAGGGATGCCTACGTACCTTTTTAAGAGATTCTACGCGAGTTCGCGCACAGGACATTGGTTTATAGACTCATCCAAAAGACTTTCGGGGGAAGTGGAGTCAGTCCTGGTGCTAACTCCAGGGGGAAAAGCCTTCATTGAAGGGGTGTCTAGGTGGCGGCTCAGTCCCAGGCGGTTAGATGACGAACTCAACGCTTTAACCACTAGGCTCTCTCCCACCCCCTTGAACTCTACTTTAACTTCTTCAGAAGTGGCTTAGACTCTGCACTGATGTTTTTAACAGGCAGTGTGTCTTTGACAATCCAGCCTGGTAAAGCCCATCCTATGTTAAGTTGCAGGGTGTATGTCAGATATGTTCGCATCACTCATGCGCTATTTAATTTGAATTGTATTGTGTTGTATTGTATTACAAGATTCATCGCTATATAAATTCCATATATTATTATTATTATTATTATTATTATTATTATTATTATTATTATTATTATTATTATTATTATTATTATTATTATTATTATTATTATTATTATTATTATTATTATTATTATTATTTATTATATTGTATTGTATTATATTGTGTACCACTTAAAGTCACGGCATATTTCTACGCGTAAAATTCGGGCTTCTCTTTCCGAGAGAGCACGTCGCTACAAGAGCAGCGCCACCCTTCTTTTTCTTTTCCTGTCTGCATATGTATTGTTGATTTACTACCAAAGAAGCTTTTTCTACAGAATTTGTTGCCAGGGGCAACTCTCTTGTTGTCGTGGGTTCTTTTTCGTGCGCTAAATGAGTATTGCACACGAGACTTGGGTTTATCGTCTCATCCGAAAGACTAGCATCCAGACCACAACTCAGGGTCCAGCGGAAGGGGGGGGGGGAAGTTTCGGACACAATCAAACAGAGATCGAATCATTACATACCTTAAACCCACAATTTTTGCTTTTTTTAAAATCTATTTTTATTTCATTTTGTTTTATTCATTTATATCGAGGATAATGGAATAAGCACTTATGTGCTTTTTTACATCCAGCCCCCGTATGTATGTGGATTTGTGAATTCTGTCATCTGTTCCCACCGCCTTCTCATACGAACAGCGGAACAGGATTTAACGTGTGCACAAGATGTTCTGCGTGCGTTCGCACACTGGGCCTCGGTTTATAGTCTCATCCGAAGGATTTGGGGGGAGAATGGAGTCTGCACAGATGTTAACTCCAGGGGGCAAATATCCCCTTGAAAGGGAATCGAACCTGGGTCGTCAGATTGTGAGCGCAATGTTCTAACCACTAGGCTATCACCCCGTCCCCTTTCTAGGCAATGTGTTACCTCTAGACCACTGATCCCCCTTCCCGAGTGGGAAGGGGGGAGGGGGGAGAAGAAGCTGTGCCCCAGGTGATGGTCAGATGAGGGGTTCAGTGCAGCAAGCTGTCCCTCTCCCATCCTTCCCCTACCCCCCCTCCCCCCCCCCCCCCCCCCGCCTCGTCCATGTACCCTTCCCTCCACAGTCAGGGAGGATGCAGGGGAAGGACAGAGAAGCATCTTCAACTTGATTCCAACTGACAGGAAGGGGGAACAGACAATTTGTTGATAGGTTGTTTCTGGGTTGTTTTTGTTTTGCGTTGTCTTTTGTTGTGTTTTGTTGTATTTAATTGTCTTTTTTTGTTGTCTTTTTTGTCTTTTAATTTTCTTTTGTTGTGTTGCGTTTTGTTGTCTTTTTCTGTTTCGTTGCCTTTTGTTGTGTTTTATTTGTCTTTTGTTATATTTTGTTGTCTTGTCTTTTGTTGTTATTTTGTTGTGTTTTGTTGTCTTTTGTTGTCTTTTTTGTCTTTTGTCTTTGATTGTCTTTTGTTGTGGTGTTGTCTCTCAAGCCACTGACAGGAACTGACAGTCTGTTAAGAAAGCTGACTCCTTGGACGTGATGGATCTCGTGCTGGTTTTTCTCTTTTCTTGTCCTCTTCCCTCAGGGGTCCTGGTGCCAGTGGACCTGAGTGCTGCTGACTGTATCCATGAGCTCCTTCCTCCGCTACAGCTCCCAGGTTCATCAATGGTCAGATTTTTGCCCGTTATGAAGGTAGCCATATTCCGACCTTGGGGATGCATGCTGGGTATGTTCGTCTTTCCGTAGCCCACTGAACGCTGACACGAATGAACGGGATCTTTAACGTGCATATTTGATCTCCTGCATGTGTGTATGGCAGAGCGTTGAGCTCGCAATCTGACTCCCTGAGTTGCGAGCCTTCCAGAGTGGAAAGAAAGAAAAACCCCCAGTCTTTATTAGCTTTTATTTAGTCCTACGACATATTCCTCAATGTAAATTCCTTTCTAAAACTTGTATCTACATTACTTTTATTTTCTCTATTTTCATAGTTTCTCTTTTGTTGTCCTTTTCTTTCCCTTTTTTAAAGAACAGAGATATTTGAGAAAGGGGATGAAAAATGGAGAAAATCTGATTCTAGAAATAACTTCCTTTGGACTGTTTTGAAACAAAATTGTAAAAAAAACGAAGCTGCTCATTTTTGGGGGGTTTATTTTGTAAGAAAAGAATCAAACAAGGGGAAAAGGGGGGGAAAAATGAGTTTCCAAAAAAGGACAAGTTTAATGAGCAAGAAAAATAAAACAACAAAACACAAGTGCGGAAAAGAAAAAAGTGAACAGACTTGAGGCAGAAAAAAAACACGAAGGAAGGAAATTAGGGGTTGTTAAAAAATATATAGAAAATAGCCCCAAACAAAAAAACCGCAAACTTAGACACAGAAAAAATACGAAAAAAGGACAAAAAAACGTAAATAAACAAACGTACAAACAAACCAACCTATAAAGAAGCAGAGAAGATAGGGCAAAAAAGGAAGAATAAAAGAAGCCAGAGACAGACAAGAGCAAAGGAAGGGAAATATGAAAGGGGAAGAACAAACAGACAGAGAGACAGACAGTACAGATACACACACAGACACACACACATACAGGAGAGAGAGAGAGAGAGAGAGAGAGAGAGAGAGAAGAGAGAGAGAGAGAGAGAGACAGAGAGAGAGAGATAGATAGATAGAGAGAGACAGAGACAGACAGAAAGACAGAGCCAGCCAGCCAGACATACATAAGAAACATAGCAGATAAATACAAAAATAACTCATCGAAAGAAGGAGAAAAATAAAAGAACAACAACCCCCCCCCCCTTACTCCCGAAATGGAAGCAACACAAAAAAACACACCAAAAGAAGTGTGACTTGTTCCCCATCAGAGGTGCTACCACCCTTATCCTCCCCTCCCTCCCCCCGCCACCTCTTACCCTCCTCCCCCACCTCCTTCCTCTCCCTATGACATCCAATTGTCTCACTGGCGTGTTTTGTTCTTCTCAGTCACATTAAGTCAGCACCGTCATCCTTTTCTGCAGTGGATGTGATGGATAGGAGGGCCATGAAGCAAGCTGGACAATGTGTAGAAGGTTGTCAGTGAGACCCCATCCAATCCAATCCAATCCAATGCAATCCAATCCACTCAAACTAGTTTACAGTCCCGCCAACCGCAGAGGCCATATCTGGACTGCCACCTTGATCAAGTGTAAAAGTTCGGATTAAAAGCGTGGATGTTTTGTTTGTTTGTTTTGTTTTGTTTGTTTGCTGCCTTGTATTTTTACATTCCTGTCATGTTAACATGTTCCCAAGCCGCTCATTTCAACCTCTTCCCTCAAGCCATACCCACAAAGGGGTATTCAAAAATACATTGAAAAAATAACTAGTGACGCTCCACCACGAAATGAGTCACCTTGCACCTTACTCCCCTTTTTTGCAAGGAGCTTTTTTAGGCAGGCGGGGGGCTCAGGTTGTCGATTTTCAGATTTAGATTGATTATAAAGGTGTGGCTATTCTTCTACCTTGTACCGAAGTATCAAAGCGTAATATTGCTTCCTCTTGTTTTAAAAACATGTTTAAAAACACCCAAACCCTCATTTTGACCACCTGTTCACGATGCAAAACTTGTCGATTTTTCTTGTCACTTCCTGCAGTCTGTCATTCATTATGTAATAACTTTTCATAAAATTGCTAGATATTCAATCCGATTTTTGTATTGAACAGCCTGTTCATTGCAGATTAACACAATGTTATAATTAAAAATTGATTTGTGGTGCAAAGCAACTCATTATGTGGTGGAGCGTCATTTTAATTTTTTAAAAAGAGACTGCCGATGAACAGAAGAGGCAGGTGGAGGTCTCTGAGGAGACCTGGTGATGTGGCAAATCAGAGCCAGCTGGTGGGGTGATTTTGAGATATGTTTCTTTGTTCTGCTCTAGGGATTATAACCCATAACATAAATTATGTTGTCTTTTGTATCGAATACCACTTTAAGCCACGGCAGAGTTCTCTGCATGAAGTTCGGGCTGCTCTCCCCGGAGAGAGCGCGTGGCCACTAGAGCAGCGCCACCGTTTATATTTTCTTTTCCTGTCAGCATTGGTTCCCCATCACAGTGGATTTTCTCTACAGAATTTTGACAGGGAAAGCTCTCTTTCTTGCCGTGAGTTCTTCGACGTGCGCTAAACGCGTGTTACAGAATCTCGTTTTATCGTCTCATCTGACGGACGCTATAGCCGAGTGGTTAAGACCGTTCGACTTCATCAACCCCATGGGTTCATGAAGTCGTGGGTTCGTATCTCGGTGGCGTATGATGAATAAAGGGTGGGCATTTTTTACGATCCCCCAGGTCAACTTCAAATACAGACCTGCCAGTGCATTAAATGCTTATATATATATGCACACGCATTAAAATATGAACTTTAAAGATCCCATAACTCATATCAACGTTCTGTGGCTTACAAAAACATGAACATAACCAGCATACAATCCCAGAGTCGAAATGCAGTTACCTTCATGGTGAGCGAAAAAGGGTTGCATACGCAATTCTCACTATTGCTGAACCTCGGAGCTCTAGCCAAGGAACGAGAAAAAATCGTTTTATCCTAAAGACTAGCACACCGACCACCAAAACTTTAAAAACAAGAGAAAAAAGAAAGAAAACAATGCAATAAAAAAGAAAAGAAGTAAAAAAAGAAAGGAAGGAATACGACCATTAATGAGGGAAGGAAGAAGGAACTAGGGAAGGGAGAAGAAAGAAGAAAAAACCCGAAGAATTAGAAAAAAAGACAAAAAACAGTTCGGAAAAAAAGAAAAAATGACGAAAGAAAAGAAGAAATAACAAAATGATGGAAAACTACAAGCCGAACCCAAGAAACAACAAATAACAGAAGATGTAGGAAAACAACAAAAGAATAGAGATATACAGACAAACAGACGTAAACACAGATAGGACAGACAGACAAACAGACATAATAAACACAACAAGATCATAAGAACACAGTTCTATTCTCTCAAAGGTCACAAACCAGGAAGACAGACAGGGCTACCTTGCTAATAATGTATCCAACCTTTGGAATGAAACCTACGTGCACTCAGCAACCTCTCTGATGAACGTCCATAAACTCTCGGACAAAAGGACCATAAATCTCGGACAAAAGGACCATAAATCTGGGACGCATCGTCTGCTAGCCACATAAACACAGGTCGACAATGCAACAGAACCGAAAGTGCTGAATTGCTACATCACTGGGCCATTGCAGGCTTTACCAAAGCCATTCCGACCAGCTCTACTGTTTTTGATGACTGTGCTGGTTTCGCGCATTCCTCAACTCTACCTTGCACGCGTGCGTGCACACGTGTACGAGTGTGTGCGTGCGTATGTGTAAGTATGAATTTGATATTATGTTAAGTCAAATAGTTTTGTGGACGGTTGCATCGGCGGAAATGATTTGAATGCGCGCGCTTGGATTCGTTTGCTTTACAAGATTTAGCGCTATATAAATACCATACATGATGATGATGATGATGATGATGATGATGATGATCATCATCATCATCATCATCATCATCATCATCATCAATATTATTAATATCATTATTGTCATTATTATTATCACTATTATTATTATTATTGTTACCATTACTACTATAGAGCTATCATCTTGGGAGGCCATCAGACCCTGCACTGACTCACTCATTCAGCCTGAGAAACACTATGATGGTTACTTAAATATTCACTGTATCTATCTATCTATCTATCTATCTATCTATCTATCTATCTATCTATCTATCTATCTATCTATCTATCTATCTATCTATCTATCTGTCTGTCTGTCTGTCTCTCTATCTGTCTGTATGTCTGGATGTCTCTATATCTATCTATCTATCTATCTATCTATCTATCTATCTATCTATCTATCTATCTATCTATCTTCTATTATTATTTTACTTTGCCATTAGAGCAGCACTGTGCTCAAAATCACTTGTTAACATTTTTATCATTTATTTATTGTTGCACTTCAACTGTGTGCCTGTGGGGGGCAGAATAGTCTGATGGTTAGAACCCTGAGCTCGCATTTAGGCAGTGAGTGTTTGAGCCACCTCTGAGGCGCTTGTTTGAGGGGATTTTTTTCTCCTGGCGGTTACATCAGTGCGATGTTACCCCCTCCCCCCCCCCCCTACACTCTACTACCCTCGGAAAGTCTTTCAGACGAGATTCCCTGCCTGTAGAATCTAAAGTCCCGTGTATGAGTGCATGCACAACGTCTTGCTCATATGTTAAAAGCCCATTCCGCTTTTGAAAAGAGTAGGCCATTCCCTGCCTGTAGAAACGGATGGAAAAAAACGCAAGCAGCGCACACACACTGGTGTCACGTTTAGACATCATCCCTGAAGTCAGAATGCAGCAACCATGATGGAGAGAAAGCGGTCGCATTTGCAAATTCTGACCTTTGGTGAACCTTGGAGCTCTAGCTGAGAAACAAACAAGAAAGAAAAAAAAAAATTACATGAATATAAACAAGAAACAAGAAGACGTAGAAGAGAAATCATGTCCCCCTCCAAAGAATCCCCAACACAACAACAACAAAAAAACCTCAAAACAGAGAGAAGGGAGGACAGAAACAAGACAACAAAGCAAGTCCATTACACCAAAGGTTGCAAACCAGGAAGTCAGACACAGTTAACATCCTGGTGTACGCAACCTTTGCAACGAAAGTGTCCGCCAGAGCATCCTTTCTATAATATACAGCCATCAAACCTGATGTCTTGTCTGCTAGCCACGTCAACAGAACCGAGGTCAGCTGATGGTGACTCTGGAATTGGGGACTTGCTGAAATGATTTATTGCAGAATTCAATCATGATATTTTGAACTGGCGCACACTTTTGTTGTTGAACCTCTAGAGAGGAGATTATTCCTTAATTTGTTTAACCGTTATACGGTTTTTTTGGAAAAGAGCAGAGCGTTTTTTGTCCAATACAGAAAGACCTCTTACACTCTGTCATCAATACAGAAAAAACCACCTTACATTCTGTCATCAATACAGAAAAAAACCACCTTACATTCTGTCATCAATACAGAAAAAACCACCTTACATTCTGTCATCAATACAGAAAAAACCACCTTACATTCTGTCATCAATACAGAAAAAACCCATACACTCTGTCATCAATACAGAAAAACCCTTACATTCTGTCATCGATACAGAAAAAACCCTTAGACTCTTACACTACTTTACCCTTATTGTTCTTTTCATTTCTTATAATTTGTTTACACCATTGCAGAATTCATCGATGCTACTTGGGGACTGGATAGCTCAGTGGTCAGAGCTCTCGCTTTCCCCCAGCCAAGGTTAAGCAGCATCGAGCGTGGTTACCACTTCGATGGGTGACCGCTTGCACGCCTTGACGTCAGTACAGTCCCCCGGTTCACCCAGCTGTAATGGATACCTGCCCCTTTAGGGTCAGAGAAGGTAAAGCAGCGAGGGAGAGGAGATGGGCGCCGCCCTCAATATGCTGGCCCCTTGAAAAGTTGATGTCTCTGAGGCCTCACTCCACTACGACCTTATAGGTTATGGGACACCTTTATCTTTATCATTGCAGAATTTACCGATGCTATTTTGAACTGATGCAATTTTTTTTGTTGTTGAGCTCATAGAGAGATTATGTTTTTGTTCTTTTGCTTTCTTGTTGTTATTGTTCCTTTGTTTATGTCGTTGCAGAGCTCAACGATGCTTTTCTTTTTTTTCTTCTACAATTGGCGCAGTTGCATGGATATAATTTTGCTGAGTTGATGGAGCAGAGACATTTGTGCTGATTATGTGAGTGTGGTGATAATGGACATGCAGCCAGCCCTGCAGCCCACAGCCAGCCACGCTGCAGAAACCACCAGCTTGCTGCTGGCAGGGAAAGCAAACGTGCCGTGCAGACACATGTTTCCACGTCTCCTGCTTTCCGCCATCATCTCTGCATGGAAGAGGGGACAGTCAGCCTGCTGGTTTGGCTGCTTTGTTTCTTTGTGTGCATCTCTTTCTGTGTTTGTATTCTTTTCCTTGTTGTTATTTTCCTTCTTTCGTAATTTTGTTCATGATCTCTGAAAGGAGTTGTTTTCTTTGTTTCTGTTTTAGAGTTCTTTCTCTGACTGGCTTTGTTTGTTTGTATCGCATTTTCCTTATTATTATTTTTAAAAAACTTTTATCGTCATTTTGCTCATGACCTCTGAAAGGACTTTGGGGTTTTTGTTTCTGTTTTTAGTTTTCTTTGTTTGGCTTTCTTTGTTTGTTTGATTTAATAGCTTTTTGGTGGATATGTTTTGTCCTCCTATAGCGGGTATTTGTGTTATCAGTATCTTTAAACAGTAGTACAATCTTTTTAATCTTCGTGCAAATATATTAGTTTTCTTTAGTTGCAAAGTTTACCACATGTCTCTTAAAACTAGAATTTAGGAGCTAGAAATGTTAAGTGAACAAATCATACTGACATTCCACTTATTATGTTTACAGACATTAATTTCTTCATGACAACATTTCCTGCTTTCATACAACATCAAAGGTTTGCAACGATAGGTCTTTGCTGTGCCTGGGTCATCGAGCATAGATCAAGATCATATTAGCGTTAGAATATCGACATTTTACTCTTCACCCCCAAAAAAGCCGTCCGAAATCGAGACAAAGCAAGCACAGAACCCATCTGCATCTTATGGCCTGCACTGGTTCAGCCTCAGCCAATCCCACAATGCCTGCCTCTTCATCCCATCTGCCATTAGAAACATCTGCAATGGGCATGCTCTCCTGAAAGCAACCATTTTTGTAAGGGCTATAACTCTTGTTGGGGATCAAAACAGACAACATTTGCCATCAGGACGTGGTTTTGTGGCGGAAACTATTTCCTCGCTCATACTTTGGAAATGACGACGACGACGACAACAACAACAACAACAACAACAACAATAATAATAATAATAAATAATAATAATATAATAATAATAATAATAATAATAATAATAATAATAATAATAATAATAATAATAATAATAATAATATAATAGTAATATAATAATAATAATAATAATAAATAATAATATAATAATAATAATAATAATAATAGTGATAAATAATAATAATAATGAAAATAATAATATGGTGATGATGATGATGATGATGCTACTATTACTACTACTACTACTACTACTACTACTACTACTACTACTACTACTACTACTACTACTACTACTACCTACTACTCATGCTGCTGCTGCTGCTGCTACTTCTACTACTACTACTAAAGATCAAGTACAATGATGCATCATATAACATTCTGTTTTTAAAAAGCTCATTTTCTGAGAAAAAACCCTTAAAAGCAGCACCTACTCCTACCCTAAGTAATAAAGAAAACCTGTATGCAATGACCTCCTGTCACACCAGTTTCCATCAAACCTCCCCCCATTCTCTCTTCACCCTCTCCACCCATTCACAGATATGGAATGCACATCTTCTCTAAAAAGATCACCCCATGTTCACAGGCTACAATGTAGTTATGAATTCAGGATCAAAACGGACCCCACATTCCATCAGCCACTGGTTCTGTGGAGGAAGGTGTTTGATGGCCCAGTGAAGGAGACACTGCCATGCTCCATCCTTTGTCCGTGGAGTTCGTGGCGACACCTCCCACACTGAGATCTGCTGGGCAACGGCGCTGCCTGAGTTGCAATGAAGAAAGTGGACTGGAGTGGAAATTACAGTTCTGACAATTTTTGTGGTGTCGTTTTATTTCACAGATAACCTGTTTAAGGAAGATATCTGTCTGCCTTTCCTTGTTTTACAAGTCTTACATAGAGAGTGTTCTAAGTTTTGCTCTCATTTGTTGGTACAATAACCTTTGTGTTAAAAACAAGAATGGCCTGCAGAGAATTGTAAGAATCTGCTCAAAAATAATTGGAAAAGAACAAAGAGATCTCATGTCGTTCTGCAATCAGCAGCTTGTACGCAAAGCCACAGCCATTTTGGCTGATCCTTCTCATGCTTTGTTTCCAGAATTTCAAATGTTGCCTTCGGAACGCCGTTTTCAGTGTCCCATCAGCAAAACCAACAGAAAAAGAAATTCTTTTGTGCCAGTAAGCATTCGACTTCTGAATTCACAATGATGTTGACTACCTAGTTCTTACATTTCTCTGAATTATCTGCCTGATTGTCATTGTTACGAGTGTAGTCAATACATAATTGTGTGTGTGTGTGTGGGTGCGTGGGTGTGTGAAATAAGTCTGTGTTCTAGTCAACTGTCTTAAAACATTGAATTCATATATTGGTGTATGGTGTGGGTGTGCGTGGGCGTGTTCGCACACATACGTACGTGCGTGTGTACGTGCTGCGTATATGCGTGCGTAAAAATAAGTTTTTATGTCTTCTAGTCAATGGGTTTAAAATTGTGTTCACAATTGATGTTTGTGAGCATGCGCGCGTGTGTGTGGTGTGTGTGTGTGTGTGTGTGTGTGTGTGTGTCGTGACATTTTATTTGAAAACCAATATGAAATATAGCTTTTGTGTCTTTGATATATTTGATGAGTATCAATCTGCCTGTCAGTATTGTAATTGCCCTTCATGGGATGATTAAAGTGTTTTTGACTTGACTTGACTTGACTTGACTTGTTTGTCTATCTGTGTCCTACATCTTTGTCTCTTTATTTTCCTCTTCAATTATCGTTGTAAGTCATCTTCATTGTTGTTTTTTCTCTTTATCAACCTACTTCTCACCTCTCTCTCTGTCTGTCTGTCTCAGTCTCTCTCCCTCTCTCTTTATCTCTTTCTCCCTCTCTTTCTGCCCCGCCCTTTCTCTCCTTTCTTTCTTTCTTTTTCTTTCTTTCTTTCTTTCTTTCTTTCTTTCTTTTTTCTTTCTTTCTTTCCCTCTTTCCATCTGTCTGTCTGTCTGTCTTTCTTTCTCTCTCTCTTTCTCCTCCAAATTTTTATTCTTCAAATTTCTCTTCTTCTTCCAATTCTAATTTTTCAAATTCTTAAAATTTGTCTTCTGTTCTCTGTAAAACTCGAAATTGGAAATAAGTGTGAAAACTACATTCGGCCTTGTCATCATATTGCTAAACTAGATGTAACGCAAATAAGACATATGAACTCAAGCAGACAGAATAACAGAGATGCTTACAGGGCTCAAGGTCACTAGCCTCTGGTCAGACAGTCCACCAACGCCACAGAGTGGACAGGGCTGTTCCAGATGACTGACAGGTTTCCATGACAGAGGTGGGCAGAGGGTGGGTGATGGCAATGCCTTGGACAGCTCAGCGGAACAGATGCTTTCATCTGCCAGAACCAGATTCCGATTCCATCAGTTCCCCTTGTCATCTTTCTGAAGAGCGGGACATCCTGTGCGGAAGCAGCCATCTTTATGGGAGATGTCGGCTGTCTCGTTGATTTATAAAAGTGACCATGTGTAAAGACATTTTTTTGTTTTTACGAAAGAGGCTGTCAAATTATCTGATTACAAAAGAGTTGAAGAGAGAGAAGGGGAGAGACGAGAGAGAGAGAGAGAGAGAGAGAGAGGAGAGAGAGAGAGAGAGAGAGAGAGAGAGAGAGAGAGAAGAGAGAGAGAGAGAGAGAGAGAGAGAGAGAGAGAGAGAGAGAGAGAAGAGAGAAGAGAAAGAGAGAGAGAGAGAAAGAGAGAGAAGAGAGAGAGAGAGAGGAGAGAGAGAGAGAAGAGGGGAGAGAGAGAGGGAGAGAGAGAGAGAGAGAGAGAAGAAGACAGAAGAGAAGAGAGAAGGAGACAGAGAGAGAAGAGAGAGAAGGAGAGAGAGAGAGAGAGAGAGAGAGAGAGAGAGAGAGAAGCAGAGAGAGAGAGAAAGAGAGAGAGAGACAGAGAGAGAGAGAAGAGAGAGAGAGAGGAGAGAGGAGGTAGTGGGAGTTAGAATTGAGCAGCAGTTTCACAGTGACACGCACCCACAATTCCAGCGCTGCAAAAATGGAAGGCAGGCAATTAGCCACAATATGAATGAAGATGACGTGATAGGCATACACGTCACTCTCATCAGGCACGTTTTCCTTGATGGTTTCTCAGAGGAAGGTGGGTTGTTGTTTGTTGTTGTTGTTGTTGGCTTTTTCTGGTCTTGTTTGGTTTTTGTTAACCAATTAATCAAATATTTCTTTATCTGCTTGTTTTTCTTTGCTTGAAAAAAAACCCCATTGCTCACAACTTCTGATAGGACAGTTTAGTGTTATTGCTTAAGTCTTGTTTATTTATTTTGTTAGCTTGTGTGAAATCTGATGTTATTGCGTTAGCATTGTTTTGTATGTTTTGTTTGTTTGTGTAATATCTGGTTTTATTGCTTTGTTTGTTTGTTTTGTTTCTTTCTTTTCGCTGACGTTGAAGATCAGTTGTCCATTTTCTCTAGCTTTGATGGTAATGGTATCCTGAAACACGGAGAGAGAATACAAATGCCAAAGTAAATGCAAATATTTCAGTGATTTAAGCCATGGTCCCTAACGAAGGCTAGCACGAAGAGCATACAGTACGTACTCATCAAAAGCAATAATGAATCCAAAACTCACTCTGTACAAACTAAAAATCAAAGCAGAAATTGTTGTCATGAAATAATTTTTCTTCCATAAGCTTGATTGCTTAAAGGAGATATAAGTAACAGTAAGGTACAACGCAAAACGGAAGAAGATAGATAGATAGATAGATAGAGAGAGAGAGAGAGAGAGAGAGAGAGAGAGAGAGAGAGAGAGAGGAGAGAGAGGAGAGAGAGAGAGAGAGAGAGAGGCAGGCAGTCAGACAGACAGAGACAAATACACAGACAGACAGAGATACAGAGACATATACACAGACAGATAGAACAAGACAGAGACAGAAATAGATCGTGATTTATTTTTATTTTTACCTACCCGACTTTAAGCCATCAACTGAACATTGTACTGATAACAAAAGAAAAGAACAGAAGACTTGTGCTGTGCATCGCCCACATTTTGAGGAGAAATACAAATAGAGGTCAGCTTCCTGTTCAAGGGGCGAACTGAACACACTGTCGTTCAACATGCAAATATGTGGGTCGTTCCCTTGGAGACAGAACGAATTCTTGGCCGAGGTCTGCTGACACATGAGTTTCCCCGCTACATTGCCGACAATCCTGGGTTTTGCCTGAGGATGCATCTCCCTTCCAGTGAAATGCAGAAAAGAGAAAACAGAATCTGGGTGGAATTCCCGGTTCCTTAGATAGAGGACACAAACAGACGTTATACATTCCATGGATGGACAAGAAAGATCCAGATTTTCTAATAAAGAAGCAGAGAAGTGTACACAGCCCAGGCCAAAAGCTGTGTCAGTTATTGATGGACACTCAGTGCTAAACCCTGCATTATGATGTTATTATGTTGTGAGATATTATATTGAGAGAGTCATCAGCCGTGATAACTCTTAGCATAGCAGCCTGCATGTTCCTTCAAATGAGAAAGGTGGAGATGTGAATGCTCCATCTTTAAGGTTTATCAGCTCCTAGGGATATTTATATTCTTGGACACAATAGTGCATTGTAAGTTTCATAAGAATCTAATTATGGAGATGTAGGTGTTGGTGTACAAATATAAAGATGTTTCGTATACTAGACTACTGATTTGTTTTTTTTATATTTCACTTCTTCGTTTCTTTTCTTCTGGCCTCATTTTCTGGGACGTTATTGATAACATTTAAGTAAACTAGATGGAGAGAAGAGAGAAGAAAATAAAAGAGAAGAGAAGAGAGAGAGAATAAATAAATAAATAAATAAATAAATAAATGAATAAATGAATGAATGAATGATTTTTATTCTACAAGGATTTCAGAATAAGCATTCACATACTTTTTCCATGTGAGTATGATGAAAACCTAATGATGTCGATATAGGTGTTGGTGTAAGACCATGAGAGAGAGAGAGAGAGAGAGAGAGAGGGGGGGGGGGGATTTGATCATGTTTTGACCATCGTTTTAGCAAGTGGACAGACACGAAGAACGGACCAGGCGACAACAAGATCACAACATGCATGAGCACGACCTGAGTTTTGAATTCATTGTAAAGACAAAAAATAAAACTTGTGCATGTTTTACATTCCGAGCATCAACTTAAGCCTCTGAGACTACTAGGCTTGAATAACGTATACAAGTTTATTTTTGTCTCACTTTTGCATGTCAGCATCTTTTAATGATGTTGTATGTGTCGGTTTTTGGAGGGTTTCTATCTCACTTCGCTTTTCATGACTTCTTCACCACCACTTTCACCTACCCCGTAGTCTTGTAGAATGTTGAGGCAAAACTGAAGATTTTGCAGCCAGCTTCCTCCACTCATGACTACATGGAATCTAAGTGTGTATCATTTTGATGACTTTTTTTCTGCTCACTTGATGGAAAAACAGCAAAGAACATGATATACCATAAACACAAAACAACAATATTACGAGCTATAATAAAGGCATGGTTGGACTTTGGAGTTAGGTCTTCACCTCACCTCACCTATCCCTTAGTTTTTGTAGACAGTTGGAGCACCACTCAAAATTTTGCAACCAGCTTCCTCGATAAGTAGTGAGTAAAAGTTATATCAGGAATGAGTAAAACACAACAACGCTCGAACATCATAAAGTAAAAAATGCCGTCCAACCAAAAATCCCTAAAGCAATGACAATAAATCCCACGCTCTAAATGAACAAACATAACAAAGTATCCAAAACGAAACATGAAAACCCCCAACAAAACCCTGTGTGTTCGGCATCTGACATCAGACTGTGATGTAGCCAATCATCAGCCCGTTTCTCTGGGTCATACACACACACCTTCATCCTCCGTCATCCATGTCTGTCCTCTGCTGCTCTTTGAAAGGAACAGTCAGTTCTTTGGGGTCAAAGGGACACGGCCCATTGCCCTGTCGTTCCTGCATTTTCCGTGGATTTCTTTTCTCTTCTGCTCGTTTTCTGTGAAAAATCGATCGAGATGGCTATTTCTATGCTCTTCTTTCAGTTCTTCTTCTGTCTCCTGATTCTTCCCCCTTGTATAGACTTCTGACGTTCGTCTCTGTAAGGTAACCAATACGATCATGTGGATACATCATCCGGGGTTTTTAGTTTATAATTATGGGCTGTTGGCAGTTCTCAGACTAGTTCAGGAGGTATTGGGATTCTCTGTCAGCTGTAGCAGAGTGGTTGAGACCGTTCTATTTCAATCCCGTGGGTCCACGAAGTCTTGGGTTTGAATCTCGGCGGCGTCTGGTGAATTGAGGGTGGGGATTTTTACGATGTGCCAGGTCAACTTCAATGCAGACCTGCCAGTGCCTTAAGTCCCTTTGTACATATACACATGCAGAAGAACAAAAATTTAGACATTAAGGATCCCGCAATTCATGTCAGCGTTCGGAGGGTTTCGGAAGGGCCGACATACCAGCATACATCCCCGAAGTCGGAATGCGGCTACCTTCATGGTGGGCGAAAAGGTGGCACACCCGAATTCTCCCCATCTGTAAACCTCAGAGCTCTAGCGATGAATGAAAGAAGCCTCTTCCTGCCGTCTCTGGAGTAGGTTTGTCTGTGTAAGATTCTCGTGTTTTAATGATTGTGAGTGTTCCGGATCTTGGCAGTTTTGACCAAAACTGTCCTACAGGGAGCGGTACAAGGATATTCATTTATTTATTTATTCTTTTAAATCGAGGATAATGGAATAAGCACTCACTTGCTTTTTTACATCCAATCCCCGTGTATGTGCGGTTTTATACATTCTGTCATCTGGGCACTTGGGAAGACAGTGGCCTCCTCTTTCGAAAAGTGGAACAGGATTTAACGTGTGCGCAAGACGTTCTACGTTCGTTCGCACTCGGGGCCTCGGTTTATAGTCTCATCCGAAGGACTTATTGGGGAGAGTGGAGGCTGCACTGATGTTCATTCCAGGGTAAAAATTCCCTTGAACGGGATTCGAACCCGGGTTGTCAGATTGCGAGCGCAATGTTATAACCACTAGGCTATCCCGTCCACAAAGGTGAAGGCAGAGAAGGGAGAAGAGGAGGCAGACAGAGAAAACGATGGGAAGACAACATCAGGGAGTGGACTGACTGGCCTTGATAGGAGAGGAACGACTTGCTACGGAAAGCTGAAAACCACGAGGACTGGAGGAAGCTGGTTGCCAAATCTTGAGTGGTATCCCAACGGTCTAAAGACTACGGAATAGGTGAGGGCGAAGAGGATGCACGTGTCAGGTCAAGTGTTTTTGACTTGACTTGATTTGAATTGGATCTTAACTGCTTTTGCTGAAAGGGTTGTGATGACTGCATACACCAGTGCATGCAGTGTGTGTGTGTGTGTGTGTGTGTGTGTGTGTGCGTGTGTGTGTGTGTCTGTGGTGTGTGCGCTGGGGGGCGTCTAAACAGCCAATTCCAAACATTATCAATCTAACTGGCGTCTTGAAGAATCTGGCATTGTTCTTGACCTAATTGACAATCGGGATTGCAAAACAACTACATGAAATGTCATCTTCAAATCGATTCATTCATATTTCAGAAATGCTCCATGATTCTGTTATCCTCATTGAACTTTGCACAAATTGCAAACACACACATACGACACACTCACATACACATCAACACACACACACACACATACTCACAGACACACAGAAACACAGACACACACACGGACACACACACATACACACACACACACACATACGGACACACGCACAAACAATCCTACAGACAGTACAGGTACTGGTAGTACACAATGTGAAGAAGAACTAGTATTTTCACATTCTTTGGACAAGAAGGGATGAACAGTGCGAAAAGCATCTGAATGATTGCATCACGAAAAGCATCTATATGATTGCACCAAGAAAAGCACTAAAGATTCAGCACACACATCACACTACAAAAGGAAACCCAAACATCACGACAGTACAGGTACTGGTATGTCACAATGTAAAGAAGAACTAGTATTTTCACATTCTTTGGACAAGAAGGGATGAACAGTGCGAAAAGCATCTGAATGATTGCATCACGAAAAGCATCTATATGATTGCACCAAGAAAAGCACCTATATGATTGCAGCGCGACAGTCATCTATATGATTGCACCAAGAAAAGCATCTATATGATTGCACCAAGGAAAGCATCTATATGATTGCACCAAGAAAAGCATCTATATGATTGCACCAAGGAAAGCATCTATATGATTGCACCAAGGAAAGCATCTATATGATTGTAGCATGGCAGTCATCTCTACGATTGCAGCACGACAATCATCTTTATCACTGCAGCTCGAAAAGTATCTACATGTTTGCAGAAGGGACAGACATCTGCATGGTTGCAGCACGGGATATGGCCATGAAGACACTCTCAGCTGTTGATTGGTCTGTCTAGTCATCAGCGTTATGAGAGTGTTCTGCTCCATGGTCACGTAATGTCATGCTGTGCCTGTATTGCAGATGATACACGCTTTCGCTGTGTCCTGTGTACACACTGGGGTTGTTTTCTTTCTATGTCTTCTCGATAAAGCAGGTTTTTGCAATCTGGCTGAGTGAAGAGTGATAGTGTGTGTGCGTGTGTGTGTGTGTGTGTGTGTGTGTGTGTGTGTGTCTGTGTGTGTGCGTGTGTGTGTGTGTGTGTTTCTGGATGGATGGGTGGGTGAGTGGGTTTGAGCATGTGTGTGTGTGCGTTTGTGTGTTTGTGCGTGTGTGTTTGTGTGTTTATGTATAAATTTACGTGTGTGTGTGTGTGTGTTTGTTTGTGCGTGTAAGAGAGAGAGAGAGAGAGAGAGAGAGAGAGAGAGAGAGAGAGAGAGAAGATACAGACAGACAGACAGACAGACAGAGAGACAGACAGACAGACATACATACAGAAAGACAGAGAGACAGAAAATAGAGAGACAGACAGACAGACATACAAAGAAAGAGACAGAAAGTATGGGAGCCTTAATCATATCTGGACGATTGTTTTAGCCAGTGAATGTACACGAAGCAAGGAACAAGCGACAACAAGATTACGACAAGCACGAACACGAAGAGAATATTGAGTTCGCTGTAAAAAAAAACACACAAAAACCCAAACAAACAAAGAAGAAAATGTAAATGAAACTTGTGTGCATTTACATTGACATCAGTTTTTATTCTTTGAGAATGCTAGGCGTAATTACTATCTAAGAGGGTTTTTCTTCCCCGTATTTTGGTGGTAACATCTATTAATGACATATTCATTTTGCTTGTGGTATTATTTCGTGCTTTACTCTCTATAATAACGTCTGTCAAATTGTACATTATTTTGGTGAGTTTCGTTATGTGGATGGACAAAAGAGAAATAATGGACATGATGCAATAAACACGCGACTATACTTTTTATTTTATTCCTTGGCTAGTGCTCTGAACTTCACCTATGGTGATATTTCGCGTATTTGAATTTCTACCTGTGTGTATACACTAAGGGAAGTAAGGCACTGGCAGGCCTGCACTAGAAGTTGACCTGGGAAATAAAAAAAAACAACATACCCACCCAGACGCCACCGAAATTCGAACCCACAACTTCATAAACCCATTGGACTGAAGTGGAATGGTCTCAACCACTCAGGTATAGTGCCCCTTTAGCGTTTTTTCAAAGTGTATGAGCATGGCTGGGCTTTGTAATCAGCCATGAGTGAAAACCAAATACAGAGAAAGACAAAACAAAATCACCCTTCTACACAAAACCAGCGAGAACAACAACCCACTGCACACACACAAACAAGAAGAATGATTAAAGACATACCTCAAAAGCCAATAGAAGCGGCATCAGAGCCTTGTGTATTGACATCAAACATCAGACTATCATAAAGCCGATCAGCCTGTTCCTTGGGTCATGGGCACAGGAATTCATCCCTTGCCACCCCTGTTTATCGTCTGCTGCTCTCTAATAAGATAAAACGAACTTCTTTGGACCAAAACGAATACACTTAAATGCTCCGACAATCCTCTATGTCATCTCATTATATTTATATTCTTTCTTCTCTCCTCTAAGGGGTTGATATTGCTATTTCTATACCTCTCTTTTCAGTTCTTCTGTCTCCTAGTTCCTCTTCCTTTATAGTGTCCTGAAGCTGAGTGTTGCAAGGCCAGCTGATTTGGCAAGGTAACGTTCTGTAGCATCCTGGGTTTTGGTTTTCACATCAGCCCCGGGCAGCTCTGATGAAAGGAAGGACTTTGTTTTCCTGACAACACGGGTTCATGTTTGGCTCTAAGCAGGAGCAAAAATGATAGCAACAGAAGATCATTCGATCTCCAACACTTTTTTGTATTTCTCGCCCATCAACCTGAAATGACCTCCCTTTCTCACTTTGCAAAAAGCCTACATTTGATACTTTGGAGTCCAGCCTCAAGAGCCATTCATGATTGTTCTGAACACACAGGCCTTCCCGCGGCGCGAGCCCCTCCTGACCTACCCCTTGTTCACCAGAGCCCGCGGAACGAGGGACTCCTGTCCTGAACGTTACTTTCGTTTTGGTTGAACAGTTCCGGTTAGCCTTGCTAACTTCCTTTCCTCTAAAGGGAGATTATTCTTGGTTCTTCCTGTGCCACATATCAACTGTGGGTTTGACGCAGACGACATGAAAAATCAAAGAAATGTATCGATTTCTGAGGTTTATAGGTGACTGTTCATGAATGACGTCAGTGAGTAGGACACTGATGGTCTGATGATGGGTGGCAGTCTGATTTAGATGAAAATAAAAATGATGAGATAGAAATTGACGCTGATAGCAGTGTAAGTGAAGAAGAAAGTGTGCCAATGCTGATTGAAAGCAGCGCTACTGGATCACATCAAAAAAACATCATCTGAGGTCAGAGTGTGAGGGGGCGGGGGTGTGGTCAAGGTAGGGGTGGTAGAGCGCAAGTGGTTATAAAAACTAACCGGATTTTTGCACGTGCATTTACAACCTGCTTACAAAATAAATTTTAACATGCACACCGAATTTCACAACAAACCATTGAGAAAAATTTTTAATGAATATTTTTCTGACCTCACCCTCTTTCAACAATGATCGCTTGAAATTTACTTGGTCTGGAGAATGAGATTGCTTAATTTTATGTGGGACAAAAAGGATCTTCCCCCATTTTACACCTGACGATCATCTGTCTCTACTTTCCACAGCCACATCCTTCGCAATCATGCTGCCTAAGTGCGTTACTTGTATGTGTGTGAATGCGTGCGTACGTGCGTGCGTGTGTAAGCGCGCGCGCATACGTGTGTGTTTGCTTTCTAAATACAGAATTCCAGAAGCATCAGAGAAATCGCCATCTTCAAGATTTTGGCAATTTGTTTGAGCTAATAGGCAATCAACAGTGCAAAAACACTTGATCAAATCTCATCTTTCAATCAATTAAATCAATGTTCAGAAACACCCCATTGTTTTGATAGCTTCATTGGGATTTGCAGATTATCAACACACACCCACACACACACCCACGCAAGCACGCACACACGTACGCACGCACGAACGCACAAACACGTACACACACACGCGCGCGCGGACATGCGTGCACGCGCCCTGCACACTGCATTAGATTATAGAAAAAAAAAGTTTCTACCAACTTAAAAAAAAGATTTAGTTGCTCCTACGTTTGCAGTCTTTTGCGTGTGTATACAAATATGCTTGTGTGTGTGCGTGTGTGTGTGTGTGTGCGCGCGCGCGCGCATGCGTACATGTGTGTTTGCGTGCGTGTGTGCTTGTGTGTGTGAGAGACAGACAGACAGGCAGACAGACAGACAGACAGACAGACAGACAGACAGACAAAGGGACACACAGAGAGACAGAGATAGAGAGAGAAAAAGGTCAAGGATAATACTATAGTTTGTTATAGTCACAAAAACTCATTTTCATTCTCACATTATCAATTTTCTTTAGTTATATTTTCTAGACAAACAAATGAAGCGAAGATCAAGAAACAAGATTACACAAACGACGAGCGTAATTGGAAATGATATCAGTGCTATCACACAGCACACAAACAAACAGTCAATCAATCAATCAAATCAAAAACAATGTGTTCATTACCTTATGGGCATCAATCTTACTCGCTTGACATTGTTATTCCCGATAACACGCACGGGGCAGATTTGTTGTGTTCCTTTAATAATGACAGCACACCTAAACAAGGTTGCCATCTCTCACACAACTTCAAAGTTATGATGGATTCGGGTTGCTTTTCTTTTGGTTTTGTTTTATCGGCTCTAGCTCTGAGGCTCACCAATGGTGAGGTGGTTTTTTTGCATATGCAACTGCTTTTGTCTACCATGAAGGTAGCCGTAATCTGACCTCGGGGGATATGAGTTTGGTTCATGTAACGGATGACAAAACTGACAAAACTGCATACACACGGGGACTGGATGTAAACAAGCACACGAGTGCCTATTCCATTATCCTCGAAATAAAAGAATAAATAAGATGAATAAATATATATATAACTTGGATGCTATTTTGAGAACTGTTTGTTTTCGTAGATTTTTAAAAAAGTTTTTATTTTATTCTTTTATATCGAGGATAATGGAATAAGCACTTATGAGCTTTTAAACATCCAGTCCCCGTGTGTATGCGGTTTTGTAAATTCTGTCATCTGTTCCCACCGGCACACAATGGCCTACTCTTACGAAAAGCGGAACAGGATTTAACATGTGCGCAAGATCTTCTGCGTGCGTTCGCACACAGGGCCTTGGTTTATAGTCTCATCCGAAGGACTTTTTCGGTAGAGTGGAGTCGGCACTGATGTTGACTCCAGGGGAAAATATCCCCTTGAACGGGAATCGAACCCGGGTCGTCAGATTGCGAGCGCAATGTTCTGACTACTAGGCTATCCCGTCCCCCATTGTAAGATAGACTGAGGAAGAGGGAAGACACAGAGGCAGAGTAATAACATAGGTCTAGCAAGATTAGATATTTGAATTCGCTAGAAAAAAGAACTACCCCAACTAAGAACAAC
>CM054145.1:63991401-63995310 GCA_028751875.1 Rapana venosa
ATGACATCTACCTTCACCAACACGCCAACACATAGAAGGTAAAGCGGGACAACACGGACAGAAAATTGGAAGTAACTATATAGATTCTTTGGTACACCCCTTGCACAGCCGCATTTGTGACGTTCCTACAATATGCTTTCATTCTACGTGGGAATGTTTGATACACAAACAAACTATAAAAAAGATGGATAAAAAAAGAAAACACGAAAGGAAAAAGGACGCAGGGTAAGAAAAAAATGAAAGAATAAAAAATCAAACTATGAAAACAAAAAAAACACACCCACCAACCCCCCCCCCCCCCCCCCCAACTTAGAGAAATACAACCAAAAGAATAAACCACACACTACACGATAGAAACACTACAAGAAAAATATAAAAAGTCACAAAAGAAAGCACAAAATCAAAGACAGAAAACTACCTAACTCCCCCCCCCCTTCTCTCTCTAAAACCAGAAATTGCAGATAGGCAATATAGGAAGAAAAGAAACACAATCGTTCCCATGAACGGATTTGTTTTATTGCTTTCTTTTTTTCTTCTAAAACACAACGGGTTTTCTTGTTTTTTCAAGGTCTTACAACTGCTGTGGTGTTTTCTATGGTCACTGCTGCTATGCTCTTTTCAGCAATTATAGACCTGAAAAGAAAACGTAACAACGACAAGCAACAAGAAGAAAAACAACGAATAAAGAAAAAGCGATAATGAAAGAAGAAATGGGAGAAATACAACGCATCAACAGAAAAGCGGAGAACAGAAACCAGTGCAAGTTCATAGGAGAAGAGAAATAGGAAGACAAATAAAAAGTGGACAAAAAAGTAAAAAAAAGAAAGAAAGAAAGAAAGAAAAGAAAGAAAGGAAAGAAAAAAAAACAGAACAAAAATAAAGAAACAAAAGCAGAGGGTTAGAGAATCACAAAAAAAGAAAAGATATCAGAAAATCAATAAGAGCAAACACAAAAAGAAACATAGAACAAAAAATCACAACTGCACAAAATAACAAAAAGAAAAACATAAGAAAAAAGAAGACATAGAATGGAAGAAAAGAACAAAGAAACTAAACAGCACACAGAGAAAAAAGACAGGCACAAAGAAAGACTAACAGCCACACACAGAGAAAGAGGACAGGAAGAAACGAAAGACAATCATAGGCACACACAAACACACACACACACACACACACACACACACACACACACACACACACACACACACACACACACACACACACACACACACACACACACACACACACACACACACACACACACTGAGAGAGTGAGAGAGAGAGAGAGAGATAGAGTGAGAGAGAGAGAGAGAGAGAGAGAGAGAGAGAGAGAGAATGACAATGACAATGACAAATTCTTTTATTTCGAGGATAATGAATAAGCACCCATGTGCTTTTTTACATCCAGTCCCCGCCCTTAAGGATATATATGATAATAAAATAAAATAAAGCCCATAGCAATACACTTACACAGCTTACGGAAAAAAGTATCTACATAAAAATCCCCACAAAAATCACCGAAGAGAGAGAGAGAGAGAAAAAAAAAGTAGCCACAAGTTAGAAAGAAAGCAGAAAGGAAAACACAGAAACAAGCGAAAAAATAGCAAGAACCAAGAGCAAAACAAAAACGGCAACAACTAAGGGAGAGGGAACAACCGAATAGTCCCTCCTCAAAAAGGCAACAACAACCCCAAATCCAAACCAAAACAGAACCAAACAAAGCAAAACCTCTATAAAAAATAAAGGAGAACAAACCACGTAAATAGTTTCATTTTGGCTAACAGAAAGAAACGTCAAAAGTTCTTTGTACTTTTATGGGAGGCAACACAGAGAGAGAGAGAGAGAGAGAGAGAGAGGAGAGAGAGAGAGAGAGAGAGAGAGAGAGAGAGAGAGAGAGAGAGAGAGAGAGAGAGAGAGAGAGAGAGAAGAGAGAGAAGACAGGGAAAAAAAGAACGACACTGACAGACTACTGGCACCATTGAAGATCGAGGGAAAAAGCAGACGTCAGGGTTCTGGGATTAGAGGATTAGGACAGCGGTGAATTTGTGTGTGTGTTTTTTTCGCTTTTTCTGAATTTCTTATTTTTGTCTTTGTGTGTTAGGTGAGCGTAATAGTCTCGTAAACAAGTGTAAACTGTAAATCTAAACTCAACAAGAATAAATGTAAATTTACAGCAAAAAGAAAAACAATTCAAACTAGCACAAAGAAAGAAAGAAAGAAAGGAAGGATGAAATAAAACAAGGAAGCAAGAAAAGAAAGACAGAAAGAGAGAAAGAAAGGAAGTAAGAAAGCAAGAAAAGAAAGCAAAAGAAAGAAAAGAAAAAGGGCCGCAAACAAAAACTTTTAAAACACACACACAAACAAAAACACACTAAAACAAAGAAATAAAGAAAAACAACAAGAAAGAAAACAAAACGAAAAGAAAAAAAATCCCCAACCCAAAACTTCACAAGACACAAACAAGCAAAAAAGAAAGAAAGTCACAATAGTAGAAGAATTAGAGGAGAAAGAACAAGAAAGATACACATAAGTAAAGAAAGAAATAAAAACCGAAACAAATAAAGAAAATGAACGAATAACAAAGAAAAAACTCAGTCTGGGTTAATGGTACGAACATTGTTCGGTTGCCTGAAAAAAGTGCATTCGATGTAAGTAAAGACTAACTTACTCCGTACAATAACTGGGGCCCACGCAAGCTCCTTCCATAAGCGCAGTGTGCTGTGGTCTGAAGGAAAACGTGCAGCCACACAGCCAAGACTGATCATGCATTTCCACAGTGCCAGCCTGAGAGCACTGTTCAAAAGCTGTGGACAGCACTGCAGGTTTCTGTATCCCCCGGGCCTGATTCATGCTGGAAACCCTTGTGACGTGGTGAATGCGTAGCTAGAGCACAGTTTTGTTGGTTGTATTGTTGTGTGTGTATGTGTGTGTGTGTGTGTGTTGTGTGTCTGTGTGTGTGTGTGAGAATTGTTGTTGTTGTTTTTGTTCAGTTTAGAGTCTATCAGCAGTAATATTCTGATAAATAATTAAGTCTTAGTGATATGAGACTTAGACAAAGAATAAAAACGAAAAAGGGTATACAAAATTAAAAACAAACAAAGAAAAAAGCAAACAGACAAACAAACAAGTCAACAGCGTGAATGTGTGTGTGTATGTGTGTGTGTGTGTGTGTGAGTTTGTGTGTGTGTGTGAGTTTGTGTGTGTGAGTTTGTGTGTGTGAGTGTGTGTGTGTGTGAGCTTGTGTGTGTGAGTGTATGTGTATGTATGAGTGTGTGTGTGTGTGTGAGTTTGTGTGTGAGTGTATGTGTGTGTTGTGTGTGTGTGTGTGTGTGAGTTTGTGTGTGTGAGTGTATGTGTGTTTATGTGTGTGTGTATGTGTGTGTATGTGTGTAGGTGTGTATGTGTATGTGTGTGTGTGTGTAGGTGTGTGTGTGTGTGTGTGTGTGTGTGTGTGGTGTGTGTGTGTGTGTGTGTGTGTGTGTGGCCTCTATCTCTGCAGCGATCCTGTCCTGCTGTTTCCACGCCGCTCATTCCAATCTCGCCACCCAGCCATGGCCAGACGCGTCATGTCGCATCCTGAGAATCAGAAAGCCACAGGTAGCCCGTCAGTGCCAGGCCGCCCTCGGACCACCAGCCAGAGAGGCCCTGCACTGCTGCTGGGTCACCTCGGTGGTTTTGTTTGACAGATTCAAAACTCACTTGATTGAAAATTATCCAAAGGCTTGCACCGAAAAAACAACTGGGTAGTGTTATGTTTATTCCACTTTACAGCTTAGTCTATAGCGATCGACTGTGACTGACTAGAAGGCTTCATTTGCACAGCCCATATGTGCTGCAGCCCTAGGGGCTAGTTGGCCTTTGGAGAACATCTCCAACGCTGACTGTCCTTATGCCCACTTGGCCAAGAGA
>CM054145.1:63995810-64023310 GCA_028751875.1 Rapana venosa
CCATGCTGCAAGGAGGTGTGTATAGAACACGGGTTTTTTTTTGTTCACAATAATCTCTGATTATCGTGAAAAATGTAAGAGGAACTGAATGAGATTGCTAATGTTAAGAACTTTTTTATGCTGAAGAAGCGAATGATTGTTAAGGTTTTAATTAAAGTTACGTAAACCCCTCCTCTGTTTCTGTCTGTTTGTCTGTCTGTCTATCTATCGATGCGTGTGTCTATGTCTCTTTGTCCCTGTCTCTGTCTCTTTACTCTCTCAGTCGCTGTCTCTCTCCATCTCTGTTTCTGTTTATATCTCTGTCTTTGTCTCTTTGTCTATTTCTGTCTGTATATCTATCTATCTATCTAATCTATCTATCTATCTATAGCTTGCCTCATTTTTGTAAATTTGTCGTCGTCTTCATCATCATCATTATCATCATTAATTCCCTTCCTCTTCTTTGCATTGTTCTTTGTATTCTTCTTCTTCTTTGCATTCTTTGTTTCTTCATTGCATTATTCTTCGCAATTCGCCTTCTTTGCAATTCTGGGCAATTTTTCTTTACAATACGTCTTCACAATTCCTCTTCGCAGTTCTCCTTCTTCTTTGCAATTCTTCTTTGCATTTCATTTTCGCATTTCTCCTCCTTTGCACCAATTCTTCTTCGCAACTCTTCTTCTTTGCAATTGATCTGCCTTGCAATTCTTCTTCGCAGATTGACTTCTTTACAATTGTTCTTCACAATTCTTCTTCTTGGCGCTCTTCTGTGACTTCTTCTTCGCATTGTTTGAAACATTTGCATTCTTCTTCTTCTTGGCATTTTTTAAAAAAATCTCCATGGTAAACTTCTTCTTCGCAGTTCTTCTTTGCATTATTTACATCTTCTTCTCCTTTGCTTCTATTTCTTCTTCCTTGCGTCCATTTCTTTTCTCTTCATTTCTTATCATTACTTTCCTCTTCCCTTTCCTCGTCCTTCTTTTTTTTTTCTGTTTGGGGGCTAACTTTCTAGTTTCCATGTAATGCATATGTCCTCCTTCAATGGATGACAGAGAGGCTGCAGACTGTCAGGTCTGGAATTGGTGCATTGTGCTGCCAGGTGCCACGGGATGTATGCGTGCACAGCTTCCAGAGGACAGGCAGACTGTGGTCATTCATGTTCCTGTTACACAGACCTTGGGGATGAGAGGCACCTGTTATTCTGAAGACGGCTGAGAGAACCCCTTAGGTAGACAGAGATGTAGATAGTGTCACCTTCTGATACTTGTATTAGCATACAAAAATTTTTTTAACATATAAAATAAGAGGTAGAGGGTGGAGAATCAGAAGACAGAGATGATAAATAAAGTAATGAAAAGAAAGAAGAGAGACAGGAGAACAAAACAAACGAGAAGAAAAAGAAACAAAGAATGAGTGAATGAATGGGGTGCACAAACACAAAGATAAAATAAATACAGAGTGTATCTGTACTTTAAAACAATCCGAAAGAAAAGAGGATTAGAAGAGAGAGAGAGAGAGAGAGAGAGAGAGAGAGAGGGAGGGAGGGGGAGAGGGAGACAGAGACAGAGACAGTCAGAAAGAGACAGAGAGAGAGAGGGAGGGAGAGGGAGACAGAGACAGAGACAGTCAGAAAGAGACAGAGAGACAGGAACAGAGACAGAGAGACAAAGTCAAAGCCAAAGTCAAAAACACTTTAATCATCCCATGAAGGGTAATTACAATACTGACAAGCACATTGATACGTATAATTAACTCAAAAGGCACAAGAAAAATACATTTCAAATTGTTATGAACATTCCAACATAGCTTAAAAAAGTATAGACACAGAGACAAAGACAGAGACGGAGACATAGGGACAGAGGCAGAGAAACAGAGAGACAGAGAGAGAAAGATATAGAGACAGAGAGACAGACAGACAGGCAGATCTACATTAACTTTACAGTCACGGTTACCTCCCTTCTCGTTCTTTAGTGCAGTGAAAGCACCGTTTACTTAGGATTGGGGAAGCCAGTTAATAGGATGTTACATAAATCCAACATTAACCTTTTACTGTAAGTTTTAGGAGAGGAATCAGCTTCTTATCTTGAATCAAATGCCGGTTACGGTTCTCAGACGACAGTTGTGTGGCTGATTGCAACGTTTGGTCAACACAACAGTGCATTCACCGACAGTGACGCAACCCCGCTGTCATTAAACCGGCCCTGTGTTATCCTCCCCTGCCGGTTTGCCGGGGGACTGTCAGTCTGAATAGCATCCCCACCTTCAGGAAATTCTGTGCTAGGAATTCTGTCTTGTTCATCCCCCTCTTTGCCCTCTTGGTCCATTGTCCGGAATATTTCCCAGAAAGGCTTAGAAGATAACGATTCTCTCCCATACCGAAGTCTGCTGCGCTGGGCCTGATTTGTCAGGTGCTTGACGGCAGCGCAAGTAATTTTGCTCACATGACAGAAACAAGAATGTTCCAAGCGTTCGACAAAGAAGGAGAGAGAAGAAGAAGAAGAAGAAGAAAAGAGAAAAGAAGAAGAAAGAAGAAGAAAAAAAGAAGAAGAAAGATGCAGAAAAAGAAGAACAACAACAACAACAACAACAATAACAACACAACAGAAAAGACTCAAAATCTTGCAGAAGGCCTAACAGAGGTGAAGAGGGAGGAACATCGATTTCTCCAGATATCGCAGCATGTCTGGAAGTCTTTGATTCCATGGCTACACAGTGATGTGCATGTTGCTGTCTTTTCCTTTCTCCCCTTTATCTTGTATTCCTTGCACTCGCTGCAAGGCCTCAAGTACTGCACTTTCCTTCTGCTGTATCTGCATGTAGTGGCAGGCCCCATCAACATACTTTTTTTTAACATTGTTTTCTTTGATTGTGAACGCGCACGCGCACACACACACACACACACACACGCGCGCGCGCGCGCGCGCACCACACACCACACCATCACACACACACACACACACACACACACACACACACAAACTGGTTTCTAGCTGTTAGATCCAGGAGCAAGTTACACTATCATAAACTGTCTTACGCTTCTTGTCATACATAGTTTTTGTGTGTGTATGTGTGTGTGTGCGCGTGTGTATGTTTTGTGTGCATACACATACAGCACACACATACAAACACACACACACACACACACGCACATACACACATCAAAATATTCTACACTTTAATGTACGTGTGGTATACTTTGATCTCCATTTAGTGTATGAAATATAAAGGGGACTGGATTTATATACTGTGTTGATATAACAGATCGATTTTTTTGCAGATCCAGAGCAGCTTTTGAAATTGACTTTTAGTATTGTTTCGTTTTTATTGGGTGTTCCTTCATATCATATTATATTCTCCTGTTTGATTATTGAATAGAAAACCTACTAAACGGGTCTTCTATTTTGACAGTTTACTTAAACGCATAGAACAAGAAAATATATACATAAATTAGCCAATCAATCCTGACATATATTATGTCTCTAACTTCAGACAAGTGGCCAACAAAACAGGGCCTCCGAGTAGGCTACCTGAATATCAACAGTGCAACAAACAAAAAAGATGACATTGCAACCATACTATACAACAGTGGAAATCAGTTTCATTTGTTTTGTCTAGCTGAATCCTGACTTTCTCCAAATGTAACAGATGCACACATGAATATTCCAGGGTATCAAATCTTCCGTGAAGATCCTCACAAACCCAAGTCCACCGGGTTACTTACATATATAGCCTCCTCGCTCAGTTGTAAAAGAATATATAACCTTGAGGTTTATGACATTGAATCCATGTGGATTGAAATAAAATTAAAACACAATAGACCAATATTAATAGGATTTATATACAGAAATCCTTCAGAAACCATAGACTGGCTAGAAAAATTCAACTCCCTTATGGACGAGGTAATACTTTTAAACAATGAAACAATTATTCTTGGGGATTTTAACATAGACTTATTAAAACCTAAACCAAAATGGAGCCACAACATTACTATGTTTGGCCTAGATCAACTAATAGATAGACCAACTCGGATAACAAATAACTCTAGAACATTAATAGATCATATCTACACTACTACAAAACAACACATAACAGAAGTATGTGCTCCCTCATGTGGATGCAGTGATCATAATCCAGTGTGCTTTACTTGGTTTAAAAATCGTATCAAAATACCTAAAGTAGGGCATAAAACTATTTTTTACAGGAAATTTAAAAACTTTAACGAGCAAGATTTCCTTTCAGACTTGACAAACTCGCCATTACATGACATATACCAAATCAGAGACCCTGATGAAGCTGCTGAATTTTGGATTAGGACATTTACTTCAGTATACGACAAACACGCCCCTTTCATAAAAAAAAGAGTTCAAGAAAAAATCAAACCACCTTGGATAACAAAAGACATAGAATCCGAAATACACCTAAGAGACTATTTGAAAACACATGGTTCAAATGAGCAGTTCAGGGCACAAAGAAACAAAGTAACTTCACTAAAACGCAAATCAAAACGTGATTACATTCAAAAGTTGTTAATTACAACTACCGACTCTCGCCAAGTATGGAAAGCCATCAATACATTATGTAATAAACCTATATCAAAAAGTCAACAGACAGTTAAAGATATATCAGCTGATGAATTGAACAACCACTTCTCAAACATTGCCGACAAAGTAATATTAAATGACAAGTCAAATGAAAATGATCTCCACTATTTAGAACAATATATCAAATCAAAAGAAATAAAATTCCCATTCAAACTACTGCCAATGACAATCGCAGTCGTCTTGGAAAGCCTGTCTCTTCAAAAAAGTTCCAGAACACGTGGTTTAGACAATCTAGATGGAAGAATAATCAAGCTTTGTGGTCAAGTTATAGCTGGAACACTGACATACTTGTATAACTTGTGCATAGAGAAAAACAACTTTCCTGTCATATTTAAAAAGGCAAAAATCATACCAGTCCACAAATCAGGTGATACTGCTTGTCCTTCAAATTACAGACCAATTTCAATTCTGCCTGTCTTATCTAAACCCTTTGAAAAACATATCCAAAAATCCGTATATTCCTACTTTGTAAACAACAATCTATTAAATGAAGATCAGTCAGGTTTTCGTAAAAAAATATTCCTGCCCACACAACTCTTACACAAATTACAGACAGTCTCCTACACAATATCAATGGAAATAAATATACAGGCCTTCTTTTGTTGACTTTGAAAAAGCATTTGATGTAATCAATCATTCCTTATTATTGCGTAAACTTCACTTTTATAAACTAACACCAGAAACGATAAATCTTTTGAAAAGCTTTTTGTCGAATAGGCAGCAGCTAGTAACTGCAAATAATCAAACATCAGAACTAGTACCTATTAAACATGGAGTACCACAAGGGTCAATATTGGGTCCCCTTCTATTTTCAATCTATGTAAATGACTTACCCCAATTTCTAGAATGTAGCTGTGAAATGTTTGCTGGATGACACATCCCTCTTTTGGGTAGTGACTCTGACCCCCACAGACTTACAATCAAACTTCAACACAATATTGACAGATTGGTTTCTTGCACTCAGCTAAACCATATGTCCCTAAATACGCGAAAAACTAAGTGTATGTATGTACTAGCAAGACAAAAGAGACAAAAAATGAAAGATAAATTCCAACCTCTGTTGATAGGTAAAAGAGTAATTGAAGAAGTTGACTCCCACAGAATTCTGGGTGTAATTATTGACAAAAATCTTACTTGGACTGACCATGTGATGGCGCTAGGAAAACGTCTTTCTTACAAGCTACTTCAGTTATCAAAAATAAAACATTTTCTGAATAACCACTCTCGCAAACTCTTTTTTTGCGGCCATATTTTGCCTATAGTTGACTATGCTTCATCTCTTTGGGGCAGCTGCAGTGCTACAAATTTAAAATTGATTCATAGATTATATAAAAGAGCACTGAAACTTGTTCTACTAAAATCAAGCTCCCTAACCATCAACGATTATAAGGAAACAAATATCCTAACCTTCAAAAACAGACTTTATCTAAATAAAGCTCTATTTGTCCAGAAAGTTGTCAATGGAAATGCCCCTCCAAAGATCACCAATAGCTTCAAAATCAATGAACACAGACATAATCATCTACTAACATTTCCGAGACCAAGAAATAATCTTTACAAAACAAGCTTCTTGTACTCAGGTAGGACTTATGGAACAAGCTCCCAAACGCCTTAAAAGGTATCAAAAACAAAAATCAGTTCAAGACACAGCTAAAAAGCCATCTAATGCATGAATGCCTAGGAATTGACTAATAAGGCAAATCAACCATGATTAATACGGCAAAATCAACCATACTTACATTTACCAGCACTAATGGTATTCCCTTACAACAAAAATTCAAGTATGTCTTACTGAGACTAGAAATTCTACAGTCACACACTGTATATGTGTGGAGGGAGGGGGAGGCAGGAAAGAGGCACACTAATTATGCAAAGAAGTAAGAGTAATCTATGCAAGCTAGTAAATAATCTGCAATGTTGAAACAAGTGGAAAGGAGGAAATATTTAAAAATCTTTTATGGTAGACCTGATAGCTTGATAGTGTGTCCTTCTCTCTCTCTCTCTCTCTCTCTCTCTCTCTCTCTCTTCTCTCTCCCCTCTCTCTCTCTCTCTCTCTCTCATCTTCTCTCTCTCTCTCTCTCTCTCCTTCTCTCTCCCTCTCTCCTCTCTCTCCCTCTCTCTCTCTCTCTCTCTCTCTCTCCCTCTCTCTCTCTCTCTCTCCTCTCCTCTCCTCTCCTTTCCTTTCCTCTCCACTCCTCATGCCCTTTGTCTTGTCTAATTCAATAGATTTTATCGTGGATGTTGTTTTTATTGCAGTTAGAGATGAGATTATTAGTACTATTATAAGCGATACTGTTTTAGTATGATATTGTTTTAGTTTTGGGTAGTCCATGTGGATTATGGGCTTTTGAATTATGTATCGTATAGGGATTCTACTTGTTTGAATATTTGTTTTTTTTTTAAAAACTATTAATTTGATTGAAGGTGTATTTCCCCTTCCCCCTTGATACTCCTCCCCCACCCCCATCCTTTCCAATGCTTTTCTGTTATCATGGTTATGTTGTTGTCTCATGGTGATGGGGATCATTTGTTATATTGTTGTCTCATGGTGATGGGCGATTGTTGTTATATTGTATCTCTATTATGATAATCATTATTATAATCTTATTTGCCTTATCTTGCTTTGATAGCTATTGTGTGAATATGTCATTTTTTAAAAGCGCTATTTGAAAAGTATGAACGCAAAAAAGCACACGTTTGCTGGGTGGAGGAGGAGAGGAGGAGGTCATTGAAGGTAATATTGTCAGTAATGACGAATGCCTAGTATTTTCTAACGTTTTATTCTTGTACCTTTTTATTATCTAAAGTATAAAACGTGAAAGAATGGATGTAACAGTAGGTGAAGTAATTTGTTTGTCCTGACGTTTTATGATTTTCTTTTTTAATTCTTCAAACATTTTTATTTAAATGTGTGTGTGGACGTGAGCGCGCACGCGCTCAGGCGTGCATGAGTATGTGTGTGCATGTATATGTATATGTTTGGGAATTTGTTTTTTTCAATGTATCTCCTTATCGATTTTTTCCTCTTTTTTTACTGGTTTAATTTAACGGTAAATGATGCAATAATGTAATATCTTAGTATAATCATTACGAAATTTGTTCTTAGATAGATGGCTTGATGAAAAAAAGCAAATGCATTGCTTATTCAATGTACCATCTGGAAATAAAATTTTGACTTGACTTGACTTGACTTGAAACACATACTTACAAAGTCATATCACACACATTGCATACAGACACACACGTATCACACAAATACACACACAAACACTCTCACCACATACACACTCTGTGCTGAGCAAAATGCATTTGAACTGGGGCACTCGTGTATGTTCGCCTTGCTATTGTATGCATGAAAATACTGTGCATGCATGCTTACACACACACACACACGCACACACACACACACACACACGCGCGCGCGCGCGCGAGATACATATAGCAGCAATAGAAAATGTGACATAAAAGAACTACACAGAAATTCAAGTGCAACCAACAACAAAGCCTCCAGGCATCTGATGCAAGGACGTCCTATAGAAATCCTGACAGAACACGGGAAAGGAAAGACTTTGATCAATATGTGTTCCCTCTGTGCCGTATCTGCTGAACGCTGTGACCACAGTTCTACAGACCTCCTCCACCACCTCATCCTCTTCCTCTCTCTCCTCCCACTCTCCACTTTTCCTCGTCCGTTTCTTCTGTTTCATCTATGTGCAGTTATCAGCTTTCTCCCTAGTTCCCGTTTTCTCTTTGTTTGGTATTTCCAATGTTTGCTGCTTTGAGAGTGGTAGTAGATAACGTTACCATAGTAAACCAAAAAAAGGCTTCAGTTCTTCTTTGTCGTTTCATCTCCCTACGTAACCCGTATTTATGTATTGTTATTGTCTACATATCATATTCTTTTATTTCGAGGACAATGGAATAAGCAGAAATGTGCTTTTCTTCACCCAGTCCCCGTGTGTATGCAGTTTGTAAATTGTGTCATCCGTTTCCCCGACACACAATGACCTACCCTTCCGAAAAGCGGAACGGGTTTTTAACGTGCGCGCTAGATGTTCTGCGTGCGTTCGCGCACGGGACCTCGTTTTATAGTCTGTTCCGAAGGAATTTTGGGGAGAGTGGAGTCGGCACTGATAACTCCAGAGGAAAAAATCCTCTTGGACGAGAATCAAACCCGGGTCAGCAGATCACGAAAGCATCACTCTAACCACTAGTCTATCCCGTCCCCATGAGTTACCAAGCATGATATCAGCAAACACACGCCTGAGAACTTAAGCAACACAGGCACACATAAACACACACCAACAACACACACTTAAAACACACGCACACGCGTGAAAAGACACAGGGCCCAAGAATATTTTTTCGCCCATAAAAAAACCCAGAAATAAAAAACCCTTTTTTCCATCCATCACAACTATCATACAGAACACCGTATCAACAAATACAACAAAACACCCTCCCCACAACCAAAACACACAACACAACAAAACACCACCAAAGCCCCGCACGCCACACCACACAAACGTTACACCTTACAAAACGCCACCCCCGGGCGCGTGACACACACGCACGCCGAACCAAAGTACACCTACAAAACGAACACCCGTGGGTGCCCCCACCACCACAAAACACACCACACACACACACACACACACACACCAATCTGCCCACCAACACACTGGTGAAAATATGTGCAAATCCTTGGAGAAATTTAGAAATAATCGATTTCCAAAACCGGGTGGCTTGAGACACCCCTGATCATGTCTGTCTTTCGGGGGCCTCAGGGGTTTCCTCCCCCTTCCCCTTGCCCCCCTCACCACCCCATCCCCCAAAACCACCCCCTCCATCCTCCTTATCTGAAATGCAAAATCATCCCTTTTCCCCCAAACCTAGGTGGTTTTGGGGTTTTGGGTTTTGGGTTTCCCTTCCTGTTTAAAAAAACCAGTTTAGTTCAGGTTTGTGGTAAGAGATTCTGTTCTTCCCCCTTTTGTGTGAATTGGTTTTTAAGAATATGGTACTTTTCCTCAAAGTTTTGTGAAAGGTTGTTTCATTAAGGCCTGTGGTTGTTTACACAGATTTTTAAAACTTTTATCTAATCTTTTATGTTTGTAGTGATGATTTTTGCTCCTTTGGACACCTGGGATTTAAAAGACACCTCATAATTTTAATTTCTGTTTGGAATTAGCAAACCATGCCAAAAGATGCCATGCCCCAACAAAAACACCCACACACCCCCACAAAACACCCCAAAAAAAATCCGAACGCCAAGCCCCACATGGTGATATTGTGAATCCTGGGGGGGAAATTTGAATATCGATTCCCGAAGCTGTGATGGTCTCTGGGGACTCCCTGATAAGTCTTCTTTAGGACCTCGCTGGGCCTTCTCCCTTTTTCCCCCCCCTCCCCCCCCCCTCCCCTCCCCTGCTCATCCACCACACCACCTCCCCCCCTCTACTGAAGGCAAAAACCCCTTTTTCCCCTAAATTGTTTTTTTGTATTTTTGGGTGTTGGTCCCTTTCCCCCATTAAAGAAAAAAGTTTGGGGTCCAGGGTTTTTTGCCTAACCGAAATTCTGTTCTGCCAACTTTTCTGTGAATAGGGTTTAGAAGAAGTGTGGCGTTTTCCCCTAAATCTTTTGCAAGCATTCAGTTGGGTTTTTTCCAAGCCCATAAGTCGTTAATACAACATGATCGGTAGTATGGTATTTTAAAGCTTTATGGTGTTTGGGACGCTGATTGGCTCCTTGTAAGAGTCCCTGGCATTTTGGTTTTGATACAAACTGTATTTCAGCTGCTATTTGGAACTTAACACAAACACACGACCACATGAGAGTGCTTCTTACACACAGATACAGACAGACAGACTCACAGCCCCCCACACACACACACGCATATACACACACACACATGCGCACGCGCCACACTCAACACAAAACACACACACACAAAAAATTGCTTGCATATGATTTTCCTGCCATTTTGGAGGATTTTACAACTTCTAGACTTCCAATATCCTTTCAGTCTCTGACACTTTTCTTCACCACATCCTTTATTAATGGAACTTAGCATTTGTGCAACCCCACCCACCCCACTCCCCCCCCCAACCCCCTTCTTTCTTCAATGAAAGCATCACCTGCATTACACGTCACTGCTACCAGAAAAAATGCCCCCCCCCCCCCACCCCCCCCAAACTCCTGCATGTTCCCTTTTTCAGCAGTGGCGTCTGACGTCTTCAATAATTCAGGAAACCATTATCGGCATCAAAGGTCCTCTGCTGAACATGGGCCGTCTGTGCCACGGGCACTTTGCTGAAAAAGTCTTGGGATATATTTGATACTTTTCTCAAGTCTCTCTCTTCCATTTGTGGCTAGAATTCTGCAGTTCATCAATGGCTAGAGGTGGGGTCTTGTTGCTTATGAAGTTTCCTTCAAATTATCTCATCAAAGGTTTCAAAGCACGTCTAGCACTACGTTTTGATCATTTGCTTCCACACAACTTTTCACGAACTTTTTTTCAGGTGATGATTGCCTTTTGGAAAGCAAATAGACATGTAGGCAGAAGCAATTGAAAGAAAACAGCTGGGTGGCGCTGTTCTGTAGTGAAACGATTTATCCTAGAAGAGAATCGGAATTTCACTGATGCAAAAACATCTGCTGTAACTGAAAGTAGCACACAACACAATAAAACTTATAACATCACCTCAGGTGGAGATTTATGGAGACGAGACAGCTCAGTGGTCGGAGCACTCGCTTTCCCCAAGCCAAGATTACCAGTTGGATGGGTGACTGTTTGCGCGCCTTGGCTTCAGTACAGTCCCCAAGTTCACCCAGTTGTAAATGGGTACCTGCCTCTTTAGGGTCAGGAAGGTAAAGCAGCGAGGGAGAGGAGATGGGCGCCGCCCTCAATATGCTTGTCCCTAGAGAAGTTGATGTCTCTGATATCTCGCTCCTCAACGGTTGCATACTTTGGGAACATCTGTACCTTTACAGCTTTTCTGTGGCTATATTATACTGCTGAAGGGTTGATCTGCAGTGAAGAATTGTACTGCGAATTCGAGTGGTGAAAATATCGAAAAAAGAGTATAATTTCAACTGTGTGACAGCCTCTTTGAGCATAGACATAAACACAGTTGTAGTCTGGAAACTTCTGCACCAAATACCACCTCTACAAATCCCTCGTGATATCTACCTCCTATATGTCTGTGAATCATGGACTCTGTCAGCAGAGCTAGAGAGGAGAATCCAAGCATTCGAGAACAAGTGCCACAGAAGACTCCTCAAAATATCTTACAAAGAACACAAGACCAACAACTATGTGAAAGAAGAAATCAAAAAGCGTGTGGGCCCCCAAGAACCTTTGCTCTCCACCATAAAGAAGAAAAACTGATGTGGTTTGGTCACACCACAAGACAAGACACCTTAGCAAAAAACCATCTTGCAAGGAACAGTCGAAGGCAAGAGAAGAAGAGGCCGCCAAAAGAAATCATGGGTTGACAACATCAAAGACTGGACCGCCCAACCCCTGCAACACCTTCTACTAGTCACACAGGATCGTGAAGCATGGAAAAAGATCTCTGTTGCGTCTTCTCTCATGTCCCCCCTATGTCCTTTGGGACATGGGACTGAGTGAGTGAGTGAGTGAGTCTGGACACATCAAGAGCAGCAGCGGATACTGGCAGCACCAATACAACAACAACAAGAAAGCAGTTACAACAGAAAGAAAACGGAAGGAAGTCAATGGTAACAACTGTTTATTATTTAATTACATCACTGTCAAAAGAGAAGGAGAGCAGTGGTTACTATAACAAATAATAACAAACCAACAAACACAAAACACACAAGAAAGCAACAGTAATCTATAAACAAAATCTTCACCACAGCATGAAGAAAAACCCCAAATATTAACGTTTCTCTCTTTCACACCATTTCTTCAAAATTGAGATGCAAAGTAAAGCAAAACAAAAAACAATAACAACAAAAGTAAAACAAGACAAACAAAAACAAACCAAAAAAAAAACAATCAAAAGCAAAACATCGGCAAGCGATAACAAAACAACAACAAAGCGAAACAAATAAAAACAAAACAAAACAAACAAAAAACACGTTAAAGATAAAAACAAAAACAACAAAAAATCAACCAAACCAAAAAACAAACATAACCCCTAAACAAAACACTCCCCAGCTTTCAATTCCTCCAGTCTCTCCCTTCCTCCCCTCCTCCTTTCTTCTGTCTATCCCAGGTCTTCCCTGACCTCCAGAATGGCAGCACTGGTCCTGGCAGTCAGGCAGTCCCTGGTGACCTCTCCTGTGTCTCCCTGCTTCCCCTCGCTTCTCCAACAGTTCTCCAGCTAACGACCCGGCTACCTCTACCCCCACCAGCTGGGCTGGACATAAAAGCGAAAGTCCCGTGACTACAGAGTCCTTCTTTACTCTCTCCATATTCCTTCTTTTAGTTCTGGGTGTATATCTACATCAAGGGGACGGGATAGCTCAGTGGTCAGAGCACTCGCTTTCCCCCAGCCAAGGTTAAGCAGCATCGAGCGTGGTTACCAAGTGGATGGGTGACCGTTTGCACGCCTTGGCTTCAGTACAGTTCCCCCAGTTCACACAGCTGTAAATGGGTACCTGCCTTCTTTAGGGTCAGGGAAGGTAAAGCAGCGAGGGAGAGGAGATGGGCGCCGCCCTCAATATGCTGGCCCCTAGAGAAGTGAGGTCTCTGACGCCTCGCTGCCCTACGACCTTATAGATTATGGGACACCTTTACCTTTACTACATCTACATCTCCAGATATGTACACTTTATTTTAATTTCCTCGGCTACAGTTCCGAGGTTTACCAATGGTAAGACGTTTTCGTACGCGGCCGTTTTAAAATCACTCTGAAGGTAGCCACATTCCAGCTCGGGGTTGATGTCTACAAACGACACTTGCGTGCGTGTGTGTGTTGTTTTTTTAATGTTGTCTTCCCGCTGCTTTCGGCACCAAATGACTCTTCCCACTGGCGGCACGGATTGTAAACGTGTTCGCAAGATGTTCTCCGTGAGCTGGCACCCGGATCCCTGGTTCATAGCGTCAGTCATCTGAGGAGTGTTTGGGAGGAATGAAGTGACTAGTGATGCCAACTCCAGGGTAAAATGACCTAAAGCGGGCACCTCCTGGACTTCCCTCTTTCTTTTCTAGGTCACATCTTCACTTTTGTCTTTGTACTTTGTATTTCTGGCTCTGTTCCATCTGTCAGTCTGTCTGTTTGTCAGTCTGTCTGTTTGTCAGTCTCTCTGTCAGTCAGTTTGTTTTATTTTGTGTCTCTTTTTGTTGACAGTCTGTCTCTTTGTCCCTTTGTATCTTTGTCTCTATCTGTCTATCTCTCTGTTTGTCTGTCCCTGTCTCTGTCTTTTTCTGTCTGTATCTGTCTGTCTCTCTTTCTTTCTTTCTTTTTCTCTTCATAAACTTTGTATTTCTGCTTTGACTTTATTCTTAGATGTTTCTTTGTTCTTTCTTTTCTATCTTTATGTGTTTTTATTCTTCTTTCTTTTAATCTCCTTCTCTCTCTCTCTCTCTCCTCTCTCTCTCTCTCTCTCTCTCTCTCTCTCTCCTCTCTTCTCTCTCTCCTCTCCTGTTGTCTTTCCTACTTTGTCGAACACTTTTATTTCTGTTCTTAACATGTTCCGATTAGATTGTTGACAAATGAGATAACAGGTGTATACCGATATGAGTACGTGTGGATGCAAAAGCCAGCAGCCAAAATTTTATGTCAAAGCTATTTTCAAATGAAACTGAGAGAGTTTGCATATGCAGGGAACCAACCATTTTTAGAAATGTGCAAGTTTGAAGCGAAGCAAGGATATGAACTTCTCAAGAACTTCCTGTTTCCTGATAGGCTCTCTGTGAGGAAATATTCAAGGAGGAGTAGAACGCCAAAAGAGAGAGAGAGAGAGAGATAGAGAGAGAAGGGGGAGGGAGAGAGAGAGACATAGGGAGAGAGAGGGAGAGACAGAGGTAGAGAGAGGGAGAGAGAGAGACAGAGAGAGAGCGATAGGGAGAGACAGACAGACAGAGACAGAACAGACAGACAGAGAAACAAAGAAACACACAGAGATGATGATGATGATGAGATGATGATGATAGATGAGGAGGAGGAGGAGAGGAGGAGGAGGAGGAGAGGAGGAGGAGGATGGTGATGGTGGTGGTGGTGGTGGTGGTGGTACTGGTGGTGGTGGGTGGTGGTGGGGATGGTGATGGTTGTGGTGGGTGAGGTGATGGTGATGATGATGATGATGATGATGATGATGATGATGATGATGATGATGATGATGATGATGATGATGATATGATAACTTTTGTTCCAAGGACTTTACATACTTTCCTTCCAATGCCACCCTCATCTTTGTAGAGATAAAGAGAGCAACAGTTAATCAGAAAGTCATACAGAGACTGACACAGAATCATAGACAGACAGCCATACAGACACAGATACAAAAACATAGACAGACATCCAAAAAGACAGAAAGATAGACACATATACAAAATCATAGACAGACAGCGATACATACAGAAAGACATTCACAGATACAAAAACATAGACAGACAGACAGCCATAAAAACAGAATGACATTAACACTACAAAAACATATAGACAGAAAGACATTCACTGATACAGAAACATAGACAGCCTACAGACAGACAATCAGTGATACAAAAACAAAGAAAGCCATACAAACAGAAACTGACACAAACACAAGCAGACAGAGAGAGACAGACAGACATCCAAACAGACAAACACAAAGTCATACGGAGACTATCACAGACAGACACCACTACATCAAACAAAAAAACCGCAAAACACTAAGACAGGCACGGAGAAGGACAAATCCTAACGTAAGATGACAGGCGAAAGAATACACAGCACTTTGCTTTCCTAACCAGACCTCTTGCCAGCAGAATAACTTTCCTGACACCTTCTGTATGGAAAGATGACTTGCATAGGAATGACTCCGTGCACTTGTGTTTTGGACTTGCCTCTCTGTCCTCACCTCATCTCTGCATTGTATATTACCAGCATTGCAAAAGCAGCCCCCTAAAAAAAGGAAGAGAGGCGAAAAAGCGAATGCAAAATATGGGCAGAAAGGTTATACGTAAGCATGACCGCTGGTACATACAGGCATGCACGCGTGCACGCGTGCACGCATGCACTCACGCATTCAAGCGCGCGCACACACACACACACACATACATACATACACAGACGGACAGACACACGCGTATGTTTGCGCGTACACAAACATCTTTTATTACAAAGATAAAAGAAGTAGGGAAAAAATTTATTGTGGAAAAAAGACTACGATGACTGAAAAGAAGAACTGCAAAGAATACAACATAAAGAATGCAATATAGATGGAAAAAAGAGGGAAAAAACGGCGAAAAATAATTGCGAGGGAGAAATGCAAGAAGAATTGCAACAAAAAGAAAAGAATTATCAAGAATTGCAAAGAAGAAATGCAAAGAAGACGATGATTGCAAAAGAAAATACAAAGATGAAGAAAAACTCAAAGAAGAACGGTGCAAAGAAGAATGCATAGTGAGGGTTCAAAGGTAAATGCAAAAGAGAATGCAAAGAAGAAAAAGAATGTTAAGAAGAAAAAAAAATGCTCAGAAAAAGAATGCAAAGAAGAGTACGAAGAAGCGACAAACTACAAGAATACGAAGAAAAGACAAAGACTTTCAAATAATTGCGAAAAGAATTTAGAAGAATAAAACTTTCTTTGAAGAAATATTGCCAAGAAGACTGCTAAGAAGACGGAGAAGGTCCAGAGCAAGAACAAGAACAAAAACAAGAAAGCAGATGCGGAGCGATAAGTATCAAAGTGCATCAAAAGAAAAGAAAACAACAAAGACCAAAAAACAATAAAAAGGAAAAGGAATATAGGAGAGATACAATTTCAACCACAAAGCAGAACACGAAGAAAAGGAACGACACAGGACACAGCAGGACAGCTGGAGAGGGAAAAAAAACAGAGATAAAAGACCAGGCTGGCATTGAAGAAGCACCAGCAGCAGCAAGCTCAATGTCAGGATGCTAGAGGAAAAGAAAGGAGAAAAAAGTAACAGGCCCGGGCTACTGGAGTCAGGGGAAATCTTCCTGCTTCAGCCGCAGCTGGCGAGAATCGTTAGCTGGACAGAAGTGGACAGAGCTGATGGACACAGATGGACTTGAAGAGCGGGCCTGGGAACCGTTGTCTTATAGATCAGTGAAGCTGGAGGTCGTAGATAACCGCGATAGCCACATAGCAAAGGCGGTGGACTTCTTACAGTCAGGGCTCTGAAATAGAAGGTTGAACTGTCGGGGTCATCTGGTGACATGGGTAGAGATTTCACATGTTTATCCGAGGCTTCCTCATGGGGATGCTGCGGGTCTGTCAGTATAGATAGCATCCCCACCTTCTTGTGAGTCTCTGCTAGGAACTCCATCTTTTCTATCGCTCTCTTTGTTTCTGTCTTGTTCATTGTCTTCCTGCTAAATTCCCATCGTCTATGTTCTTCCTTCTTGGTCCATTCTCCTGCCTTTTCCCCCAAGAAAGACTTAACAGATAACAGTTCTCTCCCACGCCAAAGTCGGGTGCGCTGGGCCTGACTTGTCGGGTGATGAACGGCAGCGCAACGTATTTTCGCTCATATGACAGGCGATTGCTTCTGTCTGAGTGTGCGATGAAGAAGAAGATAAAGCAGATTCCAATGCTAGTTAAATGCACGCATTCTAGTGCTGTATTTGTGACTTCCATCCAGGTAACTGGTTGTTGTTGTAGCAAAGTTAGAGACAGCGCAATGCATTTTTTTTTCTTAATGAACTATCATGAACAAAATATCATATCCCGCTGATTTGTGTGTCTGTGATGTAATGGGAACAGTTCTTATTTCTATTGAATTGTCCATTCTTTAAAAGCAGCTTGTTTAGTTTTCTTAGAAAATTGAACAGCATGAATATGATTATTGGTTACTTTAAATTGGCACTGGTGAAATATAGAATTGAAAGAAAGCATCGCTGATGTATAAACCTTTTTAATACATACAGCTACATATTCTCTTTCTACGCAATCAAGTGTTCCTGTCTTACTTTTATGGTCTGGTGTCCGTTTAGATTCCTGCTCTGAGCTGAATAGATAAGCGCATATGGCAATAGAAGAATGGAACAACGACGTCAACTAAACGTTGTTCTTTATCTACACGAAAATGATTGGAAGCATGCTGCCTTCAATAGTGTTGCGTTCTGATGTTACGAATTCTCGTACAAAGTCTGACAAAGATGTCCAGAAAATGGATGTACTCGATTTCTCCAGACAAATTGACCACACACTGATGTCTGCAGTATACATCTGTTTCTAGTTCTATTTTCCCTAGTATTCTTTTTATTTGGTTTAAAAAAAAACTTGATGTGCGAAGTTTCGATTTCAAAGACGAGTCTCTCTCTCTCTCTCTCTCTCTCTCTCTCTCTCTCTTCTCTCTCTCTCTCTCTCTCTCCTCTCTACTTCGACATGTTTGATGAAATCTGATAGGCTATTTATAGTATTTTAGCGGTAATTTGTTTTTTTTAATGTTTTTCGTTTGGTTTCTTGTGTCAGCTAACACGGTTTTCTAATTTAAATCAAATAAATGTATACATCATCCCTTCCCATTCTCCTTCATTGTCATTTTATCATGTTTTCTTATATTTTAAAAGTGTATGTTGTGTGTGTGCGTGAATGCGTGTGTGTGTTGTTGTGTGTTGTGTGTGGTGTGTGTGTTTGTGTGTGTGTTTGTGTGTGAGTGTGTGTGTTTGTATGTGTTTCGTGTGTGTCTGGTGTGTTGTGTTTGTGTGTTAGTGTGTGTGTGTGTTTGTTTTCTGTGTGTGTGCGTGTTTGTGTGTGCGTGTTGTATGGTGTGTTTGGGGTGTATGTGTGTGTGTGTGTGCATGGGGGAGACCAATGAGCTGTATGTATGGATGCATGTACAGGACACAGGGTGGAGCTCCCTTTGATATGCACACGGCAGAGATCTTGTGAAGAAGAGGGAACCTGGTCACTGACAGAGAGGAAACTCAGAGCAGGGAGAGAAGTAGGCTCGTTATGATGTGCTTTATCAGGCTGGGGATGCATATAAAGAGGCTTCCTTGATAATAAGGGGATATATCATATTATCTGTCGTGTGCAAGAAGTTGCAAAATACCTGTGCTTGTATAAGAGCAATGAATGAGGATGAGAATCACTGTGCATTTTAACTAGTATGAAGAACAACAACAGCTGCACAGACTTCTTGTGTTACCTGAGATGTAGGTCAATGCTTTTAAACAAGTCAATTATCGATTTTAAAAAATGTATGTATGATGTTAACAATAACAACTTCTTCTTACTTTTCTTTCGTCAAATGCTCAGACAGAACTCATGGTTGTCTGCCATATGAGCGAGAATGTTGCTGCACTGCTGTTAAGCGCCTAGCAAGTCAGGCCCAGCGCACCCGACTTCGGCGTTGTATTTACATCAGAGCGGTCGTTCTCCTAGACTGGCTGCTTTCACTGAGCTGCTGCAGAGTCCAGTCTGCTGCCCTGGAGGCCATCCTCCTCCTCCTCTGCCTTCACAGCCGTTGGGAGACAGGTTCTCCTCTTCCGCCTGTTCCGCCATGGGGATGTCTGTCCTCTTGGTATTTAACCTATACCTGGGGGCTGGATCGTGGACACCAGGGCATATCTACACAACTGTGGGCCTGCATGCTGCAGGTTAAGGGGGCCTAGCCTCCTCAATCAGAGAAGTGGTTTAATACTATCTAGAGAATGGAAAGCAAAACGTAGTAGACTAAAAGGTAGTGAGAGAAGAAAAAGAAACAAAGAGGGGATAGAAAAGGGGGGGAAAAAAAGTACCTGTCCACAGATGGAGCATCCAAACTTGTCACGTCTCTCATTCTTTCACGTCTGGACTATTGCAATTCTGTCTTCGCAGGTCTGCCAGCACCATTTATCCATTCCTTTCAACATATACACAACTCTGCAGCTTGACTAGTCCTTAGAAAAAAACAATCTGAGCTCGTTACCCCTCGCTTGCGATCTCTGCACTGGCTGCCTGTAAAACAGAAAATAAATTATAAGATCTGTACCCTCTGTTACTACTCTGTCTCCATAAAACAGCATCTTCCTACCTCTGTGAATGTCTTAACCTATACACTCCTTCACGTTCCCTCCGCTCTGCTTCAGATACCTTGTGCCTACGAATACCTAGATTCAACCAGTTCACCGTTGGCCGCCGCTCTTTCTCTGTTTCTGGTCCATCGATCTGGAATGACCTCCCTCTCTCTCTTCGCCAAAAGTCTACTTATGACACTTTTAAATCCAGCCTCAAAACACATTTATTTCAAACCTAAGATTTTCCCCTCTTGTTTCTCTAGGGACGGGATAGCTCAGTGGTCGAGCACTCGCTTTCCCCCAGCCAAGTTAAGCAGCGTCGAGCGTGGTTACCAGTTGGATGGGTGACCGTTTGCGCGCTTTGGCTTCAGTACAGTTCCCCCAGTTCACCCAGCTGTAAATGGGTACCTGCCCTCTTTAGGGTCAGGGAAGGTAAAGCAGCGAGGGAGAGGAGATGGGCGCCGCCCTAAATTTATGCTGGCCCTAGAGAAGTGAGGTCTCTGACGCCTCGCTCCCCTACGACCTTATAGGTTATGGGACTCCTTTACCTTTTACCTTCCTATCAGAACTGCCCTTCCTTCACTAACCGATGTCCCATTATCCTGCCAAGTGTATGACCTGTGTGTGTGTGTGTGTGTGTGTTTGTGTGTGTGTTTTGTGTGTGTGTGTGTGTTTGTGTATGTGTGTGTGTGTTTGTGTGTGTGTATGTGTGTGTGTGTGTGTGTGGTGTGTGCTTTTAAATAATGTTTTAACCATTGCAGTTTTTATTTCATAGATTTTGGTCTGCAGCGTACCATGTTTTTATTTATCTGTTTGTTTAAACTATTAATATTTTGTTATTTGTTCAATGACTGTATTAGAATAGGTTGAATGCAAGCGCTTTGGTTTGTCTGTGCAAGATATAGCGCTATATAAATTGCATTTAGTAGTAGTAGTAGTAGTAGTAGTAGTAGTAGTAGTAGTAGTAGTAGTAGTAGTAGTAGTAGTAGTAGTAATTCCTAGCACAGATTTTCCAGAAGGTGGGGATGCTATTTATACTGATGAATCCTCGGTATCCCCAAGGGAGGTGAATTGTAACAGATGATTTTAATAGGTCGTGTTTGTTTTTTTTAGAATATAATATACTGCTTTAAATTCATGCAGGGAAATCTCCACATTTGCATCTGGCAATTATTTATTCTATAAAAAACCCACATGATTTTGGCCCCTTTTAGACCCGTGTCTATCCTTTAGAGAACATAAAACTTTTCATTCACCAGAAGCCGCCGAGATTCAAACCCACGACTTCATGGACCCTTGCGATTGAAGTCCAACGGTCTCTACCCACTCGGCTTTAGCGTTCGGCAGTTTTCATTTAATTCATCAAAGAAGCCAAAGCAGGAGTAGAGTAGAACTGCTGCTAGAAGAAAGGCCGAGTGTCTGTGTGCTAAAGACAGCTGCGCAAGACAAATGCTCCATCACTTCAACTTGTCTGCTGAAGTAGAGACGATCATTTTTAAAACCGAACAAAAGTTAGGGAGTGGCATCTAGCAGCCCCGAAAGTTTCCACACGTCTGTAAGAATGTGTCTGGAAGGGGATTGTACTTGACAGAAAGAGTAAACTCACTTTTCCAAAGACAGGACTCTTTAACTTCTTCCTTCTGGTCTGGTCTGGGCACGGCTGTTTAGTGGGATCTAGGGTAAGTGACCAGGAAATAGTGTGTGTCTGTTTGAGTTGTCTCGTGCTTGTAACACTGGCTTTGTAGCAGTCATTGATTTATCTGAAACATTTGCTAAAGTCTCCCTGTCTCTCTCTCCGTCTTTCTGTCTGTCTCTCTGCCTGCCTGTCTCTCTGTCTGCCTGTCTGTCTGTCTCTCTCTCTCACTTGACTTGACCTCTCTCTCTCTCTGCCTGTCGCTGTGTCTGTCTGTCCTTCTGTCTGTCCTTCTGTCTCACTCTCTCTCCTCTCTCTTCGGCTTTCAGAGAGAATCATCATCATCATCAGTCTTGGCGGTTTTGGGGGAGACACGAAAGACGATGCCGTGGTAAACCTCCTCCATCCATCTCGGTCCTCGGCTCTGCGCAGTAGTGCCGAGTCATTCATCCTGGTCCATTCTCTGATGTTGTCCATCCATGACTTGTTCTGTCTTCCCCTCATTCTGCCACCTTCGAGTGTTCCCTGCAGTACTGTTTTTGGCAGGTGTTGTGGCGGGTGACGTGGCCGAACCATGTCAGCTTTTTCTTCTTGACGATGGTGAGAAGGGGTTCCTGTGGACCTGCCAGCCGTGTTATTTGACTCTTGACAAATTCATTGGTCTTTCGTTTCTCTCCAGGATATGCCCAGAGTTTTCTATGGCATTTTGTTTCAAATGACTGGTATCGCTTTGCTGTTTCAGCAGTCAATGTCCAGGTTTCACTTCCGTACAGCAGGATAGTCTGAATTAGGGCTTTGTAGAGCTTTAGTTTGGTTGGGAAACTGATCTCTTTACTTTTCCATATGGTGGTGAGTTTTGTCATGGAAAATGTTGCCCAGGCTAGTCTGACTTTGATTTCTGTCGTCGATCGCCCGTCCTTTGTGAGTGTAGCGCCAAGGTATTTAAAAGCGTCTACCTCCTTCAGTTGCTGGCCGTTCATGTAAATTCTAGCAGTGGCGTTGCTCGTGCTGTTCACAAGTACTTTACTTTTCTCCGAGCTCACCTCCATCCCATGTGCTCCAGCTCTGTTCTCAAGTATAGTCGTAAGATCTTGCAGCTCTGTGTTACTTCCGCCCATGAGGTCAATGTCATCGGCAAACCACAAGTTGTTGAGGGGTCTGCCGTCAATGGAGATGGTAGAGTTCAAGTCATGGAGGGTCTCTCTCATAATTGTTTCCAAGAACAGATTAAACAGGACTGGAGATAACAGGCATCCTTGTCGGACCCCAACTGTGGTTTTGAAGTAGTCTCCGACCTGATTGTTCAGAAGGACTGCACTGCTTGCGGTGTTGTATAGTGCTTGAATGGTTTGCACTAGTCCTTCTTCAATGCCAAACATTCTGAGGACCTTCCACAGGCCTTCGTGCCATACTCTGTCGAAAGCCTTCTTAAAGTCAATGAAGTTGTGGAACAGGTCTCTCTGATGTTGAAGATATTTTTCCATCAGGATGTGGCAGTTAAAAATCTGTTCGATTGTGCTCCTGCCTGCTTTGAACCCAGCTTGATCCTCTGCAAGGTGCTTTTCTGCCTCCTTCTTGAGTCGATTCAAAATAACTTTGAGCATGATCTTGATGGCGTGGCTGATGAGGCTCATTGTTCTATAGTTTTGGCATTGGCGTAAATTCCCCTTCTTGAGCAGAGGTATGATGAGTGATTGTGTCCATTCTGTTGGCCACTGTTTTGTCTCCCAAATCTTATAATAATAATAATATATGGAATTTATAGAGCGCTATATCTTGCAATTACAAACGAGAGCGCTTCCATTCAATCTGCTCCCACACAAACAACCAACAATGATTAACAATATTCTAACAAATTCAAATGTACACACACACACACACACACACACACACACACACACACACACACACACACACACACACACACAGGTTGTACATTTCAGCAGGGTGTTGGAATTTTGGCTTTCAAAGGCAGGGACAGACATGAGATGAAACAAGAGGGAAAAATCTTAGGTTTGAAATAGGTATGTTTTGAGCTGGATTTAAAGCTTTCGTAAGTAGGCTTTTAAACGAAGGAGAGAGGGAGGTCATTCCAGATTGATGGACCAGAAATAGAGAAAGAGCGACGGCCAACAGTGGATTGGTTGAATCTAGGTATTCGTAAGCACAAGGTATCTGCAGCAGAGCGGGGGGAAAACGAGAAGGAGTATACAGGTGAAGACATTCACAGAGGTAGGAGGGTGCTGTTTTGTGGAGACATTTGTAACAGAGGGTACTGATCTTGTACTTTACTCTCTGTGGCACATGCAACCAGTGAGAGATTGCAGGAGGGAGTAATATGCTCAGATTTTTTCTTTTTGATGACTAATCGAGCTGCAGAGTTTTGTATGCGTTGAAGGGAGTGGATAGATGCGCTGGCAGACCAGCCAAAAGAGAATTACAATAGTCCAGACGTGAAAGAATAAGAGATGTGACAAGTTTGGATGTTGCATCAGTTTGGACAGGTACTTTCGGATTGCACTTATACGTCGTAATTGATAGTAGCAGGACTGGCAGGTCTGGGTGATGAACTTTTGCATAGAGAGTGTGTTGTCAATAACAACACCTAGATACTTAACTGCACTGGATAGCGGAACTGATGTACTGCCAAATTCTTTTAAATCTTTTGTGATGGAAAGAGTTGTTTTTGGTCCCCTAAAATTTGGGCTTCGGTTTTATCTGCATTTAGCGAACTTGTTTTGTACATCCATTTTTGAATGTCCAAAGGGCAAAGGACAAAATTTGTAAAGAAAAAGGGCAGATTTTCAGGAGGTCATGCTTTGAATCTGAGGGGGCATCACTGAAATAGGTTATCGGTGCGGTTTATTTGTATGGATGGAAGTGTAGAGAGTGAACAGGACGGGGCCCCAAACTGACCCTTGGGGGACTCCACTTCTATTTTTTACGGGAAATTGATTGAATTTGTTTCTAGACGTTGGAATCGATCAGGAGGGTATAACTAAACCGGGTAGGGCTGTGCCAGTAACACCAAACGTTTTTTTGGAGACGGGAGAAAGGGATAGAGGATCTTATGTCAAATGCTGCAGATAAGTCGAGAAGTGAAAAGAGAGTTTTCCCTGATCAAAGCGTTTAGAAAAGCGGGTTTAACGTAGGATAGGGTGGTTTTCCCCCGTGCTGTGGTTGACGCGATAGGCAACTGAAATGCGGGAAGAAGAAAAATTTGAATGAAGAGCTGTTGAGTTGTTTCAGAACTACTTTTTCAAGGACTTTGGGTAAAAGGGGGTTTAAAAAACGGTCTGAAATTTTTTTAGTATTTTAGGGTCAAGGTCATCTTTTTTAGTAAGGTGTAACTATTGCAGTTTTGAGTTCTAAAGGGAAAAAATTTCCCGAAGAAGAATATTTACAATCTTCTGATAGTTGGTTAAAAGTTTTGCGGAAGGCACGCGTAAAAAAAAGCGGCTAGGATCAAGAAATGATTTTAGGGTCATTTCATTATTTTTTTCCTGATTTCTTCCTCACTTTTGGCTGAAAGGAGAGGAAGGGGGTGCCCTGAAATTGGGTCAGGAGGGACAGGGTTTGGGAAAGGGGGCTGACTAGTCTGGAGCGAATGTTACGGGCTTTTTCTGAAAAGAACAAAAAAATTATCAGGAATTTAGGTGACGTGAACAGAGGGGAGGGGTTTTTCTTTGCAGACCAAAAAGAGTTGAAGTGAGGGAAAAAAAAATTTCATGGATTTTCATTGAGAACTGGCAGTGTAGTACTTTGTTTGGCGATTTGGTTAAGGTTTTTACTTTGTTGGTTTGTTTTCGAAAGAGCTGTTTGTTTATTTCAGTTTTTGTTTTCCGCCATTGCCGTTCTAGTTGTCGGCGTTTGCGCTTTGCCACCAGGATATCATGGGTGTACCATGGGGCGAAAGGCCTATCAGGAAGAATATGGTCAGTGGAAGGTGCATGCTCATCAAGCAGTTGACTGAGAATAGCGTTATAGTGTTTAGAAGTGTCAGTGTCTTCAGGAGTTTGTGATAGGCGTTCAGCAGCTTGGGAAGAGAAAGTTTGAATGTCAATAGCCTTGAGGTTACGACGGGTGATGCACTTCTTCTTTTTGATAGGTTTTGCAATGTTAAGGAAGAAAAGAATGGCAGAATGATCAGAAAGCAGTTGGTCAGTGACGGAGATAGAGGTGACAAGATCTTGTGAAACATCAGTGATGAGCCAGTCTAAGATATGACCTGATCTGTGTGTTGCTTCATTCACCAGCTGGGAAAGAGAGTGATTTGACAAAGAAAGAGAAATACGCTTGACATCAGGAGAAGATTGGTTGTCGAAGTGAAAATTAAAGTCACCAAGAATGACAAGCTTCTTGGGAGAGAGGCTGTAGTGATCGAGGAGAGATTGAAATTCTTGATGGAAAACTGAAGATGTCAGTTTGTTCTTACGGCTGGGAGGTGGGCGGTAAAGGCAGCAGAAAGTAATAGAATGACGGGTGAGGTGAGGTTGAGTTCACAGACTTCAAAAGATTCAGGTGAGATAGGTAAAGAGTGGCAGAAAGAAAGAGCTGGATGCAGTGTGTCTTTGTAAACTATGGCAATGCCACCTCCACGGGAAGGTCGGGGGAAAGAAAGAGTTGTATAGCCAGGTGGAAACAGAGAAACAGAGCGACAAAAATGAGAGGGAAAGGAAGAATACAAAGAAAAAGAAGAAGAAGAAATGCAAAGTAAAATATGCAAAAAAAGAATGCAAACCTTAACGAAACGAAGAAGACTGGAAAAGATGAGGAATGCGAAGAAGAGAAGAATGCAGAGAATGCAAAGAAGAAGAATACAAAGAAGTAGAAGTAAAATGTGAAGAAGAAAAAGAATTCCAAGAAAAATACAAAGAAGAAGAAGAAGAAGAAGAATACAAATGTGACGGGGCAGTAATTAGATTATCTCCCATGCGATCACAGTCCTGTCGCAGCGTTGTGTTGCTAAATCCGGACACACCTGCAAATTGTGTGCGACACTCTGTTTTGTTGGGTGGTGGTTGAACCCCTCTGTTTTATGCACTTTGCCTCCAGGTTGAGAGGTAGAATGTGTGTAGCCTATTTTGGAATCTCTATTTTCACTGTTCTGACTGCTGCTGTAACTGATAAGTTGCACAGTAGTTACGGTAGATGAAAATCTCCACTCTGTTACAGAAAGATCAAGGGAGGAAGAATGCAACGAATAAGAGACAAAAAGACTTACACAAGCAATATGAGAAGAAAAAACTGACAGAGACACGTACACGCAATCACGAGAAGGAAACGGCACAGGAAAAGCAACAACTAAGAAAAATGTCGAGCTAATCAAGGCAAAAGGCACATATGCAGATGTATGTCCACTGAAAAGCTACAAGGAGATCTGACAGTTATTTCATAATAGGGTTTGTCTACTTTCCACCTCTGCTGGCGAGGAGAAGCAGGAAGAAAAAGAATGCTATCTTCGTCGAACGTTCAGACAGCAACTCTTGATGTCTGTCATACGAGTGAAAATGTGTTGCGCCGTCGTTATGCGCCTGACAAGTCAGACCCAGCGCATCCGATTTTGGTGTGAAAAGTCTTTCTTGGAAAAAAGAACAGGAGAATGGACCAAAAGTAGACTACAAGGAGGTAGGTAGTACGAAGTAAAGGAACACGACAGACACAGAGAGGGTTAGAAAAGAGGGAATTCCTCGCACAGAATTTCTAGGTGTGTTTGTGTGGAGATATAGTGCGTAACCTGGGAGATGATATAACAGAAAAAGAAAGTAAAGTGACTACAACTCTTTTATCTTTTGATATTGCCGAAGATTTGTATGAAGCCAGACAAAGATGATCAGAAAATGAAACTGCTCAGAACTTTGCAGAAAACCACACACACACACACTGTGTTAGAAGAATTCCATATGCTTTCTTTTTTTTTCTCTTTTCCAAGACACTCTGTGGCTAATAAAAAATAAATCTAGATATTCAAACAGAAGTAGATTGTATTTTAATTCCATTATGTACCCCTTTCAACCACAGTAGGCTTTTATCATCTAACTCGGGCTGCTTTTCCTGCAAAGTTCACCTTGCTATAAGAGCAGTACTATGCATTGGTCAGTTTTCCTGTCTGTAGCTGTGTGGTGGAGGGAGGGGTTGTCCCAATTG